>BLSH010241940.1:1935956-1954381 GCA_018402905.1 Glandirana rugosa
ATTTCTCGTTAAAAAGAGAAAAAATTGCACATGACGACATGGGAAAGAGGATTTCCTCATAGTTATTTCTACACATTAAAATTTTTACATATAACAGATACTAAAGTATGCCATGGTATTTTCAGTCTAAAAAACGGTTCAATCCTCCACTCGGTACCGGTGAGAGGGGGAAGAAAGGAAACATCTTTATTAACACCTGCTTCCATGATTAAAAAATATAAGATATTTAGTTACGTGACTTATACTACTTCTGTTTTGTGTTTCCTTCCGCGGGGATTCACGTTATTCGAACCATGTAAATTACCTATTGGTCTAATTCTTGTGAGTGTACCTATATTTTTGTCATCCGTAATAGCCGACTAGTATACCTCGTCTCCTCAGCGACAGTGAGGGTCCCACAGGCTCTACATTACAGCGACTCCTCTGCTCCATATGATCAGCCGATAATGCCTACTGTTTTTATATCCATGTGAGTGTTCTTAATCTGGTTATCCATTAAATGTACCAAGCTTATTGCACTTAGGGGCGCCTTCCTTTGTGTTTTGTCTTCATCATATTCAGTGCATTGATTTATAGAATATAAAAAATTAGTACCTTCGTCCACAATTATTTCTACAAAGGAAAGAAGGGGGAGAGTGGCCATGGCTCACCTCCTAACTTGGCAAAAAATCTGACTTTTATGGTACCGTATGAAATCATAGACAATATACATTTTTAAAATTACACATCTTTATTGATACTCCTTTAGGAGAAAGGGTACAGCAGTACACGTTAAAAAAGAGAAAAATTGCTCTTTAACAGTTCACATAGTGACACATATACAAATCTATATTGATACTTATACAGATTCCTGCAGACTCAACATGTTTCGTGGGTTTGATGGAGTGTCACCGCTTCCTCAGGAGTCTTTTACAGGAGGGTGCATGAATACTGTACAGTTACATTCTACGTGCGTACTATAATGATAACAGAGAATTTATATAATTAAACACTTTTCATAGTCAACAGTGAGACATATAGCAATTCTTCATCACCCTTCATTCTGCTTAAGATATCTGTACGTGTCTTACAGTCCTAGAACCTATAGACTTGTAAAAAGAAAAAGCAGCAAATTCATAATGTTGAAACAATATAATTGTCTTTTGCCATTCAAAATTTGGTGCTGTGTTTTGCTAAATGAAAGCTTCATTTTTGTAAGGCTTTCTAAATGCTTAATACACCACTAATGAACACATGCGATTAGATCATTTGCATAACTTCATTTTGCTTTCTTTATTCCAATCAAAGTGAAAAAATGAGTTTGCTTTTTTGTGTATTTTTCTTCTCCAGCAGCAACAGAGCTGGTCAGCAGCATATCAGATGCCAGCACATATTGGCATCCCATTTCATCCCCTAGTTTGTAAGTTTGCTTGTTCAGCACAGATCCTTCCAGCAGCAAATGACACCTTGCTTTGTGGAACAATTCAAAGATTAGAGAATACAAAATGGTAAATATAAAATGTTGAATTGTTTAGCATAAATATTTTTCTCTTATGCTTATTGTTAACAGTAGTTCCTTTACAAATGACCTGGCCTTGAGAGAATATATTGTAAACTGAAATACACTCTTGGAAACCCGGTGTAAACTCTTAATTTAGACTCAAAATAGAGAACCAAAAAAGCTCAGTTAAACATGACAAACATGCCTAGCTATTCAAATGTCAGTGGATCAAGATCCTGAGTAGGGATGAGCTAAGCTTCAAGTTTAACTAACAATAGGCTACAGTCCCATTCAGCTGCAGTCATGTAATGTCCCACCCCATAAACACACATAATTAAGAGATGGGGATATTGCTAATATCATTAACCTAGTATATCCACATGATCATGACATGACAAAATTGGACCAAACAGAGTTCAGTCTAAACCTCAGCTCATCGTTAGTCCTAAGGCAAGCATAAATAAATCAATTTAGAATAATACCTACATAAGGGGTGGTGGTCTGAGACTCTCCAAAGTAAATTGATGATAATTAAATGCATGGAAAGAGGCATACAATCGTCCAAATGTAATCATTCCCCTTGCATTATACCCATAAGGTTTTTGTATAATTCTATAAATAGAACCAACAGTTTGTTTTCTATCATCTAAGATCAAAAGAAATAGATTTTCTAGTGAAACACATGAGAAAAACTTTAGTGGCTATATATACTATTTCTGTTCTATCAACCAAAAGGTTGTTGCAATTGTACTGACAACAAAAACGCTTGGGTCAGTCTTTGTTAACTTTTGTCATAGGAACCAGAAGCTAAGATTGAAGATCCCAGTGGCTGTTGTCTAAGCAAATCATCTAGTTGGCTTGTGTAATGACCACATACAAATAGAGATGTTGGGCTTTAAAGACTTGAGTTTTTTTATCTTGGCCTTTCAATAACAGATGATTTTCAAATAGATATTGACCAACATCAAGGGCAGTTTTTATGTACGACCAATCTGGTGTCACTCTCACCACTGTATGAGAATGTTCAGTATTTTTATAGTTTGTATGTTTTACTTTACAAGGAGTCAATTTTTTTTTTAAATTTATTTTTGTTTTGTGTTCTGGGTAAAAAAATAAGAAATACATTATTTTAGCTCTGCAAATATCAATATTTCATACATATCACTTATAATCAACACTACTATGCTGCAATGATCCTGAATAACATTGTGCATAGTAATCTCTAGCTATTCATCTCTGTTCAGGATTCACAGACAGTTTAGTGATATTCTATCTGCTCATACAGATATTTAACATCCTGGGAGGAAGGGGAGGATTTCAGATATTTCACAATAACCAGAAATACTGGGGTTGATGTACTAAAACTGGAGAGTGCAAAATCTGGCGAAGCCATGCATGTTAGCCATTCAGATTCTAACTTCAGCTTGTTCAGTTAAGCTTTGACAAAAAAAGCTGGAAGCTGATTGGTTTCTTTGCTGACCTGCATCATTTTTTGCACTCTCCACTTTTAGTAAACCAACCTCGCTGTGTATTAATGATGGCTCCAACAGAACTAGTAAAAATGCTCTATTTTTAAACTTGTAAATATTCCTAAATGATAATATTAAAACTGATCAAATAACAGTATAGTCCCACTTTAACCTGTGCAACATGAATGTCCTTTTAAAAAAATGTCAAAAAACAACCTTGTTGAATAGATTTAGCTCCTAGAGTAATTGCACATGAAACTGTAGCAATAGCTGTACTACTTTCACACCACAAACTAGTTTAAGCACATTTGATGTAGTTCATTGTAAGAACCAGATGTAATGTTATAATTAAAAGCTGTCATTGTAGCACATGTAAGATAGAAACAAATTACATTTCCCTAACATAGCGTATCACACTGACTATTCGCCCTTCTGACTCTCATTATGTGATTATAAATATTTAAACACTGCGAAGAAAAATGCAAGTTTAAAAAGCATTGTCTACCAAGACCTCTAGCATAAAGCCAAGAAACTAATTGGATTCACACTTGCCATTATTGAGGTGACTTTGATTCTGAAATGTAAATGTTGTAGGGGGGTTTTTCAAACCGATGCAATTTCAGATATACTGAACTGCTAATCAGTTATTGAACTTTTTAATAAGTGTAGACACATTATATGTATCTGAAACTACAGAAGCACCATGCTGAACTTTTTGTAATTATTACACTTTGTGTTGAAAATAGAAAAAGATGTTACAAACATATGAATGCTGTTTTGCATGTTAAAAGTACCTGGCAATTTTCAAGTACTACAATATCTATTTTTTGTTGGGGTTTGCCTGCAGTGTGGAAAAAAACAACAAATATCCAAGAAGCAGCAAAGAAAAAGACAGTAAGATTGTTTTCATATGTACCGTTTTCATGAATGCAATTCCCTGGCTTGCAAAAAAACGTACAACATGCAACATTCATTCAAAAAGCATACTCATACTCAATGATGGCCCAGTACACAAATTCCTGCACATTGAGGACATACAAAAGCTTTTTTGGGGAATCCTTCGCCACCAGCACCGAGGGATCAGCTGGACAGGAGCCCCCCAACACCTGGACACCCCGTGAGATCGGCTCAAGACCCGCACACACACTGCAGAGGGACGATTACAAACGGACACACTTCCCCCAGGCCAGATCAATCCAAAGGCATCCGGACACAGGGAAAACGGGTGAGCACTTTAACCACCCCAGCCCACTTCCCCATCCCTCCAGCTACGGTCCGCACCCTCTATTGTGCGGATCGGGAACAGCCGCCCGCGATGTCCGAAAATTTAGGCCACGGCTTTTGCAGCCTACAGGCCCCGGAACTAACAGCGCCGATCCCGGAGCTTACAGGCTCCATCTACCACCCATCTGCCCTGCTGGCAACCCCCTGGGCCCTTATTCCATCAAGGGACACTCGCCAGGTGGCTATTGAACACCCAGGACTCTCTGGTCGGTCGAGGCCTAGAAGGGATTGGAACGTACGGCCTGTGTGCTAAAACTTCGTTCTGCTGAATGTTCATATTCGTTAGTTCGGGAGATAAACCTTCGTTCTGTTCGGGGGCTAGTACCTATTTCTGAAATATGGGTAAATCCAGCAGAAGCAGTTCTACACCCCGCAACGGGAAAGAGACTGATCCACAACCACAATACTCCATCCCGGACCTCTTTCAGTCCAAATGTGTGGGCAAGCAAGCACCCTCTCAGTCCTCCATGCAGCGGCCACTTAGGAAGTTTCTCCTATGCTAACATTGCGGTGGCTGTGCAGTGACAGTACAGAGATCTGCTTAATGCCTACACATATGCTCAAGCCCTTCCACCATTGTGGATGTTGGGGCCAGCCCGCATGGGGGGCCTCAGCTAACCTGACCCCTCATAGCACCTTCACTGTCTTTTATAGAGTATAAGATATAAACCACTTTCGTAACAGAACACCGTAATTGCTGAGGGCTGACCAAACTTCCCTTCGTAAATCTAGATGCCGGTGGTTCATTGACGAGTTGCTGAGTGTGAGTAGCAGCATTGGCCATTAGGTGCGATTGAACTCAGACAGGAAGCACAGTGCACACCTACAGGAAATGATTAAGGTCTGCAGAGCAAATAAATTCATATAAAATGAAAGCAATACAGTACATTATTAATATCCGATAATTTCTGGTTCTGACTGAGATCCCTGCGAATTTACTCCAGACCAAAAACATCACAAGTCAGCATACAACTGGGGGAGCATAGATGGAGAAAGTTCCACTTAGACACGGGTTATTACAGATTAATACTTCTAGTCGCTTGTAAGTTTGGTGGTCTCCAGCTTAACATGTTTACTATGCTTTAACTCTTGCAGGTTGTATTTAAATGCTGTGCTATCAGGTTGACCTTTTATGACTCCAGATAGCCCCTACGCAATTATTTTGTCCAAGTTAGTCTCGTTGAGATTCCCACTCCACTTAATTATCCTCTTAGTCCTCTTATGTGCAACATCTCTTGATCCTTGCTAGACTTACTATCCCCAAACAGCTGTCCCATTGGACACCTGCTGAAAATCCAGACCTACTTCTCTAAGCAAGGGAGTACTTCTACCTTCGCCTCTGGTATCTACTAGAGGACACACATTGTCTGCCCCCAAATCTCTTTGACCCCCTCTGAAAGGTCTTGATTCTCTATTTTCCCAACCAATCTTCCTTTCTATCCCCCCCTCTTTCTCTTATCTCACCCCTTTCACTTTTTCTTCTTTGTTTTTTTTTTCGCTTCTTTCTCCCGAAGTCTGGGCTCGCGCCCTCCTCTCCCCTTCTGGCGACCCTGCAGCAGGCAAAAATTCACAACATAAAGATGAATTCAAGTAAAGCAGCTCCGATATCCCTGAAATGCGTTTCACTTAATGCCAAGGGGCTAAATGTCCCAGAGAAAAAGACGCAGACCCTGACCGCGCTCACTAAGCAAAAAGCCCAATTCATTTTCCTACAAGAAACCCACTTCCGATCTGACTCTATCCCCAAACTTAAAAACCATATCTACCAGACCGCACTCCATGCCACAAATCAATACACTAAGACCAAAGGGGTTTCTATATTGATATGCAAACACGCAAACTTTCACATCACTGACTCCCTCACGGATCCAGAGGGAAGGTAATTATTTATTAAAGGGAGATACGCTTCCAAACCCTTTACATTAGCAAACATCTATTGCCCCAACGAACATCAGGTTTCCTTCTTCAGGAAACCCTGTGATCTCTTTCCTTTCCTGAATCAGAACAAATAACAAAAACCTGGCGACTGAACCTCTCTTTACTAAAAGACCCAGCCACGGTTGATCTCTTAAAATCCCAGCTACAGTCATACTTTAGAGAAAATACCACCCCAGGACTTTCACCCACAGTCTTTTGGGAAGCACATAAATGTGTAATCCGAGGCGAACTAATAGCGATAGCTGCAAGAAATAAAAGGAACCAGCAGGAGGTGGTTAAAACGCTAATGAACAAAATCAAACGCCTGGAGGCTGCCCACAAACAATCAATTGCCCTTGTGACCTTTCAGGACCTTATTCATACACGATCCTTACTTCGAGGCGAATTAGGCAAACACACAAGGTGACAGTACGTCCTCCGCCAAAAAGTGTTCTATGCACACTGCAACAAGAGTGGCAGACTTCTGGCACGAACAGTACAGGCTTCCAAATCCTCAACCTTAATTCACCACATTCGAGATAACCAAGGCAACCTGCTTTCTAAAAACGAGCAAATAGCGACACAATTTGAACGTTATTATACGACTCTATATAACCTAGCGCCCGAACATAGAAGCCCTAACACCTTGAAATCCCGTTCCAAGGAAATTAAACATTTTTTATCCCAATTCAACACCACACCAATTACGAACTAACAAGCCAAAGATATGGAATGTCCCCTCACGGCAGAAGAATTGCAGGCGGCCATAAAACAGACGAAAACAGGCAAGAGCTCGGGCCCAGATGGCCGGTCCCTCCAATATTATAAAAGCTTCCTAGACATACTACTACACGAAATGCTGAAAACATTTAATATCCTAGCTAGTCCCACACCCGACATGGGAAGAATGCTAGAAGCCCATGTAGCAGTCATACCAAAAGATGGTAGAGATCCTACACTACTATCGAACTACAGGTCCATATCGCTACTGAATGTAGACATTAAGTTATACGCCAAAATGCTAGCCAACAGACTTCTCCCTTTTATACCTAACCTCATTACTCAGGATCAGGTGGGCTTTGTCCTGGGCAGAGAAGCTAGGGACAATACCATACGCACATTGAACATACACCACTGGCTGAGCACGTCCAAGACTCCAGGGTTCTTCCTTTCCCTGGACACAGAGAAGGTGTTCGACAGAGTGGCCTGGGATTATATGCAGGTGGTGCTGGAGGGTATTGGACTCCTGCCCCGCATGCTCTCCTAGATTATGGCACTGTACTTTAACCCTTCAGCGGGGGTGTGTGCCAACAGCGACCTGTCGAACGCCTTCTCCATCAATAAAGGAACCCGCCAAGGATGTCCTTTATCTCCCTTGATCTTAATTCTAACATTGGAACCTTTATTAAACAAACTGAGATCAAATCCTGATATCAAAGGTCTAACAATAGGCTGCAAAGAATACAAGGTCGCTGCATTTGCGGACGACATCCTCCTTTACCTGAGAGCCCCTAGGACCTCCCCACCCAATCTACTGAAAGATATGGAAGAATTTGGCCGTCTATCCTACCTAAAAATGAATTACTCTAAATCTCACTCCCTAAATATTTCTCTACCTCCTCAAGAAGTCGTTCACTGCCAAGGAGCATTTCCATTTCAATGGCAAGGGACAGCCATAAAGTATCTAGGCATACAAATTACAAGACAATTATCTGATCTCTACAGTCAGAACTTTCAAAAAGCTCTTGCCGGGATACAAGCAGACTTGAAAGAATGGGTGGGCTTGAACGTTTGGCCGCTCAGCTCTCCTTAAGATGATGGTCCTTCCCCGCCTCTTATACTTGATACAAACGATCCCCATCCACCTCTCTCCGTCTTTCTTTACAACCTACAAGAAGGCCTCCTCGGCGTTCATATGGAAAAATACCCCACCACGAATCAAATACAACCGACTTACACGTCCTAAAAATAACCCTGACCTTTACACCTACTACCAAGCCTGCCTTCTTACGAGAATTGTAGACTGGAATGTACACAAATGGGAGAAGCTATGGGTATCCCTAGAGAACTCTTTCGCACACGTACCAGTTCACATACTCCCTTGGATAGCTCATAGGCGTTGGCCAAGGGGTATCACGGCACACCTGCTCATATAACCCTCTCTATGTGCCTTTAAAAAGGCGACAATATCCATGAAATTCTCCTCGTCACTGGGCCCTCTAACCTCACTTAGGGGTAACCCAGACTTTTCACCAGGGGAAATAGAGTCATTCTTAAAGCAGGAATGGCCACATGATGAAGTGCTCACGTATCACTTTTTTTTTTTAAGGGACGCCTACTCCCCTACGAAGCCTTAAAGTCCATATCACGCACCAATTCCTTCCCTTTCTGGACATACCAACAAATACACCACTTCCTCTCAGCCCAACAACGGCTGAACATCTGGAGTAGACAACTCACGCCCTTTAAATTTCTCTGCACCCGTACATCACCACAGCGACACCTAATCTCCCATATTTATGCATTACTCATGGAGGAATCCCCCTCCTTCCCAGACTCCTCTCGAGTTTCCTGGGAAAACAACCTCAAGCTGAACTTGACTGAGGAGGACTGGGTCAGCATACACACCTATAATCTCAAGGGCTCACTGAATGTGGCAATTCAGGAAAACGGATACAAGATTGAGACAAAATGGTACAGGACCCCAATTCGATTACATAAATTCTCCCCATGTATCCCTAACATTTGCTGGAGATGCAACCGAGCGGTTGGCTCAATGCTCCATATCTGGTGGGACTGTGAACTAATTCAATCATTCTGGAGGTCAGTACATACGCTTATTACACAGGTCACTACATTCAAACTTGACTACAACCCTGCCCAATTCCTCTTACACCACACATCCCTGCCCAAAAGACACTACTACAAATCATTGGCTATGCACATGGTGAACGCGGCCAGATTATGCATCCCAGTTCACCGGAGAACTACTTCTCTGTCTACAATCAGAGAATGGTTCGCCAGGATATTGAAGATAGAGGAGATGGAGGAACTCATACACATCTCCCAAGAACACATTCAGAAATTCACGACTATTTGGGCATGTTGGACCCATTTCAAGACCACTAATACATATGAGTCCTATCTCAGAGTTCGCTGAGCGCTTCTATGGTTGTCCACGCTGGGGGGTCTGGCGTGGGGGGGGGGGGGCTTGGACCAAGGGCACTTGCCCTGCCTTTTTATTTATTTTTTTATTTTCTTTTTTCTTTTTCTTTCTTTTTTTATCGCTAACCCCGCTCTCTCCCTCCCGCCTTTCCTCTTTACCTTAGGCTCTCAAGGGACACCCTCCTTCCTTTTTTTCCCCATACCCCCTCTTTACCTACCTCCCTATAGGATCGCCCTATTAAAAACAATTGGAAGATGAACACATAGACAATCTACATACTCAAGGTTCTAGATGTACTAGAGTTGTCGCTCTACGAAGCATAAAATGGAACCGCTGGGGTTCCTTGATGACAAATGTCCACCCTAGAAGAGCTAAAACCCAAGTTTAGAGTTATCTTCCTTAGTATGTCTCATATATTGTAAAATGTATTTACAAATGTACACGCCATGAGTAGCTTGCTACCAGTTTTTGTGTTGTAAAAAGACGCCTCATGGCTACTTGCTTGTCAATACGAGTTCCTGTACACCTGCTGTATTTTCTTCAATAAAAATCTTTGTGGAAAAAAAAACAGAATCAATGGGCACTTGGACTTTTTCTGCCTTTGGTCTTTTATGTTTCTATTTTTTGGTGCTAGTTTCGGCACAATAAGATTCTGTGCATCCTGCATGTTATATAATAGCAACTTGTCATGTTACTTAGCTAGGCTGAAAAGACATGTACAACCAATAAAAAACTGAAAGAAAAACCTGCATTCACAGAACCCTAAACCCCCAGTTGATTCAAAGGAAGGCAACAAACATAAAGCATGTCCAATTCGCTCTATTAACTGGCACCTTTAAAGAGGCCACCTTAACAAAAGACAGCAGCAAAATCTTTTAAAGAAAATGTCTTTTTTAAACTCTTAATGGGACTATTGCTGTAAAAGGGTAAATATGGGTCAGTTAGTATTTTAATAATAGACATCACAGCTTCTTTTTTAATTGATTTATTTTCTTACTCAAAAATATATTCATTATGTGCTTTGCTTTTTTATTATTCTGTGATCGTGAAACTATTAATGATTTTCTGGAAATAATTATCTTTTTTTATACAAAAACATTATATTTATTTCACTGTTAGTAAAATAGGCCATCTGTAGCATTCAGCACAATGCTTAAACCTGCAGGCACAATCTTTTTTTCTGATGAATGCAGTTTTGTATTGTTGAGAAATCAGCCGTGTAACAAGAAGTTTTAGCTGAGATGGAAAAGATAAGCACCATCAATTTAATAAAAATACCGAGCCCAGGTTTCATAACAGTAGACATTTTTTCTCTCTTACGCATACACCATGATGATGGATGAATTGCCAGCGAGAAGTGGTGAATGTAGATTAGCAGAGCCAAGGTTCTGGTAACTGTAAGTGTAAGGAAGCCCTCTAGAAGCATCTTTACATTTGTACTAAAGCGCCTTCTATATTTTATGCAGTGGAATCATACAGATTCTGGGGATACATCAAGTTTAAAAACTAGATATTTAAGATGTTTATGGAAAATTAACTAGGTTTTATCATTCAGTGCGTCCTGCATTTTTTTTCTTTTTTGCAGTAGTGAAAACCCCAGTGATTTTCTATGGTGGTCTTATTTACCAGAAATAAGGTTTTTTTTGCATGCCCTTTAACCCCAAACAAATGTTAAACAACCATATTTCACTATATTTATTCAGATACCTTGTGAAGTAATTTTTTTTTGCTATAATTTTTTTCATGTTACTGTGTTTCTAGTGATATAGTAATTACCAGTTCTAAAGCTACAGTGTGTCGCATATCATCCAGGACATGTTTCCTGAAATTAGGATGTATTTTATTTCTTCACTCACCAGCTGGAGCCTCATAACAACACTGAGTTAGCAACTCTGCCAGTAAACATTATTGGTCAACTAGACGGCTAAATCTGTCCAGAAATATATGGTTTACTACTCTTTATGTGCCAAGGTTTCTTTTAGCTTCCAATTATACCCTGTCATATCTTGACATGCCTAAGTAGCTTGAATGTATTCTTACCTCTCAGTCTCCAAGTCCCTGGATTTACAATCATTTTTCTTTCTAGTGCCTTGGATGTATTTTTTTTAATTTCAGCTTACAGTTTTGTTCTTTTCTGATAAAATGAATGATTAAGAGCGATACTCTTAAAACTCCATGATGTTCCTAATTGCCAAGAATGGCTTGTTCAAGAGAATGCACATTATTTAAAGGAAACTTGTCATTAGAATAACACAAGGGTTGACCTCTCTTTCTAAAAGTGCCCTGTTAGTCTTCTTGTGTGGTTCTTTCTGATCCAATTACTCTGAGCAATAATGCAAATAAGCCCCTTGAACTTTTGAACACTTAGACCCCTTTCACACTGAGGTGCTTTACAGGCACTATTTAGCTAAAAATAGCGCCTGTAAAGCGCCTCAAAAATCCCTTCCCATCCACCCCAATGTGAAAGCCGGGGTGCTTTCACACTGGGGCGGTGCGCTTGCAGGACGTTACAAAAAGTCCTGCAAGCAGCATCTTTGGGGTGGTGTGGTGAGCGGTGGTACACCGCTCCTCCACTGCCCCTGCCCATTGAAAACAATGGGCAGCGCTTCCAAAGCGGCTGCACACCGCTTTGGTAGTGCGGTGCTCTGGCACTTTTAACCCCGTTTTAACCCCTTGTGGGGGGTTAAAAGCATTGCACACCTGACTGCATAGTGGCACCGTAGCGCCACTATAACAGCGGTAAATCCCCACTGAAACTAGTGGGGATTTACCGCTACCGCCCGCCCCAGTGTGAAAGGAGCCTAACTCTTCTGATGTAAACACTTGGGGTTTGATTTGCTAAAGCTTGAAAGTGCAAAATTTGCTGCAGCTCCACACAGAAATCAGCTTCAAGGTTTTATTGTCAAAGCTTGATTGCACAAGCTGAGGTTAGAAACTGATTGGCTAGCATGCACAGCTGCATCGGTTTTTGCACTCTCCAGCTTTAGTAAATCAACCCCTTGTTGTAGGTCATTGACTCAGAAAGTATTAAAACCATGGAAAGTCAGGTAACTAGTATTTTGTAAAGGAAGTCAGTAGTGGCAGCCTCATGTTTTTTCTCAGGGTAGATTAACTTCAACTTCTCTCTAAATATATGTAATAATGTGGCGTTTTTGGCTTTATGTTTGCGTTTAGCACAATAAGAGACACCTGTCAGCAGATGCTTCAGGCGTTGGAATAACCATATATTTGCTAGTGCACCAATGGCTACAGAACATATTGCTGAAAAAATCATTTTTTTTCTGCATGTGAATTCCAGGCAGAAAGATTTCAGATTCCTTATTTTCCACTTAAAGGAAAACTCGTCTTTTTTCCAATACATATATAATTGCTACATAAGATATTTTATGGTTAAAAATAGTTTTTTCTTTCAATTCAATATGCAACCAACTATAATATTTTAAGTTTCCAGTAAAGAAAGAAAAGGGTTACAATTGCAACATTGAAATAGACAGGAAGTAAGAAACAGTGGCAATGTCCGGTATACATAAGATCAAAACAGAAAACTTTCGGCTAGCTGAAAGATCAAACCTTTGCATCTGAGTGGGCAATTGATGCATATGTTGTGTTTCTGTGCTGAGATATTAAAGCAGCTGTGCGTATGGGGAACCCTCTGCGCAGAGTTCCATCGGGGAGAGGCCAGCACTGGGGGACGGGGAGTGGTATATGCCATCTCATTCAACGGCGTCAGCCCTCCTGTCAACCAACAGGACGCGGGTGTCTGAGGTTCGAGGTGGTCGGCCTGCTGAGCTGAGTAGCACTCGGCGGAGTAGTTGGGGCTAAGGATTCAGTCGAGGGTCCGGTGGGTCGACCTTGCTTTCCTGCGGGAGTATGTGGGCAGCAGTTATGGAAAGGTGTCTGAGATAACTGGTAGTATTTGGAGGGGTCTTTATGGAGGCAACCAACTATAATATTTTAAACACTACTAAAAAGTTTAACCTTTACTACCTTGCAACCTTTGCAACAGATTTCTGGAGGGATTTTGTAAATAGTCTGTGTGCTCATTTCATGTTCATGTGATTTGCTCACTGTTTTTGCCAGAAGGTTGCACAGAGCTTGAAGTGAATTAAAGCGGAGTTCCACCGCATTAAAAGTCAGCAGCTACAAAAAGTGTAGCTGCTGACTTTTAGTAATCGGACACTCACCTGTCCCAGGCTCCAGCAATGCAGTGGCCCGCAGTGTCGCTCTTCTCCCCCTCCTCCTCTACAGCGCCGACATCACAGGTGTGGGCACCCAGCTTTGGCTTCAATGCCAGGCGCGCACTGTGCATGCGTGAGTCACGCAGCACTCTGTGAATGGGCGGCGTATCTTCTGGGACCTGTGACGTGTCCCAGAAGATCGCCGAGAGGGAGGGGGAAGGTGAACTTCCTTAAGGTTCTGCGGGACCAGGACAGGAAGTGGACCTGGGACCCTGTGAAAACAGGGTCCTCAGCCCCCCCCCCAAAAAAAATTACATGGCAATTGTGGCATGTCGGAGGGTCATTTTCCCTTATAGCGGAAGTTCCACTTTTGGGTGGAACTCCGCTTTAAAGACATTCCTAATGTTTACTGTAGTGATCCTTTTGTATGTGGTGACCATACAGTGGGTAAGGAAAAGAATCGCCCCTTTAAAATAATCACATGTTGTTGCTTTGCAGCCTGAAATGAAGATAGATACAGTTTTTGTTGTATCCAGCTGTATTTACTAGTGCAACTTATAACATCCAAGTGAAAGATATAACACCAACATGTCAAAGTTAAATAAAACAAAATCAAAAAACAAAATCACAGAGTTGGAAAAGGGATCACCCCCTTATCTCAGTATTTTGTTGAACCACCTTTTGCTTTAATTACAGCCTTTAGTCTGTTGGGATGTCTCTACTAACTTTGAACATCCAGACTTTGTAATATTTGCCCACTTTTCTTTGCAGAACTGCTCAAGTTCAGTTAAATTTGAAGTTGACCGTTTCTGGACTGCAGTCTTCAAGTCAGTCCACAGATTTTCTATGGGGTTTAAGTCTGAGCTCTGACTAAGCCATGCAAGGACATTCATCTATTTCTCCTTCAACAACTGTGTGGTCATTTTTGCTGTCTCATTTGGGCCATTGACATGTTGGAAGTTAACCTTCTTCAGATTGACAACTTTCTGGCAGAGGGCAGTAGATTTTCCTCAAGAATTTGATGCCCATTTTTCTTCTATCCTGACAAGTGCTCCAGTCCTTGCTGCAGAGAAACACCCCCATAACAGGTTTGGTGCTGAGGCCAATTCAATTTTAGTCTCATCTGACCATAACACCTTTTTCCATGTGGTCACATAATCTTCAAGATATGTTTAAAGTGGTCAGATGAAACTAAAATTGAATTATTTGGCCTCAACACCAAACGTTATGTATGACGGAAATCCAATACAACTCGCCATCCAAATATTACCAAATAACACCATTCTTACAGTAAAGCATGGCGGTGGTAATATCCTGTTATGGGAGTTTTTCTCTGCAGCAGGGACTGGAGCACTTGTCAGAACAGAAGAAAATGGATGGGGCAAAATACCATCACATTCTTGAGGAAAATGTGCTGCCCTGAAGGTTGAAGGAGAAAAAGGTGAATGTCACCATCAAATTTAACTGAACTTGAGCAGTTCTGCAAAGAAGAGTGGCCAAAAATTGCAAATTCTAGATGTGCAAAGTTAGTAGAGACATCCCAACAGACTAAAGGCTGGAATTAAAGCACAATGTGATCCAACAAAATTGTATTTTTTCTGGCATGTTGGTATTATATCTTTCACTTGGATGGTATAAGTAACTAGTAAATACAGCTGGATTAAATGAAAACTGTGTCTATCTTTATTTAAGGCTGCAAAGCAATAAAATGGGATTATTTTAAAGTGGGCGATTATTTTCTATACCCACTGTACATATAATGTAGTGCTGTAAAAACAATATTTCTTTTAGTAGAACAGAGGATCTTGTCAAGTGACGGTAGCAGGTCCATCTTCCCAGTTAACAGTGCAGATGAGGTGATTACTGCAGTGACCGCTTTATCTTCAGAACAGAAGCAGGTAGAAATCCACAATGAAGTGTGCTAAAATCAGTGCAATATATAGAACTGGCCTATAACAATTCATGTGACTGCTCAATCTAAATCAGACATTGGACAATTATTGCATGAAACAATAACATCCTCAGGTCAGTAGGCAAGAATTCAACAGAATTTATTGCAGAAATAGCTAACCATATGTTAACCAAAATATGAAAAAAGGATTGATTAACCCACAAACAATATCTGTTGTCTTCTAGGACAATATAAATGTTCACAAGACGTTTATTTTTTTTTTGTTACTAACTGAAATGTAAATGGTACAATTTCTGGGTTGTGAGGTCAGCTGCATGCCAGCACTTTAGAAATGCTACTTTTCCTTTTGAACATTGCATCGTAGCAGGTCAAGTAATTTCAGACTATTTTCCGAATTAATTTGTAACTGTCATTCAGTCCAAGAGCAGTTTTGATGTGTTAGTGTGCCAATTGGCTAAATGCAAAATGTGTTTGTGAACCAGAACCTTCAAGTCCAAGAGCTTGAATTCATGACACAGTGACACAGCTTTCAGAACTCCAGTTGTCATTGTACAAAAATAAAACAGTGACCTTGACTCCTGCTGTATTGTGCAATATTACCAGCGAGAAACTTGGATGTTCGCCAATGTCTTTACAAAGCAAGTCTAAAGATGTATTACTTTTTAGAGAAAATTATAGGGCTTGTACAGTTAAAGTGAACCTTCACACAACCTTGTACAGGAGGATTTTAGAATGCCCTAAATAACAATTTATTTATACATATAAAAAGTAATACTAATATTTTTTTTTTCTTCAAACAAGTTATAACAATTGTTTATACTGTAAGGCTTTATTCACACTGGCTTTCAATTGAAAATCCTAGGCTAAAGTGCAATATATATAGCAGGCCTTTACAAAATATTTGGAAAAATTTAAACCAGCTTTTTGAAATTTTCTTTAAAATGAACCTGTACCGAGAATATACACATTAAAGTGTTAACATATAATGTACTAGCAATAAAAGCTCAAGCCCACATTCATCTCTGTGTCTGCAGGCATTGTGGAGAAGTTTATCTTTAAAGTTAACAATAAGGACACAAAAATCACAACTCCTTTACTCTTTATTAGCTATGGATAGCAGAATCTTGGCAGCAGTCTGTTGACTGAAATGCTGACTCTATGGGTTTTTAGAGGCAGTCAACATGGGAAAGGTAGTACTAAGCTCTCTTATTGTAAATCCCAGCATGCTTTGCCACCTAAATGTCATGGAAGCAGACTAAACTACAGTATTTGTTTTTTAACCACTTCAGCCCCGGGAGGATTTCCCAGGTTAGGACCAGAGCACTTTTTGCGATACAGCACTGCGTCGCTTTAACTGACAATTGCGCGGTCATGCGACGTTGTACCCAAACAAAATGTGCGTCCTTTTTTTCCCACAAATATAGCTTTCTTTTGGTTGCATTTGATCACCTCTGCGTCATTTCTGATCACCGCTATAAACAAAAGAAGAGCGTCAATTTTGCAAAAAAAACCCAAATTTCTTACTTCTTGCTAAAATACAAATCCAAAAGAAAAATATAAAAAAACATTTTTTTTCATCGGTTTTGGCTGATTTATATTCTTCCTCATATTTTTGGTAAAAAAAATTGCAATCTGCGTTTATTGATTGGTTTGCGCAAAAGTGACCGCGTTTACGGATGATGAGAATTCATTTCTGGGGTTTCTATTTATTTTTTAATTTTTACTAGTAATGGGGGTGATCTGCGATTTTTAGCGGTATTGCGATATTGCAGTGGACATGTCGGACATTTTTGACACTTTTTTGGGACCAATGACATTTATACAGCGATCAGAAATTTAAATGTCCACTGATTACTGTATAAATGTCTTTGGCAGTGAAGGGGTTAACCTGCAGGGGGCGATCTAGGGGTTAACTGTGTTCCCTGGGTGTGTTCTAACTGTGGGGGGACTGAGCTAACATGGGCATAGGAGATCTAACTGATCCCAGTGACAGGGATCAGTAGATCTCCTATGCCCCCACTAACAGAGCAGGGAACTGACGTGTTTACATCGGCGGTTCCCCGTTCTTTGGCTGTGGCCGCTCATTGCGGCTCGCCGGCAGACATCGGGTCCACCCGAGCCGCAGGCACACTCCTCAGGAGTACGGCGGCCACTCGCAGATCGCCGTTTTTTTACGGCGATTCGCGCTCAGCATCCACACTGCCACCGTAAATACACGGTAAGCAGTGTGGAAGTGGTTAAACAAACATTTATATAAATGTAATGACAACATTCTTGAAAAAAATAGCTTATAACATTATAATCATTGCTAAAAAAGTAAAAATGTAACTAAACAAAGTCAAGATAATATCACTTTAAAGGGAAATGTTCTTCTGACAAATATTGAAACACAAAAACACAAAAGCCTATAAAATCTTATATATTCTTAGTACATGCATAAAACTGTTGTGATTTTACCCATCTTGTATTAATTATTTACACGTGTCCTAGATGTTTACTTCAGGCATAAAACAAACTGACCAAAATGATTAATTAAGCAGACATTTCAACTTGAACTTTGCTATCAGTATCATGTTTTGTGCAAATGTGCCACCCTATAAACATCATGCAGAATTACATAATCAGTCACTAGCAGAGCTTTCCTCTTAGCGAAAATGCTAGTCCATTCCATGTTATGAATTTTAAAACTGTCTTAATAATTAATTTTTGAGTAATCATTGCATAGCATCACATGTTCAATTCAGAATGAAACGGGACTTTAATCTAGAGTTTGCCGCAGCCCACAAGTTTATAAACGCCAATGATGTTAGTGATCTGCTATTGTTAACAGTACTTGGTGAACTGAACAAGAAACTTAGAGAACTCTTGTAATTTATGGACACATCTCAGAGAAAAAAAAATCCCAGGTAGCTGGTGCATTAGTCTCAGAATATGGTCCTGGCAAGATTGGCAAGTTTTGGGCAAGAGTCATGTTACTAAACATGCAGGACAAAATTAAATAGGTTATTTTCAGTTTTAT
>BLSH010241940.1:1973974-1985213 GCA_018402905.1 Glandirana rugosa
ATTGGTGAACTCAGATCTATGTTTACCAAACTCCACGTTTAAACACCTTAATACCAAAAAATGTGTCGGAAAAATGACATCACCATGGAATGTCTACTTGGAAAGGCTAATTTTTTTTAAATGTTTGTATTTGGCATATTAATCTGATATGTTTTAGGACATAAAGTAGGTGAAACTATTTTTTAAAAAATGTTGTTCTTTTTTCTTTTATATGGTAAAAATTAAAAAAAAAACAATTGATTATTAAATACAATTTTACCCATCTCAGAAAATACAAAACTAATTTTGGTACAGTCATTTTCTGCCAAACTATCACACTACTGAAAAATGGTCTGGCAATGAAGGGGTGTATCTAGACTCAAGTGGTTAATCAATACATGTCAATAACACAGTCATTATAACAATGTATTCATTCAACATTCTTTTTAATACAATGGATTTGACTTAGTTATTCATCACATGTATATTTATGAAATAAGGCTGAGAAAATGTGACCATATAAGCTAAGTTTTTTTTTTAACTATTTTATTTATTAGCCTAAAATAAAAACTCTTAGCAAGGTAATCATTAAAACAGTATGCTAGCCTAATAAAAGCATTATATGTCCTTAAAACAGTGTAAAATAATTTAGGTGGGTGAATTAGTCATAGCTGCTAAATATGGCTTGGGTTTCTAGGCAGCAATGACCCCCTCCTTACAAAAGAGTTAAAATGACTAGCAGAGTGATTTATATCTACTATAGTTGAAGGCTGCTCAAACTGCCATTGAATTGCATAGTAAGATGAAACTTTTCCTCTTGGCTTCCTTTCATCATATTAGGGTGCTTAGAGAAAAAATGTAATCAGCATGATCTGGTATGAAACAAAGAAAGGCTGAGCACTTCACGTGCCCTTTTATCTAACCTGTGCAGAGCTCAGTATCTTAGATTTTTATGCTCACTCGTGATTGTAGGACATGGTTGAAATGTATAAAGGTGGGATTTTAGTGTCCAGATATCACTGTAAGAAATAACTGAAGCTATGCTTAAGAAGGTATTATGATGTTTGAAACTGTCCCTATTTCTAAATTCAGAGCGCCTATGAGCGCATACCCATAAGGCATAACATCTGACACAGCTCCAATAATACACAGTGCTTTACATATATTTAAAAACACTTCTACAAGTGATTGTCCTTTGCTAGGCAGATTACTTGCCAAAAAATGTTTTGTATTGTGAATAAAACGCAATACAACTTAGCATAAAATTTAAATTACAGGGATAAAAAGTGTGTGCATGCTTGTGTATGGACATTTGAGTTTTTGTGACTTTTTAATCATTATGTTGCCCTAGCATAGTACTTGTTACTTTTTATACTATGTTGGAAAGTATTGGTTGACTGGCCCTTCCAGGTGTTTACCGTGAGCACTGGTGGCCATTTTGTAAGTACTACTGGTATGTTTTTTTGTTACACATGTTTCTGCATTTGCTATTTTTTGTTTATCAAGTACTTTTGTATAGCTCCATGTTAGATAGGGTGCAGTGGGGCAATATATACAGTTGTGCTCATAAGTTTACATACCCTAGTGGAATGTATGATTTCTTGGCCATTTTTCAGAGAATATAAATGATAACACAAAAAAATTATTTCACTCATGTTTAGTGTTTGGCAGAAGCCATTTATTATCAATCAACTGTGTTTACTCTTTTTAAATCATAATGACAACAGAAACTACCCAAATGACCCTGAGCAAAAGTTTATATAACCTGGTGATTTTGGCCTGATAACATGCACACAAGTTGACACAAAGGGGTTTGAGTGGCTATTAAAGGTAACCATCCTCACCTGTGATCTGTTTGTTTGTAATTAGTGTGTGTGTATAAAAGGTCAATGAGTTTCTGGTCTCCTGACAGCCCCCTTGCATCTTTCATCCAGTGCTGCACTGACGTTTCTAGATTCCGAGTCATAGGGAGAGCAAAAGAATTGTCACAGGATCTGCAGGAAAAGGTAGTTGAACTGTATAAAACAGGAAAGGGATATAAAAAGATATCCAAGGGATTCAGAATGCCAATCTGCAATGTTCATACTCTAATCAAGAAGTGGAAAATAATGGGGTTCTGTTGAAACCAAACCACGGTCAGATAGACCAACTAGAATTTCAGCCACAACTGCCAGGAAACATTGTTTCAGATGCAAAGAAAAACCCACAAATAACTTCAGGTGAAATACAGGACTCTCTGAAAACATGTGGTGTGGCTGTTTCAAGATGCACAATAATGAGGCACTTGAAGAAAGATGGGCTGCATGGTCGAGTCACCAGAAGAAAGTCATTACTATGCAAATGCCACAAAGACAAGCCTCAAACTTCTGGCACACAGTCATTTGGAGTGATGAGACCAAAACTGAACTTTTTGAACACAGCCATAAACGCTACATTTGGAGAGAAGTCAACAAGGCCTGTGAAACACAGAGGTGGATCGCTTGGACATTCCAACATGACAATGATCCAAAACACCTATCATTGGCTATAGCAGAATAAAGTGATGGTTCTGGAGTGGCCATCTCAGTCTCCTGACCTCAATATCATTGAGCCATTCTGGGGATATCTCAAACATGTACTTCATGCAAGACAGCCCACGGTTTTCAAGGAACTGGAGGCCTTTTCACCCTCTGAGAAGATAAAGAGTGTCTTCCATAAATACCACAAAAGACTTCAATCTGTCATTGATGCTAAAGGGGGCAA
This sequence comes from Glandirana rugosa, assembly GCA_018402905.1. Taxonomy (NCBI): domain Eukaryota; kingdom Metazoa; phylum Chordata; class Amphibia; order Anura; family Ranidae; genus Glandirana; species Glandirana rugosa. Next base: position 1,976,696 of record BLSH010241940.1, read on the forward strand.
TACACGGTATTAAGAACTGGGGTATGTAAACTTTTGATCAGGGTCATTTGGGTAGTTTCTGTTGTCATTATGATTTAAAAAGAGTAAACACAGTTGATTGATAATAAATGGCTTCAGCCAAACACTAAACATGAGTGAAAGAAAGGTTTTTGTGTTATCAGTTATATTCTCTGAAAAATGGCCAAGAAACATACATTCTGCCAGAGTATGTAAACTTATGAGCACAACTGTATATTAGACATGTGCAGAAGGGAAAAAATTGTTTTGTTTCACATAAATTCCTTATGTTACTAATTTCATTTTGTGGGTTCATTACGGAATTCATTTCATTTATTCATTTTCTTATGAATTCCTAATTTTCAGAACGGTTCAAATTCGAATCAGTCGAAAATGTATCAACTGATCCGAATTCTGCGTGAAGAATAGCTGGTTGTTAAGGAGCGGGCTGGGAAGCCGTCTACTACGTCCTTAACAACCGATGACTCATCATCTATCAGCGCGCTTCCCCACTGACAGCTTAATGTAAACAAATGAATGCTGGCAATAAATAATAAATGAAAGAAAAACATCCATGCAAGGCCCTTACAGTCTGGTATGGATTTTAAGGGGAACCCCATGCCAAAATAAAAAAAAACCTTCATAAGTGCCTCTTCTCCACAACCCTGGCCGGGGGTTGTGGGGGTCTGTGGGTGGGGAGGTTATCAGAATCTGGAAGCCCCCTTTAACAAGGTGTGCCCCAGATCCTGGCCCCCCTATGTGAATGAATATGGGGTACATTGTATCCCTTCTCATTCACCAAAAAAAGTGTCATAAATAAATAAAAACATAAAGAGTTTTTGACAATTCTTTTATGAAAAAAACAAAAAAAATAAAAGAATGTCCCCCCGAAGTAAATTAAGCATCATTCACGATGAACGCTACTGTTGCCAAAGAAAAAGAGATCCTCCCGTTGCCTGACAGCTCCGCCGTCTGATAGTTCTTAAATAACTAAGGGGCAGGGCCACCCGCTGCAGTTACCGTGATTGACACTGGATTTACTTCAGGGGACACTCTTTTTGGTTTTTCTTAATAAAGTAATTGTCAAAAGCCTCTGTTTTTATTTATTTTTGACACTTGCATGTCCAAAAGAGGGCACTTTTCTAACCTCAAGAGAGAAATGCAATTGAATTAAATCCTTTTGGGCAAAGGTCCAGGCAATTATGTTTCAGAATCTAGGCCTTATGGACCTAGATGGCCCACTGCACATGCTTGCTCTGCAGTTATTGTTGTGCTAAGATGTATACATTTGTCTGTTTCTGCTTAAACTGTGTAATTTAATATTATAAATAAAGATTATACATGGTCCCCATGGATTACTGAATGTTTCCCTCTGAAAGGACATCTAACATCCACCTTGTTTGGGGGGAAATTTGAACTTAGTGGTGCTCTGACTGGTCATGCTTCTTCCCCTGCCGTACAACTTCAGTACAGACTGAAGTGAAGGGCTGGTGTAGATGAAGGTTCCTATCTCTTATGTACAATTATACTACTGAGATTGAATCTTCTTTGTATGCTGCATGTTGGATCTTTTTTGTATGGTTTATGTACTATAGATGGAAATTTTTTCAATAAAACCATATATAAAACTGAAATTTGTACGGGTTAACCCCTATGTGGGTGAGTAAATGTTTCACCCTTGTTCATATTAGAACAATGTATACAACAAAAAACACCTGTAACATCCATCCCTTCTAGGTCTTAAATGGTAGTAACTGAGGGAATAGTAGATTTCACACAATCAAGACATAAAAGATATAGTGATATTTCTATTATCTGACTCCTAACCAATATAAGCTCTTTTTAATTTTTTTTCAACTAGTTTATTAGCCATTTCACACAATCTAGTTTCTCAAACTGATTCGTTATTAACAATACGTGACACACTTTGAAACTGACTGCCAGGAATAGATTCAAACACAGAAGGTAGATGAAAGCTGGTAAATGTAATCAACTGATTACAACTCGATTTTACATAAAGATCACTATTCAACAAATTTTCTAGAATATATATTCTAATGTCTAGAAATGGAATTGATGTACAATCTAAATCAAGTTAAATTGCAAATTAGGAACATGATTAAGGTAATCATGAAAATATAAAAGTGACTCCATATCTCCCTGCCAGATGACAAAAATATTGACCATAAATGGCATCCATGTAAGGAAAGGCTGCTGAAACAAAGAGTATAACTATGTTGCCCCTTTATCATAGTAACACAAATGTTAGCATATGGAGGTCCAACATGTGGTTCATCATTGCAATTTGCTGGACCTGAAATTTGTGAAAGTCATGTTTCTCTAAAGTTATTTGTAATAAGCCTAGAAAAAAGCACTTTGTTGGGAAATGTATTTAGCTGAATGCTACAATACACCACTGCATGTATACCTAAATCATGATCTATAAAATGTGTATCAGGATGCTATATCCCAAGCTGCTAAAATAACCTCAGATGAAATGTTAACCTGTTTCAGCTTTTTAGAAAAATAATTGTTGTCATGTAGATAATATAATCTGGAAGAAACCTGAGGTGGTATAATCCTGTTGTAGTATTGTGCCAGTGGGGAACATGCTGACCAAATACTCATAACGATCTGATCATTTTCCTTTTGACAGAAAACACAGGAGTATCAGACAATTTCTTATACAAATTATAATCAGAAAGGTGGAAAATTATCTAATCTTTGAGTGGTTTGACATCCATCACAACAATGGAACCTCCCTTGTCTGCAGGTTTAATAACCCATCTCTGAGACAAGAATTGTATTGTAGACTTGGCTGTTTCTCCATAGTTAAGCTATTAGGGACATCAGACAATATCAGACAATAGAAAAAATATCCCCATTGAAATTTTAATAAACTTTTCCAAAGAAGGGAACGTAGCAGGAGGAGTCATTATGCTTTTATTGCACAGATTAAAATCTGACAAGTATAAAGTACATGCTTTATATGCACTAGACACGGGGGGATGTGAAGTAAACAATACCCTTCAAATGTTTGGAAAATCTGTATAAATCTTGTTTCAAGATGAAGTTGTTCATAGTTTCTTTTGGAAAAAAATGATGACTCTCTATACATCTGGACAGAAAAAATATGCCTTGTGTCCATTTGACAATTTTGCTATACATGTATCTCAACAGGGGTTGAGGATTGGTTTGGTTTGCAACAATGTCGCTTGTCCACCCTGCTCTTCCTAATCACTGCATACTCCTTCTGAAATAAAGCTGCAGCAGAATCTGATGAAGTTGATGCTCAAGCCATATGGTGTATATAGTGATGAGACACATGCCATGCGATTAGTATAGAACTGATCTAGATCATCTGTGTGAAGGGAAAGTCCAATCATATACACAGTTGTTCAAAAAAAAATCATATTTTTCATGCTCCAATTTAGTTAGCTAACTTTGTTCTAAAATATTATGAAATGTTTTCAAAGAAGTATCAATGATTTCTTTGATCTTATTATAACTCTGAGGAGTCCAAAGATGATTTTAAACATTCTGCCAACTCTTGAATTTGTTGGTTTAAAACCTTTCTCTATTTACATTATGAATTCAACTGTAAATGTCATCAAATCAAAGGAACATTTATTGAGAATATGTGCAAATCGAGTTTTGAATTCATCATTCAGGAAAGCTATAGTTGGCACAATGCGCTCACATAAACCCCAGGAATGTATTTAAGCTTGTGATATTCAGCAAGAGTAAGTTCTTGTAAATCCAAAGAAATAATCTTCTATGATAATCTCTCATACTTGTGTGCAGTTTGATGAGAAAACCTAACTGTAAAGAGCTGTTTTATACTACTGGTTATAGGGGCTGTATTTATGATAATGGTACTTGTGGGCTAATCAAGTCAAGTCAAGTTCAGTCAAGCTTTATTGTCATTCTACTACACGTGAGGACATACGGTAGAATGAAATGTCGTATCTCACGGGACCACGGTGCTACATACTAAGTAAACATAATTATAAATATACAAAAATAAAACACAGCAAAAAACTTAAAATAAAAAATTATAAACCTGTACACATCTGGAAACCATGTAACTGTACTGTGTATTTCTAAAAGTCTTTGTAGCAGCAAGTGTTTGTAAAGGTGTCTAGTGCATATTCAAGAATAAAAAAGAGAGGAAGTGAGATGTTCCTGATCACTGTATGTAAGTTATAAAAGAGATGTCAAAGGGAATTGGAGCTGAGGGATCTCACAGCCTGAGGGAAAAACTGTTAAGCAGTCTGACAGTCCAGGTTTTGATACTCCGGTACCTTCTACCTGATGGCAAGAGCTAGAAGAGAATGTGGGAGGGATGGGTACAATCGTTCACAATACTGGTAGGTTAACAGGCTAACCTAGGTTAGCAGGCTAAGAGGTGAAGCAAGAAGCCTAACATTTTACAAATTAGAATACCATATTCCTGGTTTTGGATTTTCTCTGGTTAATATCAGCAAAAGAATTATAGAGAGAAAGGGTTGCAGATGATCAAAATACTCTTTAGAGGTCAATAAGCATGGAGCTGTCTCTCCTTTCTCCTGTTTGGTGGTCTGTACAGCTGAAATGTAGCTTGGCAGATAAAGCAGATGATATGCTTCTTTCAATAGTGCATTCTTGTATTGGTCATTATAAATTTGATCTCATAATGAGGGATGGATATGAGCAATATATTGTCACCATTTAGGTTTATTTTGGACGACCTGATTTCCAAGTACAGCCCTCCTGGTCACAAGATCTGCATTCTTTCTTAGTATTAAACATATAGCTATTTGATCAACTTGCTTGCAGCAGTGTTTTATTCTTTTAATTAGATGAAGCAGAAGGGAGAAAAAAATTACAATTTACTCTATACAGTATTACACCCTGGAAATAATCAGTACCAGCTTTATGTAAAGTGAAAGGAGAGGTGAAATTTAGCTGTGGTATTGTAGATATAGATTTCCTCAGGGAAGAATCATAGAATAAATTGCATTATTAATGTGCTCAGTTGCCAGAAACTCCTTTGATAGTACCTTGCGGTTAAGAAGCCTGATGCACTGCATAAAAGATAATTGCTGAGGCATGTTGTCCTTTGGCACTGTATCATATGTATTTCAAGACAAATCTGATGTTCTATGGGTTATATAATCAACAAGGTGTCAATGGACCCAAAATGATTATTTGGCTCAAAGCAGAATGTTAAGTTGCTGTATAATGCAGTAATAATACTGCCAGCTTGTCACTTTAGTCATATGGGTCAAAATTTTGGGCATATTATTTTTTAGCTCAATTGCATGTTAGACTGACTCTTATCTAACACACCCCCACAATGACATACATACGGAGGAGTAAATTAGTACCATTAATTTCATATTACAATTAACTTTGCACATAAAAAATCACGTTGGAAGCCAATAATGTTTAGTGGGCAGATTGCCACTCTGGTCCAGTTTTGGCATAACAAAGAATGTTCCTAGAACTCACGTTTACTTACCAATAGACAAGCAGAAATATCCTAAAACAATTTTTTCATTTTGGATAAAGTGGGAAAGAGGTAATGTTTCTGTAAGTGTTTTATTTAGGTCTGTCATCCCATAAGGGAAGAAAACAATACCGTCAAGAAGGAGTACCACTGCAACATAAAAAATCTTGCTAAATCTCCTAGGAGACCACATGCATGTAGCATTTGGTTCGTTCTGATCTGTGGCCCTGTTGTGCAACAACATTCCATTTTTATGTCTGTTTGTGTTGGGTTTAGCTTCACCCCAGGCTGAAGCTAAATTGTTTGGCATTCCTAGTGAGGAGTGACAGCACACCATTGTAGCTATTGCCTGCATTTCTAGACAACTGCTAATTCCAAGGGGGAAGTTGCACAAACTATTCTGCTACAGTTAGCATGCATTACGCGTACAAGCAGCCTGTTGATCACACAGCCTGCCAGCACTTGTGCTTGTGCATGTGATCTGATCTGACCCTTTCCCTTGCTGTGCTGCATGACGACACTCTTCTCCAGCATACATCTGCTACCAGAGAGGAGTGCTGTCTATCAGACCTCATAATGCATTATATTCCTTGTGAACAGCTTGGTCAGGCAGTGGAGTAAGGGGGTGGCATTGATGACCAAGATCTGACAATATGCTGCATGCACTTCAGTGGCAGCCACTCATGCAGGATGCAGGGGCACAGCCCCCCTAATTCACACGCCCAGCAAATAATCTACATTCAGGGCGCCGGACACATGGATTCCAATGATTTTTATTCTTTTTTTAGAAGCACACGATGAGAGCTGGAGGCTTTAATTGGCTTCAAAAAGGGTGGGCTCGGGGCACAGAGCAGTTGTGTGACATTAGCAAAGTAATATTCGCTAATGTCTTCCTGTTTCTCCTCCCGGCCAATCAGGAAGTGGGTCCTGAGACCGGATTGGCAGGAGTCTTAACTCCTGATTGGCTGGAAGGAAAAACAACTGCCTGGACTCGGGAGGAGACACAGGGGGGAAGCCACTGAAGCTGTGACCTTCATGAGAGAAGTGCAGGGCGGGCGGGGGACCTGGCAGGTGACAGGAGAGTGATTAAGCGAGGGGGGAAGCGGCAATTGAGCAAGCGAGCAACAGGGGGGTGGGTTATTTGGTCAGTTGGCTGGCTGGGGGTGGCTGGCCATCCCCCACCAAGAAAATCGGACACCAGCTGCCACTGATGCACTTTGTTCCTTGGGGAACAGGAATAGTCAAAATGAAAGTAAGTTAAGCTTCTTTAAGGCTCTACGTGGAGTTTTTTTGTCAATTTAATTAGCTTGCCTCACATACAGCAGCAGCAGCCCAATCTGATTAAGTTCAGTTTGAAAAAAAAAATGTAGGCTGCTTTGCAGCGACATATGCTCTTTCATAAAATGATAACATACCCACTTCGATCAACAGAATGGGCATTAGTTATTTCTGGTTGTCCTTGTTCTCTCTGATGCTAAACTGTCCTGCCACTGGGCAATGGCTCTTAAGCTTCTATTAGGAATTAAGATACTGAAGATATTACAGCATTATAAAATTGGCCAACAGCAAGATATTTTTAATAAGGGAGAATTGTCTGAAATGTATTAGAGAAAAAGAGTACAGGCTGGAGTTTTGAGAATTGTAAGTCCACAGATAACAGAACAGTGTAAAATGGAGAAGCAGCAGGACAAGTGTATTTATCGGCACTAGTGCCAAATTAACTAACATCAGCTTTACTAAAAGAAATAAGATATTGCAGAGGATACTGTAAAGTAAAATTGGACAGCAGTAGGACAGTTTTAATCAGGGAAAATAGACCTGACTGGTGCATGCCTAACTTTTATTTTATCCATGGGGAATGGGGTTGCAGTGAACGTGAGAGATTTAACGCCAGGTTGTTTAAGTGCACACTGTTTTGCATTTTTTTAAAATTCCAAACAATGCAGTGGCACACTGCATAAAAAAAGTACCTGAAAGGGCAGATGGCTGGTAACAAGTAAAAGATCTACTTTAAGCAAAGCTAAAAAAGATCCTATGAACATACCGAAAAATTAAAAATTAAAAAAAAGAAATGAAAACCCCACCTGAAACAAAAATCTTGCAGAAAAAAGCAATTTAATCTAAAATAAAGGCCAATTTAAAATAAAAACAATACAATTCCCAAATAATCTTTTTTTTTTTATTAAGCTTTGTAGCACAACGTTTTCCATGGACAGGGTGGCAGCTAAAAGTAACCAGCTGAGCTCAAAACAATCATAAGATAAAAATGAAAGCCAAAAAAATGCCAAATGCAAAAAAAGGCATTTGTTTGGTTATAAAAAATCTAAGTTAAAGTACAGTTTTTTAACTAATCATAACCTCTCCCTTTGCAGTCTTGCCTTATGAGAACAGTTTGTCCACTTTATCTTTTCTCTACAACAGCTTCCAAATGACTAACACTATGGCTGACTTTGTGCCCCCCTTTTATAGTGAGGGGGCTGGCTTAACCAAAAGCTCCGTTATTGGCTCCTCTAAGAATGCTGGCTATAGTTCAAAGACCTTGGAGTTCAATATGATTTGAAAACATTTTGCCAGATGAATCTGCAAAAAAATTCAAGGGGACAGTGAATCTAGAACAAATTCATTCCCTTATCCTTAATCCTTTTTTACCTTACTATTTTCCCTGGTTTAACCACTTCAGCCCCGGAAGAATTTTGCACTTTAGGACCAGAGCACTTTTTGCGATTCGGCACTGCGTCGCTTTAACTGACAATTGCGCGGTCGTGCGACGTTGTACCCAAACAAAATTTGCGTCCTTTTTTTCCCACAAATAGAGCTTTCTTTTGGTGGTATTTGATTGCCTCTGCGTCATTTCTTATCGCCGCTATAAACAAAAGAAGAGCGACCATTTTGCAAAAAAAACCCCAAATTTCTTACTTTTTGCTAAAATTCAAATCCAAAAAAAAATATAAAAAAACATTTTTTTTCACCGTTTTTGGCCGATTTATATAATTCCTCATATTTGCGATAAAAAAAAATCGCAATTGGTGT
>BLSH010241940.1:1985341-1997861 GCA_018402905.1 Glandirana rugosa
GAGATCTAACTGATCCCAGTGACAGGGATCAGTAGATCTCTCATGCCCCACTGACAGGGCGGGGAACCGCCATGTTTACATCGGCGGTTCCCCGTTCTTTTCCCTGTAGCCACTCATCGCGTCTCGCCGGTGGACATCGGGTCCGCCCGAGCCGCGGGCACACTCCCCAGGAGTGCGGCGGGTGCACGCAGGCGCGCCTCCTGGTGGCCAAATGCGAATCCCCGCTTATTTACGGCGATTCGCGCAGGGCTCCCCGACTGCCGCCGTGAAAAGTCGGGAACCAGTTAAACTGGGTATATACAGTATGTGTTAACAGTCTAGTATTTCCACAGCAAAGGCAGTGGCAAGCATGCAGTCCCACTTTGCTATGCTGATACCTGTCCACATGCCATTTAGCTGTAGAGAGTGCCTTGAGAGATGGTTCCCTAAAAACAGGGTTCCACCTAATCCCCTAGCTCAATAGTGTTTATTTACTAAAGGCAAAAAGGCTGTTTGCTTTACAAGGGAAGTTGCATTGTGCAAGGGAATTTTCCCCAGAGCTTAGCAAATGTGGTGCAATTTCACTTTGCAAAGAATACACAATCCAAGAAAAATAAAAAACAGCATTTTTTGCTTGCACATGATTGGATGATGGAAGTCAGCACAGCTTCAACTAATTCACTAAGCGTTAAGGAAAATTCAGTTGCAAAGTGCAACTCCTCCTGTAAAGCGAGCTGTCTATTTGTCTTTAGCCATATGCCCAGCCTATTCCAAAGATGCCTACGTCGGGATCTTTAAACATTATTTATACATGAAGTCACAATTGTGAGAGTGTGCCATACTCTTATGGAACAGTATACAGCATGTAACTCAATGGATATCTGATGGAGTCAGTGGCCAAATTTAATTTTAGCTACTCTACTTGGTGGACTGGTACAACCTGGAGTGTGAAGGAGGTGTGACAAAGGGCTGTATGCACTTTGTACACATATATAACAGCGCATTATTTGTTTGGGTTCACCCTGGCTGCCATTTTAGTTTCCTCCACTGGTCCACAGTGCTTCTTATTACAAGTTAGGCACCACCAGCCAGCAAAACAGCTACACATGAGGAACAATTCACATATATGCTGAAGTATTCAATGGATACATACAGGTACATGGAATTACAACTTTCTGGAATTTTGTAGGAATCTACAACCTGTGAGCTTCCTGCCACTTTACAGAATAAGTTTGAGTGGACTCCCGCATTATGACCAATAGCCATGCCATACTGACCTAGCTTTAATTACATCCAAGAGATTGGCAGATGTTAATTATAAGTGTAGCCATTGCCCCCTTGGGGGTTGCTGAAAGTAGTGGTTCCACCTGTCACACTGCCCTCAATCATCTTTTTCCACACATTCAGACTCACAAGAACAGGCTGGTACTTTGTTTTGTTGTTTTATTAGGTGATTAAACTTGGATGGGGAAAGGGGTAATTATGGGATGCCCAAGGATTAACATTTCTTTCACGGGACCTTCTGTATACACTCCAGTATATACACTCCTCTCTTCCTCAAGCACAATCTTGCTTCTCAGTTACTTCCTCTTGCTCTCTCCTGCACAAACTTCTTTGGCCTAGCTAGCACATGGTGAGGCCTGCTCTTGATTAGCAGGACCTCAGAACCGCCATTTGCAGGCAAGGGCCGCGGACCCCTATAGTGTGGAAAAGGTTTGTTGAAGCGCTAGCTAGCCATGATGGACTACTGCTCCAAGCCCATCCTCTTCCAGGCCCTGCCAGCCCTCCTGGCTGCAATGGCCCTCTCCATTGCCACGGTGACACCACAGTCCCAACTGGCTCTTGCACCCTTCTCAGACTGTCTCTCACCCCAATCTGCTCCGGCGTGCTTCTTCCAGCTTCCCAAGTTGTGTATCACTCACCGACACCTGACACTTGTAGTTCCTCTCCTGGAGATTTCTCTGGCAGTACTCTCTCCCTCTGTCCTCTGCTTGCTCTCTTCTTGTGCCTCTGTCCCAGGATCTCTCTATCCTCCTGTATGCACCAGAGCCCCAGGTCGAAGTCGCCCCCTGAAGGCCCTGACAGCCTCTGTAGTACTCCATCTCCATCTCTTCCACCTGAACTCTCCTCCCCCAGATGGGCTGGGTATTTGAGGAGGCCTGCCCCCTGCCAATCCAATTTGGGGGTTGGACATAGCTCCTCAGAATATCCCAGGTGGCTACACCTCCCCTCTCGACCTCTCTTTCCAGAAAACCCAAGAACCTTCTGGAAAGAAGTTTTGTATATGATATGCTTAATAAAGATTCTGCAGTTTGCATCTGTCAGGTGAGGCTTTGAGTAGTGTAGGTCATTGTATGCATTTTTTATTTACACATGCATGAGGGGATGCAAGTGAGGAGATAAACCATCATTTTATAGTTAATTTGTTTCTATTTGTCCTTAGTAAACAAGCCCAATATTTCCAAATCTAAGTCCAAAATATGATGTTATAAGGAGCTCCATCCCATCCCATCCCATAAAATTGTGCACAACCTGACAAACAGAAGTTTGAGCAGTGAGATATAGGACTATGTTCTTCCTTCCTTTGACCTGCCACTGACCCAGGACATCTTCAGACATCACGTATCTCAGAAAATAAATATTAGTTCAAAATACAACATTAACATATTTTTTCATAACATATATAACATATATTTTTTCTCTGGGTGTGTGTTTTTATTATTACATTTTCAAGTGATTCTCCAAAACCTGGTCACCAAGGAGAGGATACCTTTAAGGAGGTGGCAGGTAGATGAAATATAATTCCCCTTTCTGACACTCCTTCCTTGGCACTATGGGTGCTAAAGAACCTGGTTTCTTGCAATATTAACCTCTTAACACTGGCACCTCCCAGCCCTTTAAGAGATTTATGATGCCACAAGGTGGGGCCGGATTTCTAATCATGTTACCTCGGGGATTGGCTGTCACAGCTGTCACACGATCGGAAAGCTCCTGATTGCAAGTAGAGTTCAGGAGCTTTCCACTGGCCACCAGTAACAGCTCTGCTTACATCCTGGTAAGCATATATGCGGCTGTTAAGACCCACCCGCCGAGAGGCCACATATATACATACTGCCGGCATGAGGGGGTTAAGCAAAGTTGTGTTGGAGGGGTGCTCAATTTTGGGGGGCCCACATGCTGAAGGGCATGTGGGCTGGTACTGCCATAGCACAAGCTTGCTGCTGCCTTGCTATAGGGACACCAGCCTGCATACCAGGTTTGTTTGTTCTGGATCGGGGGAAAGAATCTAACTCTTATCTAATTCTAGTACGTAACCTGTGTTTTGGGACAATGGGGACTATATGAGAATGTTAATAAAATGAATTGCTATTATTTTAACAATATTTGTCCAAACATCCCATCCAAGATTATGCCACAAATAAAAAAACTGACTCTGCAATGTTAATTCCATAGAATTTAATAGATTTGTGATGTACTTACAAATGTGCTTCTTTAGATAGTGCAGATTTTGACTATTGATTCCCTTCTAAATTCTGAATGCCTACTATCGCTTATTTTCAGGTGATATTAGAATAATGCTGCATATATTAAAACTACGGGGTATATGTAGATGATACAGATTTTTCTCATTTAGAGAGTTTTCTCGTTTAACACTAATAGAGTGTGTGTGATGAGAATGAGTCCTTTTGTAGTTTATCTTTATACTGATTTACGATGCATGTATTATTTGAATAGTTTTTGAGATAGTAAGTTATTATGTATGAGAACATGATTTAAAGTGGTCAGCTTGCCATGGAGAAATACCATTTAGGAATTGTAATGCATGACCAGACTGTTTGCTTGATGAAATCAGTTTTAACAAAACATGTTGGGTAGAACTAGGTGACACAAACGGTTACTGGAAGGTAAAACACCGTGCGATCCAAACAAAATAAGAAAGGAGTGGGATCTTTATTGGAATCTCGTGATTTTGTCCATAGTGCTGGCATGTACTAGGGTCATGCAAATTGATTTGTGATGATTCTAAGCTTTTAATAAATTGAAGGTTTTACTCTGTCAGTGTTCTATTTCATATTTTATAAATCTAGGAGATTTGATGTTTAGTAGGAAGTGCAAATAATCAGGAAAATCTATTACAGAACCCATTATGTTCTTGCCCTTCTGTGATAGAAAGGTTAAATAAAGGGTAAGTGTGTTTACAATCTGAGTAGAGGGATTGTGTGTGCACCAGAGTTGCATTAAGAAGAAAATACAAAGATTTCTCTGTAAAGTAGACTTTTCACTGTGATATTTGGGGATCAGGATATTGTTCTTTATGTCACTTTGTGGTTTGTGAAATATTGTTTTGTTTAGATTTTAACCACTTAATTTCACAGACCTTTCTCTCCCTAAATCCCCTTAAGCCACAGAGAATTACCCTAATGCACTGTGAAATTAGGGTTTTCAATTGCTAAACATTTTAATTAAATTACATTCACTTATGTGAGCATTTAATACTTGTGGAGTAAATGCAAATGGCATCCAGATTATGCAACATATTTTTTTCAACTTGAGGGTTAATTTTTGGAGGTACACTGTATATATAATTACATCACTACACTCCCAATGTAAACCCAATGGTGAAGCATTATGCTTACATTCTCTTCTACAGCATACTCCAAGGAGAAATTTGTAGAAGGTTTGGAAGCCCAGACGCTGATGCTCTCAACTACTGTATTAGTGCTGGACCTGGCTGTCAACAGATTATGTGATAAAAGCTGCTGGAATCCTATTTTAAGTGGGATTAGTGCATTATTGAATTACTAATGATACATGGCTTCAAACATGTGTCTGTTTTCTTTTTTTTGTATGTTTGCTATGCTATTTCAGTTGCACTACTCTGAGAATCCACAAAGTTGGTTTGTAAGTACATAACAAGGTACCATGTAGATTTGAATAGATGGCCCTTCACCCAGCTGTAAGGTAGCGTCTATCTTTGGCATTCAAAATTATTTTTGCAAATTTGTCCATCAAGGAAAATGGGTTGAACTTTGGAATACATTTCAAATCATTCTTGAAGATTTGCTCTCATTTCTTAATGAATTTCTGTAACAAAATGTTCTGCATAAATGAGTAAGCTAAGAATAAATTGTTTATTTTGGGTAATCATACACAAGTAATGGAGTGTGGCTTAGGGACCCATGATTATTTATTACTATTTGGGGCCCCTAATAGTATTATTCAACACTTTATTGATTAATCCACATTCCCCACTGATTGTCCAATTATTCATGCATAATTGAGGCTCTGCAATAGCCCTCATAGTTTATGCATGTGTGGTGGTATTTTATTTGCCAAAGCTTAATTGAACAAGCTGTAGTTAAAAACACATTGCCTACCATGCACAGCTGCACCAGATTGCCAGATTCATTCAAACACTAACTACAGTTAAATCTACTCCCACCCCCATTCTTGTTCATTTACAAAGTATTTTTTATATGTAAGGCCCCTTTCACACATGCTGTCTGATCAGGTCCACCTGTTGGTTTTTCGTTCTATGGAGTGATGGATGTCAGCGGTGACATGTCCGCTGACATCCACAGCTATCTGATCCAGACGAATAGCGGTCCTATTTTCCATCCGTCTGGCGGATCGGATGGGATCAGATTAAAATGGACTTGCGGTCAATTTTCATCTGATCTCCCCATAGAGGGGAGCGGGGCTCTGACAGGTCTGTCTCTGCAGAGTGAGCGGAGATGGACCTGTCATCTGCCTGCTCAGCGAAATCAACGGATCGATCCCAGCTGAGCAAGCGGAGTCTGTAAAAACAGACATTCCCGGTGTGAAAGGTGCCTAAAAAAATGCACAGTACTAATAACAAAAACAAGTCAGCAGACTTCACTCGTCAGAAAAAAGAAAGGAATGAAGCTACAATAGTAAGTTGATCCAAATAACAAATAACAGCATGTCTGTTAGAGAATAGTGAAAGGCATACTACCAATAATGATCATACCATAAATCAAAGGGTGATCCTTATGTAACAACATCTTCAGCCATATTACTTAACAGCAATACACATAAATCCTTATAAAAATAAGGGACAGGAAGCCCATTTAGCCTCAAATAAGTGCATAGTGTCATTCAATATGTGAAGTATCCTTTCCATCAATGTAATGGTATGAATCCTTTTGATTATAAGAGAAAATGGGACAACAGCAGACTTCCATTGAAGGGTTATGGCTCAATGGGCTGCAACACAGAGATTATGGAGAAATCTTTCTGATGCATAGCCCCCCTGAAAAACATGTGCCTTGTCTGAAGAATTTGGAAAAATGGCATGAAATCTAATGGGGGTATAATACCACTTAGTTAAAAGTCAGAGAGTTGTCTCCCTAACTGTGAGAGATTTAGTGCAAGAGCACAGATTGCCTATCACCTACCTAGGGGAGGTAGGAGTAAGGGCATGACAAGTGGCTTAATAATGTCTGATTTGAAGATACCATAGACATTCTTGTTGGGAGATATTTTTAAGCTGGTGGAGCTTCTCAAATGTGACAAAGGTGGAACTGTCTATAATCACAGAGAGCAAAACCAACTTATTAACCTTCCACCAAGAAAAATGTTTATCGATTGGAAAGGCTGCAGTAAATGCTGGGTCACCTAGAAATGAGGTCAAAGGAGAAGCTAGGGAGGATAAACCATTTTTAAATTTATCTATAGACCACAGGCGAGCTGCCTGGGAAATCAAAGTATTTTAGGGGGCCAAAGCTTTATAGGATGCAATGAAGGACCATGAAGGTAGAATGTGTATATATAGAACATGCTTTGAATTTAAGCCAAGGTACCTTGGAGCATACAGTGTTCCACTGGGTGTGTTTCCCATCCCCATTCTAAGCCTATTCTATCTATCCTGTGAAAGAAAAGATCTGTATACTTACCTATTCTGATGGCGCTCTGCTCTGGTCCAGTCACATGATTGGGTCTCAGCGGTAGATTCAGTGTAGAAGAGGGACAGCCAACAGATGCCAATGGATGCCCCATAGTGAGCTTATGAGTGACATCATCACCCAGACTCTGCAGCTGTGGTTGGCAATCTCCCCTCTTCACTGAAGCTGGCACTGGGACCCGATTATGTTACTGAACTGGGGGGCCCTCAGCATAGGTAAATTTTCAGGTCTTTCCTTTACAGGGTAGATAGAATAGGCTTAGAATGGGGGTGGGAGAAGATTTAAGTACAGTTAGTGTTTGACCGAACTTTCACTTTAAGCCACTAATTTTGCTGTCTTATTTAATAAAAACAACTATGTTGTTTATTTGCCGTGATTATTACAGTGGGCCTTTATATTATATACTCTCCTAAAAAGTTCAGGCGCTGTATGGAGAAGCAGCATATGGCAGTCTGTGTAATGAATGTTAGCCCTATGCAGCTAGAAGGGAACCAAAGAACAAACAACAAAAGATTTCTCTTAATACAGTGCTGGGAGAGGGGGTGTGATGAATACAAACCACTTGAGGCATACCTCAAAAAAGTCATAAAAATGTCTATGCCACAGTTTGCGTAAGAAGATTTATTGTAAAATCAAAGTCAAAGGATTCCAAGAATAGAAAGGGTTAAAACATGGCAATGTTAAGCATCATGCTTGATATTGAACATCAATCTCACCCAAACCTTGGTAGGCTGACTCAGGCATATCAAGGCCAGTGCCGAGGGCAACCAAAAGGTGTGTGGGTGCCAGATGTCTCATGGGCATCCACCCAATAGAAGGGATGACAGACCACTGGTAGGACCCGACTCACCACAACAAGGCTTGGGATGGAACAAAGATGCAGTTGTAGAGCAGATGGAAAACTGTCAGCAGGCTGTAGTCCTGATAACACATTTCTATTGTGTGGATGCGCATACGACATCTGGCACCCACACACCTTTTGGTCACTCCCAGCACTGGCCTTGATATGCCTGAGTCAGCCTACCAAGGTTTGGGTGAGATTGAGGTTCAATATCAAGCATGATGTTTAACATTGAGTGTCTGTCAGCCATGTTTTAACCCTTTCTATTCTTGGAACCCCTTGACTTTGATTTTACAATAAATCTTTTTACACAAACCATGGCATAGACATTTTTATGACTTTTTTGAGGTATGCCTCACGTGGTTTGCAGTCATTACCCCTCCAGCACTGGATTAAGAGGAGTCTTTTGTTGTTTGTTCTTTATATTATTAATGCCTTTTTAATGTGGAATTAGACAGTTTTAGGCCAAATTGACCACTTTATATAAAAGGCAGAGGCCCTTGGGTCAAAAATGCCAGCTGTTGGCACTATTTGCATAATGGGTTTTGAGTATTCAAGTGCCCAATGACGTTCATTGGAATGTGCAAGAAAGCACATGTGTTAAGAACTGGAAGCTATTTTGGAGGGTTACATGCTTCCACATTTAAAGTGAACCTTTGCTTTGGCCATGAAGAGCAAAGAAACAAGTTCACTTAAACTGCATCCTTCGCTTACCTTCCACTTAATTCACCAGCAGCAAGTAGAAGAAGACCTACAGTATGTAAATGAAAAGTTATGACCTGGGGTTCATGACTCTCTTCCCACCCCATGTGACCATACTGAGTGCCTGAGTGGCCAGTCACCAAGCGGTATTGCTGCCACATGGAAGGAAGCGTTACATGCTGTCCTATACCTACAATTACTGAAAGTCAATGAGCTTCCCTGAGCAAACAGAGTGGCGAAGGAGTGAAAAAAGTATGTATTATTAAGTGAAGGGCTTGCATTAGGTTATTTTTCCAAATCTGAGCTTAGTTATTAATTCATCCCCAATTAATGAGCGGTCAAATAATCTGAGATAGGTGAATAAATCTGGCAACCAGGAAAAAGGAATAACCTCCCCTCCTCTCTGGAAAAGATAGTATGGCATAAAGATAAAAGGAGAAAGGAAGTAACCTCCAAAGTGCAGTATATAAATAAAAACAGTTTATTAAAATAAAAAGTTCACACTCACAGCTGTATTTGAATAGGTACTGCTCATCTCAGTATGTATCACAAGTTCAAAAAGCTCTGCTGTGTGTGATTTCAGCACATCTAGCTTGGGCAGAGCCAGAAGTGCTGACGTCATCACATATAGTGGCCGACAGATGGATTTTTTTTTAATAATTCTAATTAAATTTTTTTCAGAAAGAAATTTTACACATTCTTTCACAGGATAGCTTAAAAATAAGATTTACACATCTTATAACATATTATTTCACTAACAGTTAATACCTTTACAAAACTTAGATTATCAACTTGTGACTTTTGCTATGCCAAATACCTATCCAATGGGGCAACCCCAGCTATCACTCACACAAAGGGAAAAAAGGAAAAGAATAGAGAAAAAAATATAACAATCCAAAGGATAGCCACGGCGCTGTATGTTTAAGATAAATGCCCAAGTGATCACCCACAAAGAGATCCATGCTAATCCAAAAGAAGTATAGAGGCACTCATGGGACTTGCAGAGAAGGTAGATCAAAGCAGCAGCATTTTTTAACATTCACAATTTCCCATTCCGCTATGTAATATGGTAAGTTTGCGGACACATAAGATAGCAAAATTGCATAAACTTTTGAAATGGAGCATTTTAGCATTTGCGGTCTTCTACATAATTCCTCAAGTGAAGTAAGAGGTATATGTAGGGAACCCATTTTTGAAAGAGATAAATAAAAATCTCTACTTTGGAAACACAATAGCCAATGTCCCTGTACTGCGTCTAGTCACTGTCCTCAACCAGTGCCAAAAACAATTTGATATTATCCATTGAAAGAGCTTCAGTGATTGATGAGGAAGTTGAAGGAGTCCATCTAAGAAAACCATGCCTAGACAATCCAGGGGGAAAATCAGGATTCCTAAAATTCTAGTCATTGGGCCTACATGCCACTAAATTGCTACCATTTTGAAAAGATAAGCCCATGCTTTCTAAAAAGTTGGTACAAAAAAAGCTAAAGCAGTCTTTTCTGGCCATGCTGAGAGAGATATCCATGGCAACTATGTAAATGGTATGGGTGTTAATGAAAATTCAATCTTGACCCAATGGTTGTGTGTAGGGTAGAATGTAAAATCCAGAAGTCTTGTTAAAAGGGCTGATCTATAATACAGGGCTAAAGTCAGTAAACCCAGGCCCTTGTTTTCTCCTGGTGAGCACATCATATCTTAAATGTTGTTTAACGTTCATCCAGCTCAGAGCATTTTGAACTTATGGTATATATTAAGATAAGCGGTGCCTATTTATTTACAACTGTGAGTGTCCTCATTTATATATAATAAACTGTTTTTATTTAAATACTGCACTATAGAGGTTCCTTTCCTATTTTACCTTTTTTCCATACTATCTTTTCCTAAGAGGAGCAGAAGCTATTCCTATTTCTTGGTTGCGAGATCCATACACCTATCTCAGATTATTTGACCACTCATTAATTGGGGGTCAATAAGCAATTACTTTAGATAAAGAAATGTACTTTAACCCCAAAGCTTTGGTACTCTAACCCCTTTATACACATATTAAGCTTTGTGACCAGAGGTCATTGATGCCTAGATGCCTAGGCCACAGTAACAGCATAACCAGTTTAGTCTTGGGTGCCATTTTAAAATGACATAGGGACAATGGTGTTTGTCCCAGCACCATTTTAAAATGGCGCACAGAATCAGTTCTTCTTTTGGTTCCCAGAAATTTCTGCTGCTGGAACCACCAGCTGTCAGTGACAGAGTAGAGGATAATGTAAACATAATGCTTCTGCAAGTGCTATAACAGCACCTCTTGTCAGTAAGAAGACAATGATGATGTTGGATGATCTGGCTAACATTTGCATTAAAGTGGTGTGTAAACCCGATTCATGAAATGTGAGCTGGGCACATATATCTGCAGTGATTCAAGAGGAAACAGCCAACCCATGGATGGTGGGACTTTGAATGAGGGCCCTGGCAGTGAAAGCAGGGGTACCTCCATCCCTATGTACATGCAAAAAGAGAAGGGAGAGGGGTGGGTTTGGGACTTTAGATGAAGCATGCACTACCCAACATAGACCACTAGAAATGTATTAAAAATGTTTTATTTATTTAAATTGCACTCAACGTGAAGCATAGATGGATCATACATACATGATATGGTTAAAACACATAAAGTTCATCTGTATACATATAGCAGAGTACACGTGGCAGGGTGTGGCGGGTACATGATAAATCCATAAGGTCAATAATTATAAAAAATATTGTATAGTTCCTACTGTATATAACAGTTCTGTATAAACTGATAACTCCACCAGTCAAGATTTGTGTATGTAAATGCATGGTAGATGGTACATAGCTCTGTGCGTTTATACCACTCATCAGGAGCAAGGCGTCAAATATCTAAATGGTGAAAAACAAAAATAAAGTAATAAACAAGGGACTGGTGGGAATCTTAAAGAAAAAAAGCAGCAGCGAGTGTTCGCCCTTAATTGAAAATACCTGAGTTGCTGTTCTGGGATAAGGGTGAGTGGCAGAGGCAGGCCAGCAGCAACGTCTCTGATGGGAGCTGAGGTGGCGAGGAAAGCAAAGGAGCGCCCATTGTTAGGCATGCAAGCAGGAGAGGGACCCATCCAAACCGGACTCATCCAGGGATATGTCATAGATCTGTGGTGGAATCTATAAAGAAAATATATATGCATTGCATATATGTGAATGCATGTATAGCACCACTAGGTGATGTAACTGGTCAGTGCTGAAGTGAAAGGAGTAATCAAAGGAGAGGAGTAGTGAACCGTGACCAAGGTTGAAAATGTGCACAAATACAGAGGATGAGGTGAGGTGAGTGTGGGACCGCACAACTGCCACACGCCATGGAAATGCGCCCATGCCTAGGGATGGGGGTGTATAAATACTCCACCACCTTGCCGCATTAGCTCCCATCAGAGACGTTGCTGCTGGCCTGCCTCTGCCACTCACCCTTACCCCAGAACAGCAACTCAGATATTTTCAATTAATTGCGAACACTCGCTGCTGTTTTTTTTCTTTAAGATTCTAGAGTTGAGCGAACCCGAACTGTAAAGTTCGGGTTCGTACCGGACTTTAGGGTGTCCGTGTCCCAAACCCGAACCCGGACATTTGAGAAAAAGTCCGGGTTCTGGTATTTTTTCGCGCCTGTTGAATAGCTGCAGGGCAGCCAATCAACAAGCGTTTCACTCGTTTGCCCTTAGAAGCCATCAAAGCCATGCCTACTAATGGCATGGCTGTGATTGGCCAGTGCATCATGTGACCCAGCCTCTATATAAGCTCTATATAAGCTGGAGTCACGTAGTGTTGCATGTCACATCATCTCATACTAGTGTAGGGAGAGGATGCTGCTGTGAGGGACAGATTAGCTTTAGAAAATCATCTCATACTAGTGTAGGGAGAGGATGCTGCTGCTGCTGTGAGGGACAGATTAACTTTAGAAAATCATCTCATACTAGTGTAGGGAGAGAATGCTGCTGCTGGTGCGAGGGACAGATTAGCTTTAGAAAATCTGTTAAAAACAGCGATTTATTTTGTTTGCTAAGCAAAGTGCCTCATA
>BLSH010241940.1:1998014-2012897 GCA_018402905.1 Glandirana rugosa
TTTCATGTGGTCCCCTCAGTAGTTTTTCGTATTCTCTGACGAACCGACTAAATGTTCCCCGACTCCACTTTCTGTCTACCGGTACCCCAAGTCAACGGTTGAGACTCGAAAGTCGTTCCCTGGGCCCACCCTCTGTTACACTTCCTTTACCTCTGTAACAGTCGGTGGGTTAGATGATAGCGGACATGAATAAGACCGGAGTGGTAAGCAACTCACCGTAAGCCCGGATGGTATATTGTAACTTCCAAGTCAGCCGATGAGCGTGGACTCCTTCCACAAAGTAAACACAAGGGACGTGGTCGTGGTGCTGCTGGTGTTGGTGAAGCTCCTGTTGCAAGGAGAGGACGTGGTCGATCTGTGCCAGCTACACGCACAAATGAAACACCTTCCTCAGGTGCGAGTAGCCGACTGAACCTTCAATGTTATATGGTAGGCCCGAATGCCACTCAACGAATGGTGAGGCCAGAATAAGTACAGGCGATAGTAGATTGGGTGGCTGACAATGTCTCCATTTCCTTCACATTGTCTCCCACCCGGGTCCCTTGCTGAAAGCTCAGAGTTGGCAACTGAACCCCATGGCCATCTGTCTTTCACCTCAGCCCCTTGTAAATCAGCCAAGCAGTCTCTTATGCTTTTTGATGACTCCCCTGGTGTACTTTCCGTGGGCCATCCACATAGCGCTGCCCCAGAAGTAGAAGACATTGAGTGCACCGATGCCCATCCACTTCTGTTTCAGGATGAGGACATGGCCTCACACAGCCATTGGTATACTTAAGTGAACTTATTATTTTTTTTATAGAACATGAGTCTTTATTGGAATTTGTAACAGGAGAAACATGAAAAATAAACCTTCTCCTCCTCAACCTCCTACTCCACATCCACCTCCTCCTCCATTTTTTATTTTTTTGTGTGATTTTAAGTTATTTCCCTATCCACATTTGTTTGCAGGGCACTTGTCCTAATCTTACCCCCCCCCCCCCTTTTGCTTCCTTTTTCACCCCTCTAGACCTTTCCAGGACTTTTTTAGAGCCATTTTAGTGCCCAAAAGTTCGGGTCACCATTGAATTCAATGGGGTTCGGGGTCAAGTTCGGGGCCTGATGAGTGGTATAAACCACGAAACGTGTAGAGCTATGTACCATCTACCATACGTTTACATACACAAATTTTGACTGGTGGAGTTATCAGTTTATACAGAACTGTTATATAAAATAGGAACTATACAATATTTTTTATAATTATTGACCTTATGGATTTATCATGTACTCGCCACACCCTGCCATGTGTACTCTGCTATATGTATACAGATGAACTGTATGTGTTTTAACCATATCATGTATGTATCATCCATCTATGCTTCACACTGAGTGCAAATTAAATAAATAAAACATTTTTAATACATTTCTAGTGGTCTATGTTGGGTAGTGCATGCTTCATCTAAAGTCCCAAACCCATCCCTCCCCCTTCTTTTTTTGCATATATCTGCAGTGTTTTCTTATCTCTCTTTAAAGCACTAAGTCCCGTAGCTGCCTCCTGTTCAGTTCTTCTGTTATCAGCCTGACAAGTTCTCCATCACATATGATAAAAGCAGCCAGAGTTTTGTGTTAGGGAGGTTGCTATAAATAGATTAGCACAGTTCTGAACTATACAACAAACAAATCTAAGAGTCTCTACCTATGTGGATACGGGGTGTGTGCCTTTCCTCCAATCAGCTTTCTTGGCTTTATGCCCAGGCTTCACTGTAATGCTAACCAGGTAGAGAAAATATCCTAACACGAAGAGCACTTCCTAAAGGATATATACAGCTGAAGACAGCAGAAATACATGTAAAATGTATGTAGGGAGATATGTTTCATCTCTGTGTATCATCTGAGACTGTTCACTTCACTGGGTATAGGGGGGATTTACATCCACTTAAACTGATCAAGCATAAAATGCTCACATAAGTGACTGCAATGTCACTGAAATTTTTAGCGATTGCAAACTTGTGAAAAAGTCACAGTTTTCACAGGATCCTAATGTAATGCGAAAAATGTAGGCAAACAATTTTCTTACCCTGCATGCGTCACAAAGTAATGTTGAAAGGGGAATAAAGTTCTCCTAAAATAAACCACATACACTCAGTTTGAGCTTTGCCATGTTACATAATACGTATCTGAATAAGTGTTATACATATTTTAGGGATAATTAAGATTTTTGGTGTTTTGTATACTGTTAGAATTAAACATCCCTGATCTGCTTTTGTTGTAAGCTGACAAATTAAAAAAAAGTTTAAAAAAAATGCATTTTTAAGTATGTTTTAATTCATTTATTATAGTTTTTATTGGTTCAGCTGTATCTGACAGCTGAGCTATTAAATAGATCTATTAAATAGAGGAACACTACAGACTAAAGAAGCATTTAAATATCTGTTTGGTTCTTATTGGTTCCCAGTTGTCAAGGGGAGTCCTGGCTGTCATTGACAGATAGGATTAAGAGCTAGCAACTGCGCAAAGTGTTATCAATGCATCCTTACCAGGAGGCACCATACTGTGAAAAGTTAATATACAAATTGGAGGTGTGAAGGGGTTAAAGTCCCATAGTCATAGCACAAAAAGATAAGCATCATCTTGGTTCTTTTATCACCATTTGTGCTGCATACATAGTATGAGAGTATGGTAACTATATGAAGTTCTACAAGCAAAATGTCAAATGTAGTAAAAAATGTATGACACAATAAAAAAGTTGTAAACAGATTGCTTTCTTTCATCCTGTGCTATAAATCATCTCTATTGCACATATGTGCATTCTAAAACAATAGCAAATAAGCATTCAGTATCCCAAAACACTTGGAAATGCTCAATAGAAACTGTGGTTTCTTGTGACCCCTGAGGAAGTTTTCTTTTAGCACAAAATCAGTGGGGCTGGTCTCGCTATGCTGTCTGGTTTTATGAATTTTAAAGATGTTTGAATAAAGAACTGGATTTAAATATGCTGGGTTCTGCATCTTGGAGATGATTACACAAGATACCACAGTTTCTGTCAAGCATCCTCAAGGTAAGTGGCATTTATCTGCTGCCAGTATATACAAAGTGGGCTTTCAAATCACGGCAGTTTGCTGCACGATGAGGTGCATAGAAAGTGACAGTTATAGATTCCTGAACAGATTTAAAGTGTTTTATTTTCTACATTGATATAGTTACTTGGACCTTTGACATAAAAAGGTGAGCATCTCATGGTTAAAAACATTTACCTAACCGCTTACATTTTAACCTGGCAACACGTTATGGGCTGATTATGGAGTTTCATTAAAATCTCCTTTAGATTTACTACCAACTACAGTATTTAGTATTGTGGGATTTTTCAATTCAGGTACAGATACTTGACCTTAGTTAGTAATACCCAATTCAAATTATCTTATACGGCTGTATTGAGGTCAGTCAGACACAAGAACACTGAGGAAGCTGTTTCTTTTGGTGCATTTTTTGTTGAAATACGCAAGTGAACATTTATCATGTAGGCTGTATCAGGATAAAAAAATTGACCAAAAAGATAATATGTTTATAGAAAGTATAAAGAAAGTTAAAAATCATATCCTCAAAATGTTGTCATAAGAGGATCTTGATCTTGTGGCTTTTGGTGTTCCATTAAAATTACAACCAAAGACCATTTTCAGGAGCTTCTTCAAACTTAACTCATGGTATCCAAAATCATTGAGAACAATCCAATCAATTTATATCCAGCCATATAGGCACTTAAAATGAATATTTTTAACTCTAATGAAGAATGGAGAATCAGAGTATAACACGAGAGAGAGAGATAACATGTTGATAGCCAGTGGCATAATTATAGCCATAGCAGCCCACGCGGGAGGTTGTTGAAGAAGCTTAGTGTGCATGGAAAGATAATATGAATCCACTACTGTATCATAATCTCTGATCATTTGAATATTCCATTCAATCCCTATTGCTTCCTCTCATTTGTTTAGATAGATTTATTGCATTCAGAGATTCTAGTCATTATGGCTAGCTCTGAAGGGTTTCAATTTTATAGCCATAATATTTTATACCCTAAACAAAATCAGTGGATGTAAAAAAAATGCTGGTAATGTTGCCGATTTCTGTTGCAATTGCCAACCATAACTCTGGTCCCTAATAGTGTCCTGACTATGCTGACAGCTTCCTTTCCTTGAATTCCTTTTAGTTTCCGATAGAATGGGGAAGGATGAGAACCTCTGTTTGGTATCTAGGACTATCTGGAACTCGTTGGAGAGATTTACCCTCACTTCTTGCTCTGCTGACAGCAATTTCCCCAGACAAGTTTTCAGGGAAATTCTGTAATGGGGACACAGAAATAAATATCTGGACAGTGTTTCTAGCACTGAACTACTCTACTAAATAATATTTTACTTTCTGAATGTATTTCTGTTGGAGAGTTACCCTGTCTTGTAAAATGTCAGGAAGACAGGAAGTGATGTTTCCCCACTCTATTAAGAACTAAGAATAACTTATGGCTGGCCATAAACCTTAAAATGATACTAAAGTCTTGTTTTTTCTTTTTGTTTCAAAATAACAAAAATGTTAAATTTACCTGCACTGTGTAATGGTTTTGCACAGAGCAGCCCAGATCCTCCTCTTCCTGGGTCCCTCTTCGGCGCTCCTGGCTCCTCCCTCCTGTTGAGTGCCTGAGCCTACCCACAGCTCCTTGTGTCCATTCTGATATGGAGCTGTGGCCCGGCCCCACCCCTTCTTTCCTCTCATTGGAAAGCTGACTTTGATTGACAGCAGCGGCAGCCAATGTCAATTTGCTGCTGTCTCAGCCAATGATAAGGGGAGTCCCAGACAGCCGAGGCTCTCATGCAACATTGCTGGATCGAGATGGGCTCAGGTAAGTATAAGGGGAGGCTGAGGGGGGCTGCTGCAGACATAGAATGCATTAAGATATAAAAAACACTACATTACAAACACTTTAAGATCAATTTCAATATTGTCCCAATTGACACTGCCAGGTGCCTCACAGAGAGATGGGGGGCCCAATAAAATTTTGCTATGGGGCCCCATGAATTGTATTAATGCCCTTGTTGCCGGCTTTATGCTATCAGATGTGTTGACAATATACAGTATATAGTAAAGTATACATACACACATTTTTAGGTGGGCATAGTACAGTCAGAATGAATACAAAAACAAAAGGTTAGGCTGTTAATCAGAGAAACAAGATCCAAAGCTAAGCAACTCAGGGATCAGGAGCATAAAAACACAGAAACAGGGGACTTGGTCACAGCCTTAATAACACAGTCTTAGAATAGTCACGTAACACACCATCTGCCGTGGGAGTGAGCAGGACCCTCCTTAAAGTGTATGTAAAGCTAAAGTGTATGTAAACGTAAAGTCTTTTATTCCATATGGCTGGCATCATGTCTTGCGGTATATAGTTTTCTTAATACCTTGCTGTCACCACCTCCAGTCCTTTAGAAGGATATAAATATTAATTTACTACAATTTATATTTACACACATAAAACTTTTTCATAATAGTGATTAAATAAACTATATACAATGCTGATATGCTGTTTCTTTCACCAGAATTATGATGTCTTTTTAAAGCTGTATTGTTTAGATTAAGTTAAATAGATGAGGAAAAATGAATGCACTGTATGCTGGACACACAGTTCAATTCTTGGCTGTCATCAGGCTTTGCTCTAAAGTATTTATAGTTTTATGTCTACCATACAAAGCTCCCTTCAACTATTCTGTGTGATGAGAATTAATGGCTGCCTTTCATGTGGCCTGTGTAATAGACTTAGAATCATGAGCTTCCATTCTTGTTTCTCAGCAGCTGTCAGTCACTGACATACACACATGTACAGTTACACAAATGACTGGCCAAGTAAAGGCATTTACACAGTGTAGTAGTGAATATAATAATAAAATAATGAGGACGCTTATAAAATGAATAGGTTAGAATATCTATATATATATATATATATATATATATATATATATATTGTATATACACTGCTCAAAAATGTATGACTTTTACCACTTCCCTACCGCCGTATGCAGAATGACTGCCGGAAAGTGGTTCAGTTTTTCTGACCGGGCGTTATATGATGTCTAGCAGGATAACATGCCAGCGCGTGCCCGCGAGGGCGCGCATCGCAGCAATCGGTGGTGTGGTGGGTCAGTCTGATCCACCACATTACCGATCTTGGTGCAGAGCTTCCATTGTAAGCTCTTTAACATGTGATCAGCCGTCACAGTGTAAACAGGAAAAGCCATTTATTGGCTTTTCTACTACTCACGCCGGCTGCTCTCCTAACAGGGGGGTCTGTGCTGATTGTTTATCAGCGTAGCCCCCCCAGGATTGCCACCCTAGACCACAAGGAAGCCTGCCTAGGGACCACCAGGGATGTGCCCACCCAGGACCACCAGGGAGCCGATCCTGACCACCAGGGAGCCGATCCTAGACCACCAGGTAAGGGGCACAGTGCCGAACATGGATGGCACTCAGTGCCAACTTCAGATGCCACCCTAGATCACCATGGAATGAGCCCCTATTAGTGCATCTGTCATCTGCTGCCCACCAGTGCCCCCCTATCAGTGCCCACCAGTGCCACCTACCAGTGCCACCTATCAGTGCCCACCAGTGCCACCTATCAGTGTCCATCAGTGCCACCTATCAGTGTCCATCAGTGCCACCTATCTGTGCCCAGTGCCACCTATCAGTGCCCAACAGTGCCGCCTATGAGTGCTCATCAGTGCCACTTATCAGTGCCCGTCAGTGCTGCATATCAATGCCCATCAGTGCTGCATATCAGTGCCACCTATCAGTGCCCGTCAGTGCTGCTTATCAGTGCTGCCTATCAGTGCCCATCAGTGCTGTATATATGTGCCTTATCATCGGTGCCCTTCAGTGCCACCTCATCAGTGCTGCCTCACCAGTGCCAATCAGTGAAGGAGAAAACTTACTTATTTACAAAGTTTTGTAACAGAAACAAAGAAAACCATTTTTTTCTTCAAAATTTTCAGTCTTTTTTTCATGTTGCGCAAAAAATAAAAAACGCAGAGGTGATCAAATACCACCAAAAGAAAGCTCTATTTGTGGAAACAAAATGATAAAAACGTTGTTTGGGTATAGTGTTGCATGACCGCACAATTGTCATTCAAAGTGCAACAGCACTGAAAGCTGAAAATTGGTCTGGTAGGGAAGTGTTCTAAGTGCCTGGTAATGAAGTGGTTAATAATCCGATCTCAGTGGGGAACAATATCATGCTGGATATCTATAATGATATAGACTGGTTAATGTGTTAGGAACAAAAGGATGCCACATCGTTTGATGAAAATTAAAATTATCAACCTACAGAGGGCTGAATTCAAAGACACCCCAAAAATCAAAGTGAAAAAATGATCCAGCAGGCTAGTCCATTTTGCTGAAATTTCATTGTAGCAACTCAAAATGGTAGTTTGTATGGCCCCCCACGTGCTTGTATGCATGCCTGACAACATCAGGGCATGCTCCTAATGAGACCACGGATGGTGTCCTGGGGTATATCCTCCCAGATCTGGACCAGGGCATCACTCAGCTCCTGAACAGACTGAGGTGCAACCTGGTGGCATCTGATGGACCGAAACATAATGTCCCAGAGCTGTTCCATTGGATTTAGGTCAGACGAGCGTAGGGCCATTCAATTTCTTCATCCTCCAGGAACTGGCTGCATACTCTTGCCAGGAGACCAGAAATTGTCGTGCACCAGGAGGAACCCAGGACCCACTGCACCAGCATAGGGTCTGATGTTTTCATGGCAATACCTAATGGCAGTCACTGTGCCATTGTCTAGCCTGTAGAGGTCAGTGCATCCCTCCATGGATATGCTTCCCCATACCATCAATGACCCACCACCAAACCGGTCATGCTGAACAATGTTACAGGCAGAATAACATTCTCTGCGGCTTCTCCAGACCCTTTCACGCCTGTCACATGTGTTCAGGGTGAACCTGCTCTCATCTGTGAAAAGCACAGGGCACCAGTGGCAGACCCGCTAATTCTGGTGTTCAATGGCATATGCCAATTGAGCTCCACAATGCCGGGCAGTGAGCACAGGGCCCACTAGAGGACGTCGGGCCCTCAGGCCACCCTCATAAAGTCTGTTTCTGACTGTTTGGTCAGTGGCCTGCTGGAGGCCATTTTGTAGGGCTCTGGCAGTGCTCACCCTGTTCCTCCTTGCACAAAGGAGCAGATACCGGTCCTGCTGATGGGTTAAAGATCTTCTACAGCCCTGTCCAGCTCTTCTATAGTAACTGCCTGTCTCCTGGAATCTCCCCCATGCTCTGTGCTGGGAGACACAGCAAGCATTCTGCCAATGGCACATATTGATGTGCCATCCTAGAGGAGTTGGACTGCCTATGCAACCACTATAGGGTCCAGGTATCACCTGTGACACTGACCCTAACCAAATACAAAATTAGGGAAAAACAGTCATAAAAGATGGAGTATGGAAAAAAATGTCAGTGGCCTCCATCTGTAAAACCATTCCTGTTTTGAAGGTTGCCTCATTGTTGCCCATCTAGTGCACCTGCTGTTAATTTCATTAACACCAAAGCAGCTGAAACTGATTAACAACCCCCTCTGCTACTTAACCGACCAGATCAATATCCCAGGAGTTTAATTGACTTGATGTTATACTCTGATTAAAAAGTGTTCCTTACATTTTTTTGAGCTGTGTATATATACACAGCACTGTGAAATACATTTGGGCAGGTGTGAAAAAATGAAAATGCCCCGGAAGGTTTTACCCCCTTAATGATCAGGCATTTTTTTGTGATACGGCACTGCTTCGCTTTAACTGACAATTGCGCGGTCGTGCAACGTTGTACCCAAACAAAATTTGTGTCCTTTTTCCCCCACAAATAGCTTTCTTTTGGTGGTATTTGAACACCTCTGCGTTTTTATTAAAAGAGCGACAATTTTGAAAAAAAAATATTTTTTACATTCTGCTATAATGCATATATAAAAAATATATATATATATATATAAAAAACAAATGTATTTATCAGTTTAGGCCGATATATATTCTTCTACATATTTTTGGTAAACAATTACAATAAGCGTATATTGATTGGTATGCACAAAAGTTATAGTGTCTACAAAATAGGGGATAGATTTATGGACTTTTATTTTGTTTTTATGTTTTTACTGGTAATGGCAGCGATCTACGGGGAGGGAAAATGGCTAATTGGGCCCAATTTGGATATTTTCACTTAGGGTGTACTCACTTTTGTTGCCAGCAGTTTAGACATTAATGTATATGTATACAGTATCTCAAAAAATTGAGTACACCCCTCACATTTTTGTAAATATTTTATTATATCTTTTCATGTGACAGAAATGACACTTTGCTACAATGTAAAGTAGTGAGAGTACAGCTTGTATAACAGTGTAAATTTGCTGTCCACTCAAAATAACTCAACACATAGCCATTAATGTATTTTTTTTAATCAAATTTTTTTTATTATTATTAAAGTTTTACATAAACAACATACATACATGCAACACATGTATCCCATGAATCCTCTAACGAAAAAAAAAAACAATGTTACAAAATTACCCCTTACCCTTCCTTTCCCACCTTTATTCAATGTCTACTGACTCCTCAGCCCTATATAAAGTTACTAGACTCTATTATTCCTACAGTTAGAGTTTCTATTAGTTGAAATCAAATCTGCGATATTGCCGACCACTTTTCCCAAACCCTTTCAAAATTCTCTGGGCAGTCTTAGTGTAAATATGTATATTTTTCTTTGATTAAAATAATATTAATTTGCATTTTCCATTCAGCAATTGTTGGTGGGTATGGAGACAACCATTTTTTGAGCTTTAAGCTTACAGGCCTAATAAAGAATCCTGCCAATAGGTATATAATCATTGGTCAGACGGAGGGAGTCATCTGCTATGCCCAAAAGACACATGCCCAGGTCTTCTATTAAATTTATTTGGAAGATGGATTTCACCGTTTCATTAATGTGGAGCCAGTAGGGGTGTAATTTGGGGCATCTCCACAACATATGTATTAAATTAGCGGGGCTTTCATTGCATTTAGGGCAAAGAGGAGACTCCCTACGGCGCCACCTAATTAAACAGTTTCTCTGGGGTATGGTATGTCCTATGTAGAATACATAATTGAGTCAATCTCTGTTTTGGGGATGAAGAGATCAAGGGAAGGGCAGCTAGTGCCAGATTCCATTGGTCGTCCGATATAGGACCTAAGTCTTTTTCCCATTGTGTCCTTGATGGTATAATACAGGAATCTTGAAATTTACCCTGCAGTATACTATATAATTTAGAGCCCTTTTTTTTAACATTACCATTAAGCAATCTTGTAATTATTATTATTTTGCTATATTTTAGTGGATGAGTACTGGCCTGTGCTTGTATGGCATGGCATAACTGCAGATATTGTAGAAACCTATGTTTAGGAATTCCAAACTCACCGCTTAATTCTTCAAATGTTTTTAAATTATCATTTCAAACAACTGGCACATATTCAATATCCCTTTGGTCTTCAATAGATCAAAAACTTTAAGCTTTCTCAATTCACCATAGTTGGAGTTATTCCAAATCGGGGGTGAATATGGTAAAGCCACTAATTCTCACTATTAGTTCTGTCTCCTGGCAATTTTTTTCAGCAACCTGCCTGTGGGTGAACAGGGATTCTATCTTCTTAAACCTTATGGCTGTAATCCAGATAGGGGAGTTGTGCACTATGTAGAGCAAT
Source organism: Glandirana rugosa (assembly GCA_018402905.1). Classification (NCBI taxonomy): domain Eukaryota; kingdom Metazoa; phylum Chordata; class Amphibia; order Anura; family Ranidae; genus Glandirana; species Glandirana rugosa. Next base: position 2,008,765 of record BLSH010241940.1, read on the forward strand.
TGCGTTGTCTATATCGTCTTGATGAGGCTTGCTCTTCCCATCACCGACAACGGAAGTTTGCACCAGCTTATCTGTAAATTTATCCAAAGTGGCCTAACTTTAAGGGAGACATAATCCTTCACTTGTTTAGACACTACAATACCCAAATATTTAATATTATGACTAATTTGAATTTGGAAGGTTGTATCCGACCAGGACAACTGAGAATTGTCCAACGGTAGCAATACGGATTTGCTCCAATTAATTTGGAAGCCTGAAAATTTTCAAAATCTTGAGATAAAATGCATGAGATTTATCATAAAGTCGGATGTGTCCCTGAGAAATATAAGGGTGTCATCTGCATATAATGCATTTTTTTCCTCTCTCAGTTTCCTACAAAAGCCAATAATCTCCGTTGTTTGTCGACTAGCTATAGCCAAAGGTCCTATTGCCAGAGCGAACAGGAGTGGTGACAGAGGACACCCCTGTCTTGTTCCTCTGGACAATGGGAATGAATAAGACGAGATGTTATTAATTCTTAATTTCGTCTCGGGTTTACCATACAGCAGATGTATCCATGCTATATACCTGGGGCCTATGCCAAAGGCCGAAAGTACTGCCCATAAGTATTCCCATTCAACGCTATTGAATGCCTTATGGGCGTCTAGGGAAAGTATCGTCCTGGCACCCATGTTATCGGTAGGCAGTTGTAAGTTCAGAAATAATCGCTGAATATTCGTGGCTGTCGTCCTAGTTGGAATGAAGCCTGATTGATCTTCATGAATTAATAATGCCATATATATGGAGTCTGTTTGCCAGAGCCTTAGCTAAGATCTTAACATCAGTAGTGAGGAGAGAGATATGGCAATAGGACTCTGGTAGTAATGAGTCCTTGCCCTGTTTTGGAATTACAATTATTGTAGCCTCTCTCATGGAGTCTGGATTTTTTTTTATTTCAAAAGCTTTTAATAATGTTTCTAGTAGTTCTGGTAGTAACACCTGGCCATATTTTTTTATAGATTTCAGATGGTAGGTCATCTGGGCCTGGGGTTTTATTATTATGGGTCTGCGAGACCGCCTTATTCAATTCCTCCAGAGTTAAGGGGGAGTCTAAGTGTTCTCTTTCTGTCTGTTTTAATTTGGGAAAGTTAAGATTATCCAAGAACTTCCTTCGTTTCACCTACTTTTATTTCGTAAAGTGAAGAATAAAATGTAATAAATGTCTCCAGAATGCGTCTCGTATCCTGCACTACTTCCCCATTTTTATTTTTCCCTGATGTAATCGTTGCATGGTATTGTTGAGCCCGGGCTATTGTTGCAAGCATATGTCCTGTCTGTTCCTCAGCCTCATAGTATTTTTGGTCCTGAAAAAATCTTTTATTTTCCGCTCTGGTAAGGGATAGCCTGCTGTATAGTTTCTGAGCCTCCTGCCAAGGGAGTCTACAATTTTCGGTCCGATCTTTAGCAAAGTCTTCTTCAGCTTGTTTCACTATGTGCATCACCTATTCCTCCAATTATCCAGAGGATTTCTTGACTGTAGATATCCTTTTAATCAACACTCCCTGTAAGTAAGCTTTTATGGCATCCCATACAACCAGAGGGAATGCCGTGTCCTTATTGTCCGCAAAAAATTCTATCAATCGCAATTCAATATTATTCTCATTTGATATTAATGACAATGTGGATTAACTTTCCATGTTGGGGGGTTTGATTGACCACCAGATATGTTACTATTAAGGGAGAATGGCCAGAGAGCCCTCTAGCACCATATTTTACTGTGTCTAGCCACAAGAGGAGATGGGCATTTCCCAAGGCAAGATCTATCCTAGATAAAGATCCCATTACTACAATCGGTATCGCTGACCATTAGCTCATGAACATTTACCAAAAGAAAAATTTTGTCCTTCAATGTGCACAACATGTATCATTCATCCTTGTCTATAATGCATTGTTTACAGGAAAACCCAAATGAGGGAGCAATCAGGATATTAACCCCACCAGCAGGTGGAATAAGTTGCATGATATTGAAATGGAAATTTAGCTTTGTGGAAAAGTACCCTAATACCTCCACCCAAGTGAGTCTCCTGCAACACTACTATACTTGGATTATAGTGCATTATAGTAATCAGGACAGCATTTATTTTAACTTTATCTTATCTCCTAATCCTTGCACATTTCATGACAATAACTTAATCTTGTTCATCATCCCACTATTTTGTTATAAATATTAACATGCGGGGTATTGAAAGGTCTATCATCTCTCTGATTATTCAGAGAAAGCATCATTAATAATGGTAGTGTTATATAAGTTGTGAGATACAACATTTCTGCAAAAAATATACTGTTTGCAAAATAATGAGGGGCAAGAGAAAAAAATTAAATATAAGGGAAAGGAGAGGGGGAGAAAAAAAAAGGCACATGAGGTTACATTGGCTCTGAGGAAGATGGCTTGACCCTTGAAATGCATTCATTTTTGGATGCTACTGAGGCTTCCCACACCACTGGCTGAGCACTGTGAACTTCAAGGTGGTCTTGCTGGCACCCTATACATGCCTATGCTTGCCATGCATTTGGATTCTATCGAGAGGGGAGACACCTGATGACCCATTACTACGTTTGACATCTAGAGCTTGTTTGCTGTTCTCTTAGGTGAGACAGCCTGGGGATCCAAGCTATATGGACAAGGAAGCGATTTGTGGTCGACTGTGACGCTTTAAGAGTGGCATAAGGAGACGCGAGGGAGATAAGTGGAGTTGGAGAGTGTTATCCCAAAAAAGTGTTATATATACACACAGGCGCAAATTTCTCAGACATAGAGGTGAGAGTTCTGGGAGCACGAAACAGTATTGTGGCACTTACTGAGTGGCCCTTTGGGGTGAAGTATCGGTTCCCCTCCAAACAGGCTTACTCTGTACGAGTGGAGCACAAAGTGTTTTTATCTCTCTTTTGAGCACAAGTTGCACATAGTCACTTTGGCACTTTATTTAAGAAGAGGACACTAGTCAAAAGACTTTTTCACATGATTTATTCAATCACCATTTTTACCATTTTCTATTTTTATGTATTATATTTATTATTATTTTTATCAGTATTGTGATTATATATGAACAGTGCAATACCACTTTATTATTCACCTGTTTACATGTTCACGGAGCACAGGCAAATGGACAATTTTAAGAGATCACATTGACCTGTTTATATCATTATGAGGAACAGTTTATTGTGTTTGGTTTTATCGATAGGCTACGCGGTATCATTTACCATACTTGTAAGTTCTATATATATATTGTGTTATATATCAGGTACAGCAGCAACCTAGTGATTGGAGATATATATACTTCACAGTTACAGAGATATATAGTAGCGCAAGGGCACATCCATATTCACATGAGGTTAACCATTCTTCCTTGAGGATCCTCAACATCTCAGGGTCCTCAACCAAAAATACACCTGTCCACTCGGGACTCACACCAGGGAGTCTCCTAGTGACTAGCTTACTATACATTAATATGGTACAAAAAGAAAAAGACATCAAAGAAAAAAAAAAAGAAATAGTAGTGTCTTTGTCTTGTGCTGGTAAGATCTCCCGCCAACCGCCAGAAAAAATGAAGTGAATTAAGATATAAGGTGTAAAAAAATAAGTCATGGTAATAATAACTCTCTTATAATCAGTATTCTTCCATTGCCACAGAACAGTCAGCCACAGTCATTTACTCTTCCTTTTTTCCAGCCATAGATTCACTGCTCTTGGGGATTCAAAAAATTGCACCCTCTCTCCATCCTGCATATGTAATTTAGCTGGAAATAACATGGAGTATGATATCTGTAATTTACGTAGTTTACGCTCTGCATCAGAAAATTGTGCACGCTGTTTCTGTACCTCCACTGTGAAGTCTGCAAAAATAGAAAGTTTGTAGCCATTGTGTTCAATATTTCCTTGTAAACATGCTTTGGATAGAATAAGGTCTCTGTCTCTGTAATTCAATAGTTTAAGGATAATTGGTCGGGGAGTATTCCCTGGTATTAACAACATGAACATGTAGGAATTAGTGTTGAGCGAACCCGGACTGTAACGTTCGGGTCCGTACCGAACTTTCGGGTGTCCGTGGCACGGACCCGGACCCGGACATTTCAAAAATCGTTCGGGTTCGGTC
>BLSH010241940.1:2029894-2044542 GCA_018402905.1 Glandirana rugosa
CCCGTTATTTTACTTGATTTTAATTTATTTTCCCTATCCCCATTTATTTGTAGGGCACTTGCCCTAGTTTGAAGATGATTTTAGAACAGTTATATGGCTTCTACCGTTAATTAATACTTTTCAGACACAGTTTGAAGATGATCCACATTCACCTCCATTTTTGCTTTTTTTATGTTTTTATTTTTTTAAAAATATTTAAAGTTATTTCCCTGTCCCCATTTTTTTGTAGGGTGCTTGCCCTACCCTTACCCCCATTTTACTTCCTTTTGCAGCCCTCTGGGGCTTTCCAGGACTTTCCTACAGCCATTTTTGTGCCTAAAAGTTCGGGTCCCCATTGATTTCAATGGGGTTCGTTGTCCGTGCGATCGTTCGGGTTCCGTCCGGACCCGGACCCGGACTTTGTCCCGAGGTTCGGACGGACCAGCAGAACCCGAACTTCCAGGTGTTCGCTCAACTCTAATTGTGATAAGTCCCATGTAGTCACAATGTGTGGTTGTTGAATACTTGGGGTGACCATGTTTCATGGGAGCTAGAGTGTGTTAACTTACATCTATATGGAAGATACCTCATTAACCAGCATGTTTAAACATTTATAAGCAATTGTAAGCCTTTATAGGAGGGGATGAATGCGACAGTCATCTTACTATATATATATAGATAGTTCCAATTTACCATTCCAATGGGGATCATATAAGTAAGTTGATCGAAATAAAATTAAATAAAATTGAGTTAAATAGTCCCTCCATTTGGGGATGCCTCAGATAAGAGTGTAGCTCTTCTGGGAGGAGTAGACCTTAGTGGTCAGCAACCAGCATATGAACTTTTTTGAAAACTTTTCAAACTTTATAAACTTTTTTAAACTCTTTTTAAGCTTTTTAAGCCCCTAGGCGCCGAGGCCCACTCCTTTACATGGGAGTGGTATTGGCTTTATCGATTGCCAGTATATCACTATATCCCCATTGGAACGTGCGTGTGAGGGTAGGGGTTAGCCATTTATGATCTGGAGACAAATTCGTTTTAAACAAACAAATACCAGTATATTGATTGATTGCTAGGGGCTTTAAGACCTGTGCTTCAATCTTGCCCAGGTGTAAACCACTATAATATAGGTGGAGGTTTGTCCTCAGGGGGTCCTTTGTCAAAAGTTTTTATGAAATTATTTTGATGAATAGGGGCTATGTAAGTAGAGGGCGCCCTATTTGTAGCCATTTTGATCCTTAGATCTCATTGCATGTGGAAAGGTCCTACTGGATATAAGCAGAGGATTCTTGCGTTTGTCTTCCATGAGTCCAAAGTTTCTGTTGGGCATAAGAATGAGTGTTTGGTATCTTCAAGATTGGTGTTGCCGAACATTCAAGAGTTGTCCAGGGGTGGCATAAGGGTTTTCCTGGCGTTCTGAGTATACTTCTGGTATATTCTGTTTCTAAAAGTTTGGGGTGGGTAGAGATTTCCGGGCGCTTTGCCATATTATCCAATTTTGTCGGGGCAGCTCAGGGGAGAGTTTTGATAGCAGGTGTGCTTCCCTCTGAGGATGAGGGCATTTAGGTTTCCTTCTGTGGGATGCACAAAGTGACCTAGAGTAACTGGGTATCCTCAGCCTGAACAGGATTTAATGAAGCTTCTAGTGGCATTATGGTAGACAGTGAGGAGATTGACGAGGGAGTATGTATTATAGAAGTGAAGCAGAACAAAAGGAAGAAGGGAGAGACTAGCTGAGACTTATCTGTATTATGGATGTGTCAGTGTTCTTCATTAGTGGTCTCTGCATGCTCTCCAGTTCAGAGGTGCTTTAGTGGGGCTGGTTTCAGAAGCTAGCGATACCTCAGGATAAAGAGCTCATGTTTCAGAAGGTGATCATTGTCTTCTGTGGCGGTGTTCCTATGTTTTCAGGGACCTGGTAGAGGGAGGCGGAACTTGGGGTACCAGTCAGGTACCTCAACCAGCGGGATTTCCAGTGTAGCACAGAAATGGTGTAAGTCCTCTGGCACATTGAGGAGCACAGTGCGGCCTTGTGAGGAGGTTGAGAGGCAAAAAGGGAATTTCGCTAGTAGGTATAAGTATTGCGCTCAGGATCTCTTGGGTTTAATAGCAGGGATTGCTGCCCCCAGTGTTGACTCCCTAGTATAGGAAGTTTTTAAAGCAATATATTCTTGGGGCTGGGTTGGCGCTTCCCTGGGTACTATTCAAAAGATGTTTAAATAATATAAATATAAAGTGCTTAATTCACACCTAAGTGTTAGTAACCTGTGCTAAAACATTTAGTATTGGGGATAAATATTAAATACAAGTTATAAATTATTGTATGAAAACTGTATATATAGATATAAATTGCCCTGTTGTGTACTCCTTAATAATAACCAACAATAAATATAATAAATTGTGAATTCAATTTTGTGTTCACCAGTCCTGTGCAAAGTGGCATATATGAATAAATATATAATCACAACTGGAATAGTATATAGTAAACACTGAAAAAACAATTATATTGGTGAAAGCAACAATTAACAAGTGTCCTTTGAGTGAAGTCCATTAACTTTTCTTTGTGAGTCACACGTGCTCCCCTATAACCACCCTGCTTACCGGACAGCACCACCTCACACAGGGGTAAAGCACAGAGGCGCCTGTCTAGGCAGGTAGTACGGGGTCTTTTAGGTTGATCCTGCTTCCAGATGGCCAGTCCAGCCCTTCAGATGTATATCTCAATCCACAGTGAGATTTACCATAGTCCTCCGTGTGAAGGACAGATTACCGTTATAAAATCATCTCATACTGGTGTAGGGAGAGGTTCCTGCCGCTTCTTCTCTTCCTGCCGGGTACTGCACAGATCCTAGGTCCAGCTGTACATCTGCTCTGTGTGGGAATGGATCGCATACTCAGCCACAGATACCACAACCTCCACACCTGATCTCGGGAATTTCCATTTATACTGGATTTCCCTGGTGCATAGGACCTCTAGTAAGGGGCGGAGCTTCCTGTGACACTGGAGTGTAATGTTGGATAGGTCTTCAAATAATTGTACCTCAATACCATTAAAGGACAATTGCGTCTTGTTGTGTGCTTTTCGTAATATTTCCTCCTTCCGTTTATAGTCCGTAAGGCAGCATACCACATCTCTGGGGGGCTCAGATTCCCTGCCACATGGACGAAGGGCACGGTGTATGCGTTCCATCCCTATGGGAGTTGAGGGAGGCCTGTCTAGTAGTCTGTTGAAAAATCCAGTTACAACCTGCTGTAGTTGATCGGCACCGATCGATTCTGGGAGGCCTCTGAGTCTCAAGTTGTGTCTTCTGCCAGGATTGTCCAGGTCCTCCAAATGTCAGTTCATATTACGCAATTGTAGGTTATGGACATCCAGAACCTGGTTTGTGCAACGTATTGTGGCAGATTGCTGTGCTTTGACTTTTTCCACTTCCTGTACTCGCCCTGCAATGGCTTGTATGTCGATCCTTAGGCCTGTGATTGCCGCCATGAGGGTCTCCTTTATGTCGTCTGCCACAGAGTGGAGGTCAGTCTAGGCTCAGCTGTTGGTGCGGTGTCAGGGGAATCTCTCTAGTGTTAGGGGTCATGTCGCTGGATGCTATGCTCACAGGCTACTGTGTGCTTTGCGATGGCGCCATATTGCCGGCCTGTGTCCCAAAAATGTCTGGAATACTCTGGCTCAAACCCCCGTTAATGTCGCAGGGAGAGTGGGATCTGGTAGAGGAGCAGTTGCTGGAGGAGATCCCCATACTGCTCCTGTGGTTTGTCTGTTAGTAGTCCCTTCTTTACCCTTCATGGAATGCTTTCTTTATCCCCTGCTGGCGGAAGCTCAAGAACTGTGCATCCATCTTCCTCCGAGGTCAGACCACGCCCCCAAGTTTATCTAATTGTCCACTCCCTCTGCTGTTTAAAATCACCTTCTTTCAACCACTACCCTATTTCTCTGCCAGAGAGGAAGTTAAATACCTAATACTTCTGGATCAAGGGAGCATATGTCTATCTCGTATTCTTCTCTTAATGTAGTGATATCGTGGTCACTTGGGGGCCGAGTCTTTAACCCTCTGTAAGCACCAACCAGAATAATTTGAAATCGCAAATAACTTTTTCTCTTTCCTTCAGTAGGAAACAGGGGAAGGCAAGGGAACAAATGAAAGATTAATATACACAGAGTTAGGGTAAAAGTGCAGGTTGTTACCTACAGAATCAAACTTAACCACTTTAATACTGGGCACTTTCACCCCCTTCCTTCCCAGGCTAACTTTCAGCTTTCAGTGCTGTCGCACTTTCAATGACAATTGCGTGATACCCAAACAAAAATTTTATAATAGTTTTATTATAATAGTTTTTTAGACAGATAGAGCTTACTTTTGGTGGTATTTAATCACCACTTTTTTATTTTTTGCTAAACAAAAGAAAAAAGACCGCAAATTTTGAAAAAAAAATGTTTTTCTTCGTTTCTGTTATAAAATTGTGTAAACAAGTAATTTTTCTTCTTCACTGATGTGCGCTGATGAGGCGGCACTGACGGGCACTGATGAGGCAGAACTGACAAGGCGGCACTAATATGCAGCACTGATGAGGTGGCACTAATATGCAGCACTGTTTGGCACTGATAGGTGGCACTGATATGCAGCGCTGATAGGCAGCACTTATGGGCACTGATAGGCGGCACTTATCGGCACTAATAGGCGGCATTGATGTGCACTGATAGGCAGCACTGATGGGTGCCACTGATGGGCACTGATAGCAGCACCGATGAGGAGGCACTGATGGCCACTGACAGGTGTCACTGATGGAAACTATTTGGCATCACTAATGAGCACTGATTGGCATCACTGTTGGGCATCTCTGTTGGGCACTGGCAGGCATCACTGATGAGGCTGCACTGATAATCATTGCACTGATTATCTGTGTGCATGTCCCCACTGGGGAAAGACGCTTATTGACTCTCCTCTACTCACACGCTGTCAGCATTAGGAGAGGAATGTCGATAACCAGCACTTCCTATTTACAGTGATCAGCTGTGATTGAACACAGCTGATCACATGGTAAAGAACCTACGTCATAGGCTCTTTACCACAATCAGCGATGCGGTGTGTTCGAGGGACCGAGCTACCCATTTTGAAGGATGTCATATGACGTCCACTCAGAATGAGAAGTGGTTAAATTGTCAGAAAAGCCTAACTAACTTTAACATAACCAGCTGTACACCTAAAATTTCCAACCTATCCTGCCAATCTGTAATAAAAACATCTGTATACTTACCTATTTTTATCCATTCTAGTCTGCTGATGTGATCCTGTGGGTCTGTGCAAAGAAGCACTTAACAATGGCTCTGAATTCCGGGAGCTGTGATGTCATGCACATTGGGGTTGATTTACTAAAACTGGTGAGTGCAAAATCTGGTACAGCTATGTATGGTAGCCAATCAGCTTCTAACTTAAGCATGTTCAAACAAGCTTTGGCAAAGAAAACCCTGGAAGCTGATTTCTATGCACAGCTGCACCAGATTTTACACTCTCTAGTTTTAGTAAATCAACCCCAATCTGCCATAGCCCAACTATTGTTGGCATCTTTCCTTCGCAGCAGCTGCTCGCTTACACCGGGGAGCGGGAGCTGTGGGATCATGTGACTTGACTGAAGTGGATTAAAAATGGAGGTAAGTACACAGGTTATGATAGGTAGGAGGGGGCATTTTTATGAATATAGCTATGCTTTTCTTGCACTTCAAGTAAACCTATCATAAGGGATACAGAGGGGCTGACATGAAGACCTCCTTTGGAAACTGCTAGTTGCCTGGCTGCTATGCTGACCAACTTGCTTCTGACCTCTGAATCACTACCCAGCAAAGTATAAGGCAAGAGTACTGCCAGGCATCTAGCATTTGCAGAAAGAGAGCTCAGCAAATACTGCCTCCATGTTTCTCTCATGAAGGTTACCAAAAATATTCAGTGCAGATAGTTCAGCTCCTAATATTATACCCCGTCTAACATTTTTCATGTGGGGCAAATGGTATTGATACATTGATACACTATAACGATAAATAACACCATTCACAATATCAATAATATCATGTTTCTCTAAATATTGGAATGAATGTTTAATGCTACTTTACAGTTTTATGAGTGGTTGCCCATAACAACAAATCACCATTTGTCATTTCATTTTTAATCTCCACTGATAATATGAAACTCAGGATCTGGTTGCTGTGAGCAATTATTAAATTGTTATATATTCCCATATACATCTAACCTCCATTTGCAGATGTGATCTCCATGCTGTTGTCAAAGAATATAAAGAAAGATTGGCTTATATGTTGAAATAAGCAGAAGGCAGAACAGATGATTTTACTGATAAATATATACGTTAACAATGACATCGAGCAGCAATATATTCTACACCTTTTTCAGTGTTGGCTTTTCTACTGATCAGTTAATGCAGACAAACCTTAGTGATGTCAGAGAGGTCATCATCTTTCAAATCATACTGATTTCTGCAGCTGGAAACTGGTGGGGGGGAGGTAAATGTGCAGCTTCACGTCAGCCTTGGCTGGAGGAAATCCTCCATTGTGAGTTCCTTCCCCCACCTGAATCAATCTGGTATAAAGAAAAATGTAAATTTTACAGGTAATATACTTGCAGTGTTGTCGGATTTCTATATAAGAACATTTTTTCTTAACAATTTCATTTTTTTTCTTTAATTGAAATCTGCTATTTTTTTGTTTCTTAACTTTTTTTTCCCTTAAACATAAATATTTTAACTAATATCCTATATTAAATTTTAATTAGCCTTGTCCTTTTATCCTATAAGGCTACCTGCAGCGTATTGGTCTGTCCCTTTTTATTGCACTGAACCCTACAAGCACCATAGGGGTCATCATGCTGAGAAATGTAAATGACCCTGAATGGGCTCCACTGAGTTTGGATTGGAGGGGGAGGGGGAGAGAGGAGAGACAGCAAGAACAGGCAGGGAGAGACTGAGGGTAGCACTCGCTTCATCTTTTAAAGGGAGGGGAGAAAAGGAGCTCAGCTGCAGTTTGTGCCTGTGTCTGGCTTGTGCAGAAAATTCTAGGCATCCGTGCTGGAAAAATATACATATTTGAGCACAGCTGAGGCTTATTCTATCAGGGAGAAATCTATTTATCTCCCACTGAAAATGGGTTGGATCAGTACAGGTGACTTAAAGAATTCTAGAGGATGGAGTGGCTGAGGATGACAATAAGGTAGGTGATGACTGTTTATGTCTGCTCTTTGCAATGCATGGATCCATTGTTGTGTACTAGGGTATTTGTAGATCACACATTATAAATTCCACTACCATAGCCGGTTGATGGGACATGGTGTTTTAAGGCTATGGGTTCTGGGGCTAATAGATATGATATATAGGTTATTGTGAAGGGTGATTGTGCAGAGGCTTGCAGCTTGTTCTATATGATCCTGGCTAATTGTGCTGAAAATTACCTTTGTGTCGAGGATGGCAATCTGTACATTGCAATTTTATGTTTTTGCATTGATGAATCTTTTTGATTAGATGAAAAATGATGGACCTTATGGTAGTTTTGATGTGGTGTGCCTTGTACCAAGGCACTTATCTCTGTCAAATTGGCTAGATTTTATGTAAAGGCTTACTCCATTTCAACCTTCTGCTTTCTGCTTAATAGCAGAGGTTATCAGCTCTAAATAACAAAGAAATGCTGCACATGCCTGTAATGTGCAGGAAGCTGGAGATGTGAGAGAGCAGTACATTTATGCCGCTTCTCCTAAGATCAGGGTATTTAAATGGCATGAGAAGCACGCTTCACATTGACATTAAGGAATGGCACAGCACATGAGCAAGCATTTAAGCCAGATATAAGAATCCTGTTTAACCAGGCATTCAAACCACTGCAGTTTCTTATAGCATTTACTGGGGTCCAGAGACTATTTTCCCTTTACTGCTTATTATTATGATATAGTGTGTTTTTTTTCTAAAGAGCAAAGTATGGGTTAAAATGATGTGAAATCATTAATGTGAGATATACATGCTTTGCACAGATATGCATTGCAGTCAGCGGAACATCTCCTGCATTACCTTTTTGCATATGGGGTAAATGTCTGGGTCCCAGTTGGCCAGATTGAGATGCAGTGTGACAATGAGCTAGCAACTGTGTGCTGACATTTTTCTCTGCATCTACTGAGGATGGCTTATTGACTTTTACAAATCGTTGAACATGGTCCTTTTTTATCCTTGATGTATTTTTGTCAAAGAATTGTTATACCTAACATAAAAGAATTACAGAGTGACTCGTGGTTCATGTTGGTGCACTACATGAAATCCCTTGATACTAGCAGTTGTGGTTACTTCAATTAAAGTGCTGTGAAAAGATGGCACTACCATGGCTGCTTTTGTGTTATTGAATACTTTTGCTCTGTAGGCAAAGAAGAGAAGAATCTGTAATGTGTTCCTGTTCTTCATTAAATAATATACACCTAACATTAGATATGCAATAAATGGTGACCAAAAACCTGGAGCACACTTCACAATGTTATTCAACCAAGCATGGGATCAAAGTGCTACAGCTTGGGGTGTGTTTCTACCCTGCAGATAGTGTCTAAAGGACAGTCTGCCAGTATAAAATAGAGAGTCAGTAACTTGCCAAAACAGCATGTTTCATAGCGGTATTTAAGTTTATCAAAGACCTGTCCGATAGGCGATAGAGTCTGGGAACATTGTGAGTAAAAGAACCAGTGAAAGCTTAGGAAAGCAGCCTGCCTGTCTGCATTCTAGCCCTGCAACCACTGAAGTGACAACGGGACTTGATTCAGAGGCAGCTGATGGCTTGAATATTCAGCAAAAGGTAAGAAGCCTTAAAAGCAACTTGCTAGAGTGTGATAAGGGATTAACACTGGCAAAGAGTGTTGATAAAACTGACTGATGCTTATTATGCATATTTCTTTTATAAATAGGCTGCTTTTTATAGTATTCTGAAATCCAGGCTGCTGCTGTTAATTTGAAATACCTTAAGGCCATCAATACTTTTTCTAGATATTGATTTTGGGTCTTTGACTGTCTTTAGAAAATTTCGATTTCTACACCTTCATCTCTCCTCTAAAACAGGAGAATGCAATCATTTTGGGAGAGTCAAGAGCTAAATACCTATAATGGTTTATTTCACAGGACTCAAAGGCAATACAGTCCAGGCAGATTGTGCCATTGGAAGGGTACAATTATAATTATGTTTTTAGAAAAAAATAAGAATCTTATGATGAATTGCTTATCACTTCAGTGCGTTAAATGCTTTGCGTAGGGAAATCAATGCATTTGTTCCTAGTAAATGTAGAAGGCAAGAAGACAATGCAGTTCGAGAACATCAGAAGAATAACAATGCAGGTTAGAGGTTCTATTGTGTAATAATGATCTCCAGTGGTCTGTCTGACATATGTTTCTGGTATCAGCCATTAGAGTGTTGAATTTATTTTATTTTTATAGGGAGAGGATTGTATAGGATAAATGGCATTCTGAAATATTAGACTATGCTGGTACAGTACTGTTTAAGTATTGCAGTAATTATGGCCCTAAAGGGTACCTACATCTTTCTCCACATTTTTGACAATTTGAACATTTTAAGGCTGGTCGGGGAGATTAACGTTGTAAACAGCGTTCACCCCTGTGTTGTTTTGTTAGGTTTGCTATAGGCTTTTAATAAATCAATAGTGGCCAATGGAAAATATTGAATTTGTTTGATACCACGTAGAACCCATGCACACATGGAAAATAGGCCTCTTAAATAACTACCTGAAGAACAGTTGTCTATGCTCATGCCAACTTCTAAGACTTCTTCCTTCCATTTCATTGCAGCATGGAAGAGTAAAGGGTATTAACCGGTGACTATGGGCAACAAGGCATATTTTCCTTCAGACATGGGGTTGGGGTTGATTTACTAATAGGTGAGAGGCTGCTTTCTTAGCAAAATTAATGATTGTAAACAAAGGTGATCAGGAATACCCAGTTATGTACAAGAAAATTTTAAAATAAAAATCTCCTATCACACAACTGGTTGACTTAAAGTAATTGTGAAGCTTTGTTTTTTAAAAAAAAAAATAACAAACATGTTATACTTACCTCCTCTGTGCAAGGGTTTTGCACAGAGTGGCCCTAATCCTCCTCTTCTGGGGTCTCTCCATGGTGCTCCTGGCTCCTCCCTGCATCAAGTGCCCCCATGGGGAAGCGCTTCCCTGGGGACACGCATGTAGGCACACTACCGAGTCCCGCTGCTGCGTTCATTGACATAGACAGCAGGACTCGGCCCCTCCCCCGGCTCCCGCCTCATTGGATTTGATTGACAGCAGCAGGAGCCAATGGCTGCGATGCTATCAATTTATCCAATCAGGACCCGAGACAACGGCTGGAGCGGGTGTGCTCATCCTCATCACTGGAAAGGCAGGGTTCAGGTAAGTAAAAGGGGGGCTCTGGGGGGCTGCTACACTAAAGGAGGTTTCTCACCTTAATGCATAGAATTCATTAAGGTGAAAAACCTTGAGGGTTTACAACCCCTTTAAGTGAACATAGCATCACTTTATTTACTAAACTCAATGAACACTATTTAAGCAGTACTGATAATCCACTCCATTATGTCTTTATGAAAAATTCCTTTGTCATCTGTTTTTTTTTTTTTTTTTTTGACCGCAGTGAATTCTTCAACAACCTGTGCAGGCATAAGAGAACAATATAAACAGATTTATTATAAACTTCATTGTATCGCTGTGCTGCCTTTTTTTAAAAACATTTCTTGGAGAAGTGGAGTTATACTTTTAAATTATTTGCAAATAACTTGATAATGATTGGACTATTTTGCTTAGGCTATTGGGCTTCAAATGGAATAAGACCCATTCTCAGTAAAATCTGTTACCTTAAAGGAGAAGTACAGCCAAAGCCTTCTCCTGTGGGTCAGAGGAGTGCAGTTCGTTTTGCACTCCTGTGACCTGTCTTCAGCAGAGAGCGGGCTGAAGTTCGCTCTCTGCTAACGTCACAGAGTCGGTCCAGGCTCTGCGTCATCACGACCAGGAGTTAGGATCCGCCTAGATTTTTTTTCGTCCTGTGCCCTTCTAGTAAGTTTTACCTTGACTTCCTGTCCTGGGAATGCAGCAGGAAATGAGCAAATCTCCCCAATGTCAATGGAATTCCCACCCTAGAGAGCTGTCACAAGAATTTATTTCTTCATTGGAGATTTTTCCCTTACCTTTTTGCTCCGATGGCACTTCAAAATTTATAGATTTTCCCTCACTTCTCTCTCAGTAGTAATGACCACTAAAACAAATAAAGAGATGAATGTCCCCAGGGACACAGATGGAAATAAAAACCTGTCAAGCATGTTTAACTTTTCCCTATTCAAAAGTTAAAAAAAAAATCATTACATACAATTTAACTGTAAAACCAATGTAATGTCATGGAGCTCACAGCCTGCTTATTCTCGTCAGTTAGGTGCTATGATCAAAAGTCATGTTATTGCCACAACTCTCATTTGTTTGGATATGAGGCCTCCAAAGGAAGCACCAATGTAAAGAAATGGATATCAAGCCATAACCTAGTGTTCATGGATACCTTATATTGTAAGAGTCAATAGAACATGGCAGCACTTAGGATTCCACTGTATGGGATATATAAGTCTGCTATAAAGAATAACATATCTTATAAGTGCTATACATTTTTTCAAATGGATGTATAACTTCAAACATTGAGAGAGATTTAGAGATTTCCTTACTCAGAATGTCGTTTCTGGCCTGAGAGTGGAAAGTTATTAATAGTAAAATAATGTGTATATGTAGAAATTGCCTGAATGACCAAATTGGTTGCAACATTGCAAAAACCTAATGACTAGCTTTGCGCAAATCTGGATTACACTGTCTTTACCTGTTAGTAGCATCAGCATTCCTTACCTAGTGTAACATTTTCTATTTAATGTTAGGACATCCATTTTAGCAGCCCTGCAGATATACAGCTATGGAACTATTTGGTATAGTTGAATAGCATAGTAGTGCCTCAACCCAGGAAGTACACTGCTATTTTTTAGGAGGAATTCAGGTCCAAAATGTTAATCTTTCAGGGTACTGTTTAGGCACAATTAACACTTCTATATGTTCTCTTCAGCAGTGACTCTGAACCACTGGGCCTTGGCCTCCCTCCTGATGGGCCATGAATGGGGCCATGGATGGTGGGAAGGCACAATTGGAGTGGACTTTCATGGAACAGCTGCAGGGCCACAGAGTGATAGTGGGCACACTGTGCTGGATAACTGGACACTCAGTGGAGCACTGGGCACTGCAGATCAATGCCTCATTTGACACAACACAGCATCAGACCTGCTACCAGAATTACAAAATTAAGACAGAATTAATTTTACCCTTCCCACCAGGTGCTTGTACAGAAGGCAGATCTGAAGTATGTGGGGGAAAGGGATAAAAAAAATTGCTGCATTTCGCCCCCACTGAGTGCCCCCCCCCCCCCACGGTCCCCTGGGAGCCTCCAGCCAGTTGCAGATACCCTAAACTGCCACATTTCCTCCAACCTCCTCCAGTGCCCTTCAATCTCCCACAATTCCCCCAACCTCCTTCAGTGCCACTCAAATTCATGCAGTGCCCCTCAGCCCACTGCATTTACTCCTATTCTTCCAAAGTGTGACCTATATTTACCCTCAGAATTCTTTTCACAGGGCCCCCCAGTCACTTCCGGACCTTTTATTCTTCACAGGGCCACCAAGTCTGCTGCAGAGTCCCCTAATCCCCTCTGTAACCCTCATACCCCTCAGTGACACCCAGCCCCATTCAGAGAATTCCAGCATTTCAATACATATTTTGCATTCCCATAATGTTATTGTGTAAGTATACCCTTTTTATTTATTTACTGGAAATTGCCAAGAATTTACCACTACTAAGTGATTTGACCTTCAGTTTCCTTCCTTTACCAGTCCTGATACTACATGTCCCATCATCCTTTGAGCCTCTGTAGTTTCAGGGCGGGTTATGGGAGTCACTTGTACCAGTTTTGGAAGTTGATGGGGGGGGGCCTACGGGTACTGTGGGTGTTTCTGGGCCTTCATGTGGGTGGTGAAAGGAGAGTATTGGAATCCTGATCTCGCCAATCACACTTCCTTCCTCTCTGTAGTGAACAGAGTGCTGTAGAGCAGGAAATGTATCCTTTCAAACCATCTCTTGGACAAGAAATGTGCTATTCTAGCTATAAAGGGCACACACATATAAGACTGATCACGTGAACTTGTTTTTTTCTGCTCTGATCTCATTCTTTTTAACAGAAAAACAGCAGATTGACTTTTTTGAAGGCATGATTTGCAATATGTGTGTATATAGGGGTTGATTTACTAAAGCTGGAGCGTGCAAAATCTGGTGCAGTTGTGCATGGTATCCAATCAGCATCTAAAATATTTTGCACTCTCCAGCTTTAGTAAATCAACCCCACAGTGTTTGCACACACAACAGACAAAGCTCAATTTAGTCACAAGCAAATCTTTGGTTGTTGTAAAGTGTATGTGTAGTCACCAAAAACACTAAAATTATTATGAGCAGAAATGTGCATTCCTTCTACACCAGTGATTCTCAAACTGTGTGTCCTGGCACACTAGTGTTCCGAGTGAGATTTGCAGGCGTGCCTTGAGAGTTTTGAAAAATATTTAAAATCGCTATGGTTTTGAAACCTTGAACATATTGAGAAATCAAATGGTAAATCAATGTTGCAAAAGTTAAAAAAGTAACATATATAAAAACACAATCTCTGTCAGTCTGTCATTCATTGGTTCCTTTTATAACACCAGACTTGTGCGAGAACTCTGGAGTACTCGATCACTCTAATTATATTATAGTAATAGAGACTGTTCCATTCCAACTTTGATGCTTATAAAGTATGTAAAAATGAATAAGTTATTCACCACAAAAAAAATGCAGCACAGCCACAAGTTTTTACTGCCTCCCAACTGCTCCCCCTTTAGCTGTAGGGGCAGTGGCTGGGGGTGAACACATGCCATGACTGCGATACTCTGCTTCGTGGCTGTGGTGAGAACTATACCTCCACTACTGCCTGCCAGACACAACCAATTCTATTGAATGGAGCCACACTGCAATTGCACACAATGCGCATGTTTGCAGTGCAGTACTGCAGCATTTAGGGGGTTAAAATTGGTGATGAGGAGGTGATACAACTCCTTATCACCCCCTGTCAAATGCTTTCTGAAGAGTGATCTGAATGCAGATCACTCTTCAGTCTGCAAAGCAGGTGTAAATGTATCATGGGGCTGTATAACTGCTGCCGGCACTGGGGAGCTACAGTTCATTGAGGAAACCATGAATGCCAAGATGTGACATACTGAAGCAGAGTATGATCCCCCTCCATTCGGAGACTGGGCCACAGGGCAGTATTCCAACATAATAATAATACAAAACACACCTCCAAGATGGCCATTGCCTTGCTAAAGAAGCTGAGGGTAAAGGTGATGGACTGGCCAAGCCTGTCTCCGGACATAAACCCTATTGCCCTGTGGGGCATCCTCAAACGGAAGGTGGAGGAGCGCAAGGTCGGTGACCTCAGGAGAAGGTGAGGAGGTACTGTTGTAGTGCCTCGACCTCCTACAATCTCTGGAACGCGAGGAGGTGGAAGGCAAACTCCTACGGGGTGTCCCGTTA
>BLSH010241940.1:2046759-2080191 GCA_018402905.1 Glandirana rugosa
CGTATGTAAATTAATTTCACAATGATTTGGGTCCCGGGACTAAAGTGATATAGACCAGAGGGTGTGATGTGATTGTTCATCCGAAATGACGTATAGCCTGTATATGCAGTAAAGCCTACTTGTTAGTGTAGTGTGGGAGACCAGATATAGTGAAATCAGGGCCCTGGGTTTAGTAACACTTTAATTAAATGTATGCAATCCCTTCTTGTACAAAAATGCTAATCAAATATTATTTATTTATTTATTTATAAGTATTGGAGTGCCTGCACTCACTTGGACTATATCTTTAACCCAATGAAAGGATTGAAGGAGAAAAGAATCTCCCTTCAAAATAAGCCTGGACTTTGTGGGCACAATAAGAGGCAGAGATGGTAAAGAATTGATAAAACATACACTTTATTACAAACTATGTTAAAAACAAGACATATAAAACAAATAAACCACGCAAGTACCCTCTACAAATCAAGGTTGAGCACTACCCATATGACCACAAATGGAGTTAGGGTCCTAAATGTAACAGTCCATAAAGTGATGGGGATTCCTGTATATATTATATGTATGGACCCATGAGTTCCTCCATGCTGGTCTGTCGACGGGTTTCGCTTTAAAAATAAGCTTCTTCAGGACATAATAGGATAGGTGCTAATGTTTATAAGGAAGAAAAAGAAAGGTTTTACAAGTATGAAAAGTATTGAATGTAGTAATTCATTACGTATTGGTTTGTACTTTTGAAATATACATATAATTACGGAGTCAAAAGCATATAATCGTATAAGGACAAATGCAAAACTACATAGAACTCTACACAACATACCCAGACATAACATGTAAACATAGAACAGAAGTTATGCTTGCCTGATCAGCCTTGATGATTGGGGAACTGGGGTACAACACAGAAACAACTGACATGTAAGTGACTTTATCTACTAAAGAAGCATACAATTCCAAAATATATAGCTGGAGTGTCGGTGCTATGTAGCAAAGCGGAAAAATATCAGACCAAGGATTAGCACAAGTCCTATATAAGACAGGAAGATGTAAGATACTAGTAACATGTCTCTGCATGGGTATACTTGACATAGAAGAAACTGTGTAAGAAGGAAGGGTATACATTCTTACCTATGGGGTTTATCTATTTAATCTATACGGATGTTGGCATGGTAGGGGTCCTCCCTTTGTATATCTTTAACCCCTTATCATTTGGTTTGATGGTGAACATTTGTTTTTTATAAATTGTTTATATAGTTTACTTATGTAATATGATGATATCACTGGCAAGCTTAGACATATGGTTTTCTACTTCTTTTAAGGGTATACATATGTTCTGTATATGTATTTGTGTAAGGTGTTGACATTGCTTGAAATATTGGGATATATGTTTTATGATATATGATATATGTTTTCACATTTGTCAACACTTTTAGATAGTTATTAGAATTTGTGTGTTATTCAGTTCTCACAATTTTGTATACATTTAAAAGTAATTGGTATCAGTGTCAGCAGCTCTGGGTGGCATTTACTCCAATCACTGATTCATTTATATATTTATTAAAGCCAGGACATAATGACAACACTGCAGAGAGACCACACACACAGGCATTTGTCTAGTGGGGAGATGTTTATATGGTTTTAGCTTCTGATCCTGGGTGTGGGGATACAGCATCAGCATATATGAGTTGATTTTACTGTGTTGAACATTTTAAATAAATATAACATGTTGCGCAATAATATGTGCCTCCTCTCCTCCATGATTACCTGCTTTATGGAGGTTCTGTGTGGGAGTTTCTGAAAGCTGTTTGTCGCCTTGGAGGATTTAAAAGCTTTTCTAGATGATCTCACTTTCTGCATGCTATATTTGACCATCTTTTAAAAGTAGCCAGTGTAGAAAGGTGAGTACACTGCTGTAGGGGAATTGACTCAGACATGTGTAAATCATGGAGAAGCAGAGTGGATCTCCATATACATCAGGAATACGGGGGAGTCATATACATCTGTGGGGTAGACTGTTGTTGTAATTTATTAGGTGGACATTTTTTGCACTTATATTTGATAACTACTGATGTTTTGTGGATTTGCACAGATAACTGGCACTATTGCACCTTATTGTCACATATATTAGCTATATCTATATATATATTATTTTGTATAGCCTAAGGTGTAAATCGTTTTTGTTTTTTTTTATAATAGTAATTTGTTTTCTGATTGTATTATATATTTTGAATGAATTGATATAGGATTGTGTGCACTAGATAATTTTGTGTACACTTAATTAAGATTTTTTTATTCTTTTGATTAGAAGGGATTATATACATTTAGTACTGTCATTTGTGATCATTTATGTTTTTATCCTTTCTGGATTTTTGCACATCTACTAGTATAGGTGTTGTTTTTTTTTTGTTTTTTTACATGGTAACATTCAAAACATTTGATTTTGAGTGGTTTATTTGAAGACCTGAAATTGACCCAAAATCAATGAAGAGAGCCAGTAAGTTAGGGAGGTTTGTCTTTTATGAGTCATATGATTGTGTTTAAAAAATTCTGTGGCCTTATCAAGGTCTACTCCCAAGTGTGGTGTTTAGTATGAGCCTTACTTTACATCTTAGGGCACAAGGCATGTTGAATAATGTGACCCGTATGACGGCCTTAAAGGCTTCACAAAGAGTAGTGCATGATTGAACTGGTTGCTCATTAACCTGAAAATAATCAGTAGATTTATGTTTTAAGTCATCAAGGATATGAGAGAAAGACAATAATAGTCATTTGGGTTCTATGAAGAGGATATTTAGTTTATGCAATATCAATTTGACGTAGCAAATTTGCATATATTGGGCGTAGGAGGGATGGTAGCAGAGGAGATGAGGTGGGTCTCTTAAAAACATACAACATCTACTCTCTGGGAGCAGATATTTAAAGTGTTTAAGCCCTGCACATTTACAGACAACTACTAAAGTGCTATGGTAAGGGTAGATGTGAAATAGTCAACATTCTTTAAACCTATGGGCAGCCTCTGAGGTAAAGGTGTATGGGCCAAGCCCAAGAAAGGGTGGAGAGAAGAAATGTTGAAAAGAGAAAAGTGTAGAATAAAGAAGGAAAGGTCAATACAAAAGAGAGGAAGAAGATAGTAATAAAAATGTTGTAACATCCTGGGTGATCACAACAATATCCTGGCATAGCAATGCATGTAGTACATCAAATCTAGTGAATAGCATGGGGGATAAATCGGTACCCAATCTGGGATCAGATACAGGGAGGTATGAATCATCATGACCAGTAAAGGCCACAGCTATGAGGAGGGAATTGAGGGGTCTGGATGAAAGGTGTTTGAAATTATTAGTATGGGGCATGAGTGGATATTTATTATCTTGAGAAATGTAAAGAATGATCATGTGATGTGACCCTGCATAGAGCCATGACTGCAAAATCATTTGAGGTGCACAGAAGAATATAGTTTTAGGAACATTTGAATGAATATTATAAATCACTGGATAGGGTGAAACTCATTCAAAGTCTCAAAAACTTAGGAAATGCAGGGAGGGTTGGAGAGCAGGAGGGAAGAAGGAAGGGAGGAGAAAGGAGAAAAAAGGGAAAACAAGAGTAAGTCTTTCCACACATCAAATAAAGTAGACATAGGGTCATTCAAAAAAAGGGTAAACATATGAACAGGTAAAGAGCAGTAAATAAACAATCAACAAAAATAGTGCTTCAGTCATGAAGTGCACTTGGGCAGTTTCATGGGAAACCTGTAGTGAGATGCTCTATAGATTAAAAAATTGACATGAGGACATATACCTCACTAAATGTGTGCTAGAACATAAAGGAGATAAGAAACAGTTTTGTGTAGTGTCAACGATTTTAGATATATGTATTAACTGAACCCGTCCACTCTCAGGCCACTGCAACTGATAGGAGAACTGTAGGCTGATAAAAAAAAAAAACAATCACAAAAAGCCTAAATAGCATGTATTCCTGGTTAACCACAATTATTATTAACAGTAGATTATTTTACCAATATGTTTACTAATAGATTATTTAACCAATAGATTTATCAGTAAATTATTTTACAATTAAAAATGAGGGTACTTGTTATGTTGTGCTATTGAGTGCTATAAGACTACAAAACTTACTAAGCAGATCACTCGAACCTATACACACTCTCCAAACGTGTATCAATGTGCAAAATTATATTCACAAGTGGTTCCACGCTCCCAAATGCTAATGTGCTAGTATCCCTTTAAATCGGTTTACATAGCAATTTTCAAATGCAGCATTACATATCAAACCATATATAGCATTCACAAAACAAATATCCCCCTGAGGAACCCTTGTGGCCAATTTGTTGTGACGCTGAGGCACGCATTGTGAGCATACCGTGGAAATAGTCTGATTGTCTTATACCCACACTGTGAGGACTGAATGCTTTTTACAATTTGGTGCACTCTAAGCACCAGGAAAATATGAGTGTTTTTATACTTAGCGTTTAATAAACCAGTTGTTTTAAAAGATAAAGCACTATGTCTAGCTTTCTCTCTTTATGATTTGGGCATATGGAGATAAGTGTAAGAGAAGGAGGGTTCTAATCCCAGGATTGCCAGCAAAGGAGTGAAAGAGCATAAAACAGATCTCCAGAGAGGGATAAACGTTTATATAGACCATTGGTTGATCTTATTCCCCAGGTGAGGGCACATCAGATGAGGGGATTATCACTAATGCATGTGGATGACTGGAGCACATAGTGGTGAACACTAATTAAGGAAGCAGTCATTAGGATATGTGAACACAAGCCTGTTTTTAATGAAATATTGAGCATATGCAAGCAAATTCTTACCGAAGGACACTTTATGGACTTATGCATTGTTTGATTTGGTTTGTTTTGTTCTGTTAATGTTATATATGGTTTGATATGATATGCTGAGCTTTTGAAAATTGTTATGCAAATAGATTTAAAGGGATACTAGCATATTAACATTTGGGAGCATGGTGCCACATTTGAATATTATTTTACCAGCCTACACACTGACAGGAACACTGTATACTGATAAAACAATTATACAGGGTGGGCCATTTATATGGATACACCTTAATAAAATGGGAATGGTTGGTGATATTAACTTCCTGTTTGTGGCACAATAGTATATGTGAGGGGGGAAACTTTTCAAGATGGGTGGTGACCATGGTGGCCATTTTGAAGTTGGCCATTTTGAATGCAACTTTTGTTTTTTCAATAGGAAGAGGGTCATGTGACACATCAAACTTATTGGGAATTTCACAAGAAAAACAATGATGTGCTTGGTTTTAACGTAACTTTATTCTTTCATGTGTTATTTACAAGTTTCTGACCACTTATAAAATGTGTTTAATGTGCTGCCCATTGTGTTGGATTGTCACTGCAACCCTCTTCTCCCACTCTTCACACACTGATAGCAACACCACAGGAGAAATGCTAGCACAGGCTTCCAGTATCCGTAGTTTACAGTAGAAAATTGTGAGCAGGTGAGGAAACCTCCCTCCTATGATTTGTTAGGGAGAGAGGATCATGGCACATGGCCAAATGGGTCTCCATAAATAAGCCCTATAATGTTGTCAATCATTATGACAGCAAAACATGGGCCCAATGGAGTCCAGGGCAAGGAGGGGTGGCCCCTGAAGTCTAGAGTCTCCCATAGTAGAAGTTAATAAGCAAAATGTTTCAGTAGTAGCTAAGCATCTAGAAACAGAACTGGGGTAGTGAAGGATAAAAGGTAATTTAATTAACTGTGACAATGCTCCATGCTAGCACACAAAGAAGCAGGGGAACTCTTCTGAAGATGGCCAAAAAGATTTTAATTGTAGATGGTCCAGAGCTTGAGATCAATGATAACACGTGTGCTGCTCCTTTGGGCTTGGCTGTGGCAATGCTGGTCCCGAAGATTGACATATCTGGAAAGAGGTCAAGGATTGGCAGTGTAGGTCAGTTGGTATCTCTTGCTTTGGGAGTGTGGAGGCAACTCTTGAGCTCTGCTGGAGCTTGAAAATGCTTGTTACAATATTCAAATTAAAGTTTTAATGGGAATCCCCTTTATTAGCAAATATGGTACAATTGCAAGTTTTAGTTTTAGTTCAGAAGATGTGGAACTTAAGGATAATGTCCCTGGAGGGCCGCTGGGATGCCTTCGGGTGAGGGTCCTGTGAATATGGTCCATCTCCAGGTGGTCAGTCGGGATGTCTGCAATGAATTCTTGTAAGAAAGCCAGAACTGGGTGATGCTCTTGGTAAGACTCGGTATTCTAATGTTAACGCAATGGCTCAGTTCTCTGCATCTTCCAATTAGGAGTGGAGAGTATATAATTCTATACGCAGCTCCTCAATTTCACTCTCATTACCATCTGAAACCATAGTAACATTGTCCATTCAGTTTTCCAAAAGGATTGTATGTTGGTTTCTTGATATATTTCAAAAGATCAAAGTATAGTTTACGCATGGAAGAGGTACGTTTATCACAGGCAATATCCCTGATTTTTGTGAGCCAGGAAGCATCAGGCTTGGAATCTGGTGGTAGTACGGTGGTAGGAAATTGTTGAAAGCTTTCCAAAGAGTCATTCCCTGTAGAGACACGTGAGGTTTTGTCCTCTGGCTAGTGACATCTTAGTTGTCATCCTGCGGTAGGGATTTATGTTCCAATGTGGACTTTGGCTTTGTTTTGTCAAACTGACCCATTACCTGAGAGTGACTCGTGGAGAGTAAACCACTGAAGAGAACAATCTAGAAGCAGTTCACTCTTGTTTCCTGTTCACTTGTAGCACATTGTGTGTATTTTTTATTTATTTTTTTTGAGCACAAAGACTTATTTGCTCAAATTTCATACATTTCTGTGAGCAAGTTATCTACTAGTTTTAAAGGCTATGGACGCACTGCAGTGCTGTTTACCTTTGACCTTGAGCTACTGGCCCCAAAGGCCATTGTGAATAATCTGGGCAACTCTGTACATCGTTCCAAGGCTTAAAGCGGAGGTCCGGGCTAAAAAAAAAAATTAAAAGTCAGCAGCTACACATACAGTAGCTGCTGACTTTTAATATTAGGACACTTACCTGTCCTGGAGTCCAGCGATGTCGGCACCTGCCGCCGATCTTCGGATCGGGGGACGGGTGCAGCCGCCTCCATCGCGGGTAAGGGAACCCGGACGTGTAAGCAGTACAGCTTCACGCCGGGCACCTTACCGCGCATGCGCGAGCTCTGCCGCGCTCTGCTACTGGCCAGGCGGCCAGTAGCAGAGCGAGCAGGGAGGAGGGAGCCGGGCTTCTGACGTCAGCGGCCGCGTCCGCTGGCCAGAGCTCCCGGAAGTGTGGAAAAGGACACCTGTCTAAAGACAGGTGTCCTCTTCCCCCTCCCCCCGAAAGGTGCCAAATGTGACACCTGAGGGGGGGAGGAATGCAACCAGCGGAAGTTCCACTTTAGGGTGGAACTCCGCTTTAAAGATGCACTTGATGTAATTAAACAAAGCTGAAATCACCAAAGCTTGCTTCTTGCTATTGATACATGCACAGTTAGGCAGGTTATGAAGCAATATTGTGTTAAAAGTTAAATGAAGCATATTGGCACACAATTATACAAATCACCTTATCAAGAGAAAAATAAATTTCAAGCAAAACACTTATTTGTAAGGCTTATTATTTAAAAGATGGCAATTAACATGTGTTTTAAGATTTTAATGTACAAATTTCTGGAAACATGCTTGTAATCCAAAAGCCTTGTATATCGAAGCGAATATCCCATAAGAAATAATGGAAACTTAGATGATTCATTCCGAAAACATTTATTCATACTTCTTCAGTTTATAATCCATATAAAAAAGATTATAGTAATATGATTGGTTGTGTAACCATAAAATGTCCATCCACAAATCGCAGCATCCACAAGGGGATTAGAAGCAAAATCCAGCAGAAACTACAGAGTATAAAGAGAAGAAGGCGCGTCTAAGTGTAGCAGTATGGTTACATTTAATGAAGGTACAACATTTAGCAACTCACATGGTTGATGATTAAAAGAGGCACATCTAAGTATGTAGGCATCTGGGGTAAAGCCGTCCACATAGACCGTCCTCCACACTTCTGGCTCTCACCACTGTCCGTCTGCAATCGAGACCGGGAAGACTACCCTGCAGCAGAGCGTTCTGAAAGCGAGGCTTGAAGTGCTCGTGGAGCAGTGTAGAAGGGATGATGTCGATGGCGGTGCAGAGGATGGTCTATGTGGACAGCTTTACCCTGGATGCCTGCATACTTAGATGTGCCTGTTTTAATCATCAACCATGTGAGTTGCCAAATGTTGTACCTTCATTAAATGTAACCATATTGCTACACTTTAAGGCACCTCTCTTCTCTTTTATACCTAGTTGTAACTTGACGCTACTTGTATATCAAGACATTGCTGGTTTATCAAGTCAAACTTTATAAATGCATTTTGCTCGTCTTGCAAAACACTCTCAGACCAAGTTGCTCACAATCCAAGATTTTACTGTAATTAAAATAATCATTAAAATTGAATAGGGTGAATACAAGCAGAGAAAAAACAGTGCACCCATATGATAGTGGATAAAATCTCTGTATAGATCAGGAGTTTGAATAGTTCTAGCATTAGGTCAGTAATACATTTGTGAGTCTTTATATAGTCCTAGATGAATGAGTGATATTGTATTAATATCCTGTTTTGGGAGGGTATAAGTGCATCAACAGTTCACAATCTAGACAGAGTCAATAGGCCTATTGTATGCACAGATAACTGACAGGAAAGCAGAAAGCTGATTCCCACAGTCCATGCAGTACATACACTGTAAAGAATTAATCCTCCTGGATAGATTGCCATTATAGTTTGAAAAGATGTTTGCATTTCCCCTTGAGAAATTGCTATTATGTTAGATTTTGTATTGTTGACATTCAAAGAATTATGCAGTGTTACTCTTAAGTAGTGGTCTTGTCAAGTAAATGGATTCAAATTCATGTGGTTGTAACATTAACATGTACTTTTTATTTGGTTACTCAATCTGCTGGGGGTTTTTGTGTAATGTTTACAAGATCTCCAAGAAATCACCTATCAATCTAGTCATTGTCATTGACTCTGATTTGCTAATTTAGCATTATAGCACGTTGTTGTAAGTAGTTCTGGTATAATACAACGCTTGATGTTAAGATCCAAAAATGTAAATTCACAAAAGTGTAATGCTAGTTATATTTTCAAAATACCACGTCCTGCTGGTTTCAGGAAAGAAAATCGCTTGATTTCCCCCATCAGCACTGACTAAATCCCTCCCACTGAACCATTGTGTTCTCCCGGAGGGGGGTGTGGGAAGCAGTCCCCGGCAGGAGAGCACAGTGATTATTGCTAGCGGCTATAACAGAAGCTAGCAATAATTGTAAAATATGGCAGGCTGGTTATACCCAAGTTGATCGAACGATCAACTTGGGTGCATGCAGCCTGCCCATACATTATTTGGATCTGATGATTTCAACCATCTTACGTAGAGGTTAACTTCAATTAAACTGCATGTCAAAATGATTGGTAGATTCAGATATACAAACACGTACAATTGTATATAAACCCTGGCTTTTCCTTTTAAAAGCTAAGATTATCCCCTCCTCTCCTTGCACTTTTAAAGACTGCCTAGTGATCTGTGAGGTCACCCATTATAATAAGATATCAGTTCTGCTATTTTTAAAACTCTACTTAATGCCTCCCTGCAAAAAAAAGAAAAAGTTCTATACATACCTATCTTGCTGCCTGCACTGCTGATATTTGTTGTTTTGATGAGATAAGCTTGCTTAACCTCTTGCCACTGTACACATATATGGGATTTAATGGTGGCTTTGCCATGCACTGTTTGTGTATATAGCGTAAACAACCAAAGTTGAGCGCTGGGTGCTAATATAACCCTTTAACATAATATTTACACAATTTGAGAGAAACCTTCACAATTTAAAAAACCTCCCTGTAAATCCCCCCTATAGAAGTGTACAATAATCAATATAATCAAAAGTGAAACTGATCATTAAATAAAGTGCATAAACTATGAAAAGTCCATCAATAGTGCCAAAGTCCAAGTGTAAAATTTCCTTCCAACATGCTATACACACTGTTTCCACTTAGTGCTGCCACCGTGTGTGCACACCTCGACCCCCTGTCCAGTTATGACTCACCAGATCCCTAGGCCCATAGTGAAGTGGGTCTAGTAACCCTTGTTAGGAGTCTTAAACATAGATAGTAATGAGACCAATTTTTTATCTATTTACTATCTTCCTCCATGGATCCTCAGATATAGGAGTAAACCACAAAAAAGCAGGATCATGCCTTCAGAAAGTATAAAATTCCCACTCACATGTAATCGTGCCCAAGCAGGCACTAGCAGGTTCCAGCAGTGTGCTATCTCTCTCCATGTGTCACCGTCCACCCCACCAACAAGAAGACAGCTTTGTGTGCATCCCACTGCTCGATCCTCGTTAAACGGGCGTGGCGTAAGATGTACCATGCCCCCACCTCAACGTTTTTTGCCACCCACAGCGTCACCAGGCTTCCTCATTTTATGGAGTGTATAGAACACGTTGGAAGGAAATTTTACACTTGGACTTTGGCACTATTGATAGACTTTTAAATAGTTTATTCACTGTATTTGTTTATAAGTTTCACTTTTGATTATATTGATTATTGTACACGTTTATAGGGGGGATTTACAGGGAGTTCCTAATATTGTGCAGGTTTCTCTCAAATTGTGTACATAATATTATATTAAGGGGTTATATTAGCACCTAGCACTCACCTTTGACTGTTATTGACATTATTAGCACTGTGTACATTGCTCAGGGAAGTGGAAAGAGCAGCAAGGGTTTCCACTATAGTGATATACATCTATAGGGGAATCTGTGGCACAGTATACATATTTGGTATAACTGTATGTGTAGCCGTAAGTGCTGTTGTTCTGTATTGGGAGTGTGTTCAAACACTGTGGCCAATCTATCACCAACAGTTCCCAGACACTGTTTATGTTAAGGGGCTAGTAGCATTAATTCTTGATTATGTGACCACTGTGATAACCAATTAGTGATTAGGGATGGACCGAACACCCCCCCCCATTCGGTTCGCATAAGAACATCTGAACAGACAAAACATTTGTGCGAACATTCGAACACCATTAAAGTCAATGGGACCCGAACATGAAAGATCAAAAGTGCTCATTTTAAAAGCTTATATGCAAGTTATTGCCATAAAAAGTGTATGGGGACCCAGATCCTGCCATAAGTTTTTAAATTGATTGTTTTTTCAGGAGCAGTGATTTTAATAATGTTTAAA
Organism: Glandirana rugosa; assembly: GCA_018402905.1. Classification (NCBI taxonomy): domain Eukaryota; kingdom Metazoa; phylum Chordata; class Amphibia; order Anura; family Ranidae; genus Glandirana; species Glandirana rugosa. The sequence continues at coordinate 2,058,070 of BLSH010241940.1, forward strand.
GTGAAACAATAAAAATGAAATATTCCTTTAACCACTTCCGTACCGCTGGACGTCATATGACGTCCTTGGGTTTGAGTGGTGATATCTGAATGGTGCCTGCAGCTGCAGGCACCATTCAGATACCGTTTTTTTCAGCAGGCGATTCCCTGCAAGATAAAAGTGGTCTTAGCGTCGGATTCGCAGCAAGATCACTTTTATCAGCAGCGGGAGAGGTGCCCCCCCTCCCGCCGCTTTCCGGTCATCTCCGCCGCTTACCGGACCCGCCGGCAGCGCCGGAGATGATCCGATGCTCTCCCCCCAGTGTCTGTGAGCTGACTGAGCGGCTGAAGCCACTCACTCGGCTCCATAACACGGCCGGCGGAAATTACGTCAGAAATGATGTCTGCCCAACGGTCTTAAAGGGCCCGATTTTTTTTTTCTTCTGTCACTTTTTTCAGATTTTTTTTTTTTTGCATTTGAGTGTAAATATGAGATCTGAGGACTTTTTGACCCCGGATCTCATATTTAAGAGGACCTGTCATGCTTTTTTCTATTACAAGGAATGTTTACATTTCTTGTAATAGGAATAAAAGTGATCACATTTTTTTTTCTAAAGAACAGTGTAAAAATAAAAAGTAAAAAGCAAAATAAATAATTAAAAAAAAAAAATTTAAAGCGCTCCATCCCGCCGAGCTCGCGCGCAGAAGCGAACGCATACATAAGTCCCGCCCACATATGAAAACGGTGTTCAAACCACACATGTGAGGTATCGCCGCGATCGTTAGAGCGAGAGCAACAATTATAGCTCTAGACCTCCTCTGTAACGCAAAACTGCTAACCTGTAGAATTTTTTAAATGTCGCCAATGGAGATTTTTAATTTGCAAAGTTTATCGCCGTTCCGCGAGCGGACGCAATTTTGAAGCATGACATGTTGGGTATCATTTTACTCGACATAACATTATCTTTCACAATATGGAAAAAAATTGGCCTAACTTTACTGTTTTCTTATTTTTTAACTAAAAAAAACTGAATTTATTCAAAAAAAGCACACTTGTAAGACCGCTGCGCAAATACGGTGTGACATAAATTTTTTCAATGACCGCCATTTTATTCTCTAGGGTGTTAGGGAAAAAATATATATAATGTTTGGGGGTTCTAAGTAATTTTATAGCAAAAAAAACTGTTTTTAACTGGTAAGCACAGAATTCAAGAAACAGGCTTGGTATTGAAGTGGTTAAATAATGTGCCGGGGGGGGGGGGTCCCTTAGTCTGTCTGTAAAAGGGGGCACCTCTGTGATGTTTAGAACAGTGCCAGAGCAAAATGACATTTCCAAAGGAAAAATTGCCATTTATTATCGCAGCTGTAATGTATATTGCCGGCTTCTGGCAATATACAAAAGAATCACTGAAAAAATTTGCATGGTGCCCCCCCCTCCCAGTCTAAACCAGGCCCTTCAGGTCTGGTTTTGATTAAGGGGAACCCCATGCCAAAATTTTAAACGAAGTTGACATGAGTCCCCCCTAAAATCCAAACCAGACCCTTATCTGAGCATGCAACCTGGCCGGCCAGGATAGGGGGGAACGAGCAAGTGCCCCCCTCCTGAACCGTACCAGGCTACATGCCATCAACATGGGGGAGTATGCGGGAGCACCTTGTCCCCATGATGATGGGGACAAGAGCCTCTTCCCCACAACCCTGGGCTGTGGTTGTGGGGGTCTGCGGGTGGGACGCTTATTGGAATCTGGAAGCCCCCTTTAACCACTTACCAACCGTGCCCCTTTTTTACCTTTGTTGGTTACTAGCTAAAAACTGTTTTTTTGCTAGAAAATTACTTAGAACCCCCAAAGATTATATATATTTTTTCAAACACCCTAGAGAATAAAATGGCGATCGTTGCAATACTTTTTGTCACACGGTATTTGCGCAGCGGTCTTTCAAGCGCAAATTTTTTGGAAAAATTTCACTTTTTTGAGTTAAAAAATAAGACAACAGTAAAGTTAGCCTAATTTTTTTGTATATTGTGAAAGAGGATGTTACGCCAAGTGAATAGATACCATACATGACACGGTTGAAAATTGCGCGCACTCGCGGAATGGCGACAAAGTCCGTTATTTAAAAAGTTCCATAGGCGACGCTTTAAAAAATGTTATCAGTTACCAGGTTAGAGGTGTCTTTTACTAGAATTACTGCTCACACTCTGGCGATCACAGCAATACCTCACATGTGTGGTTTGAAAAATGTATTTATTTTTTTATTTTTTTTTATTTTTAACACTGTTCCTTTAAAAAAAAATCTGATCACTTTAATTGCTATCACAAGGAATGTAAACATCCCTTGTGATAGTAATATATGGTGACAGGTACACTTTTTGGAGGGCTGGGGGGTCTAAAAGACCCCCCATCCCTCCTTTGCACTTCACAGTATTCAGATCGCCAAAAATGGTGATTCTGAATACTGTCATTTTTTAAAAATTGGCGCCGTTAGCCGCGAGTAAACCGGAAGTGACGTTGTGACGTCGCTTCCGGAATTTGCCGAAGGAGACCCGATGGGAGCCGATTACGGCTTCTATCAGGTCTCCTTCTAGGTCTTCCTTCGGTGGGACGGGAGGCCGGAGAAGAGCGGCGGAAGGCGGCGGGAGGGGGGATGTCCCCTCCCGCCCCCTGGGGTAACGATCGAGCGGCTCCCGAGCCGGATCGGTCATTACCCCTGGATAGCCGACCGCCCACTCTAAAAAATGATACCGGGATATAGCCTGCAGCTGCAGGCTATGTCCCGGTAGAGCCGCTCAAAACCGACCACCGCCTATTTGCGGCACTGGTCGGGAAGTAGTTAATAAGGGGGCCCCAGATCCCGACCCACCCTATGTGATTTAGTATCAGGTTCATCGTACCCCCACTAATTTACCAAAAGTGTCAAAAAACAAAAAAAAAATACAGGAGACAATTAGGAACTTTATTAAAAATAAAAAAACAAAAATAAGTGTCCCCCGTTGTAATCCATTGGCAATCACTGCGCGCGACGGACCCAAAAAAAAAAAGAAAACGAACAGCTCCTCCTCCATGCGAGGGCTACCGTCGACTGAGCTCTCTTTGCTTTGACATTTTATTTATAGTGAAGGGTGGAGCCACCCGGTGACATAATTGAGCGTCTCGCCCTCTGACATCACATGAATAAAACGTCAAAACAAAGCCAGCACAGACGGTGCCAGCCCTCCCATGGAGGAGGAGCTGTGCGTGCCATCTTCGAACATGGGTGGGCGATTATGGGGTGTTTCCGGCAGCACCGAAATCGCGCCAAACACCCCATAATGTTCTAAATTAGGGGAGCCGGCGAACAGCAAATGTTCACACAGCAAACCGTTCGCCCATCCCTATTAGTGATCACATGATTGGGAACCCACCAATTTGCCTCTGGCACAGAGAACTCGCTGGCGGAAATCAAAAGTAAGGGGTTAAGAATCTTCAGGATCTTACACACCCTGGTGTGTTGGATGTCTGGTCCCTTTCTGTGTGATGTGGTTTCTTCCTCCCATCAGCTCCTATGTCACTGCTATTTCCTGAAAAAATGTAAGAGATACCAAATGAAACAGAGTGGGGAACCAGGCTTCCTGGAAGTGTGTAGGATTATGGGGAATCTTCAGCAAACTTATTTTTTCAAAACACCATAGATCAGTTGACCTAGAAAATTCTAGAAAATATAAAAGTAAATAAACATTTGTGTAATCTCTTTGTTTAGTGCTTAAAACATAAACCTGTGTTTTAGACTAATTGAGGGCTCTATGGCTTTTATTGAATAACAGACAATCTAACTCTGTATCCTGGTGACACTCTTGTATGCAAACAGCAACCACATCCATGGTGTCTTAGCTTCATGAACTTAAAGCGGTAATAAAACCAAAAATCAAATATATTGTGGCTTACCAGTCAGTAGATGGGGTGGCTGCATTTGTTTTGTTTTTTTAGGCTTTTATCCCTCTGCTTTCCCCTGGTGATCTAGTCAGTAACATACCTCCTGTAATAGAGTGCCTACTCTCTGGATGAAGGAGAACAGAGACACCTTTGGACAGCAGCACTGTCACTCACGGAGGGAGAGTAGTAGATGCACTAGAAGACTTAGACCAGGGGTCTCCATACATTCTAAATAAAGGGCCAGTTTACTGTCCTTCAAACTTTAGGGGGGCTGGTCTGTTGCTAATGGGAGAAGAAAATGTCCTGATGTCAGTGGTTTTAAACAATGTCCCATGATTGGTATTAGGGGAATAATAGTGCCCCATCATTAGTATTAATGGGAGGAATAGTGTCCCATTGTTGCTGTTAGTAGGAGGTATAGTGCCCCATCATTGGTGCCAGTGAGAGGAATAGTGTCCTATCATTGGTATCAGTGGGAAGAATAGTGCCCCATCGTTGGTTGTCAGTGGGACGGATAGTGCCCCATCATTGGTGTCAGTGGGAGGAATAGTGCCCCATTGTTGGTTGTTAGTGGGAGGAATAGTGCTCCATTATTGGTGTCAGTGGAAGTGATAGTGCCCCATCGTTGGTGTCAGTGAGAGGAATAGTGCCCCATTGTTGGTATGAATGAGAGAAATAGTGCCACATCTTTGGTATCAATGGGAGGAATAGTCTGCCATAGTTGGTGTCAGAGAGAGGACTACAGCCCCATTGTTTGTGTCAGTGGCAGGAATAATTCCCCAAGGGCCAAATAAAAGCAAACAAAGGGCCGCAGTTTGGAGACCACTTAGACTTAACCTAATAAACTGTAGTCAAACTCCAGCTCACACTTTTTAAGCAGTTATTGTAACATTTTTGTGTCTTTTGGGATAAAGGTTTTGCATAACTAAATAAAACCTGACAGGATTGTAAGCAATCCTGTCAGTGGTAAATGGTTTGCCTCAACCCTGTAACTGCTACATCTGCAGGACAGCTTTTTCTGTTGAAAAACAATAGACTTACTGCCAGGATCAACGGGTGAAAATAAAGGAAAGAGAGCCTGAAAAAGAAAACAAATGCAATCATTAGAGCTGAGAATTGGTAAGCCGCAATTTAATAAATGTCTGTCTTTATGTTTTATTAGGGCTTTAACCATTGGTCTACCTCTGGGTTTGCAGTTTCACAATAGTAATTCAGGGAGGGAGAGACAAAGGTGACCTTGGAAGGTGGTCTCTATATTTTTTCAAATCAGGGTTTCCCAGTTTGCGGGGGTCCCAGGATATTCTACAGGACATCGGTATGGCCAGGCAGTCTGTTCTCTGGGTGTTTGTTTGTTTTTTCCCTGCCACCCAAAAGCATTGGCAGGATATACCCCACAAAACAGGCCCTATGTATGTGTAATTGTAACGTCGATTGGGAGAGTATTCTGTAAACTAATTCAGGGTCAGGAAATTGTTCTGTGTTTCTGTAAACTCTGCAACATATTATTGTTTAAATAATTATACCTTGATCTTCCTATCATATGAACTAAACATTTACTGTAGTGGTGTTTTGCCAGCTCAGGCTAAAGCTTGTCCAAAAGGAATAAAGGTGTCCTTTTTAGAGGCATCTCTCCCAGTGACAGATTCATAAAATACTGGTGATTAAGATGTGCTTCTCTTTGCAATCTATTAGTTTCATTTAAATTACATTTTTTTTTTAGCATGATGAGACCTTTCCTTTAATCTATTATGAACTATGGATGTTTTTTGAAAGTGCAAAAAAGAAACCTGTTTGAATGGGCTTGTTAAATATAACTCTTGTCATTGCAATTTTTTAATGGACTGTCAGCCAAAATTGATGCATGTAGGAAGTAAAACAGAATAACACACTTGCTTTGACATTTGTAAATACAGCCGCATTTTAAAAGGTCTGTGGGTTTACATGATTTATAATGTTGCTTTTCAAGTGTTTAATTTATATGCAAGAACCGCTGTATTTTATTCCGGATTGGGTTTTGATGAATAGTGATTGAAAGAGAAAGCAGTTTAAAGCTGTAATAAACCACAAATATTCTACCTGTGTTCCTGTTAATACAAGTTCACTGTCCACTTGAGATTTTTATTTCACCTTTACAGTTCTACGCATACACTGTTTTATGGACATTTTCTTTTAGCAGGAGGTCAAACCATTAAACCTTATTGCCATAAAATGAAATACTGAAAATCTTGCTGTGAAATAGGGATGAGTGAATGTGTCTAGGTTAGGTTCCCAGGGGGCATTTGTTGAAACCCCATAGTAAAGTCAGAAAATTGCAAACCTATGGTAATTGTAAACCCTTATAAGACAACCCATTCAATTTAAAATAGAAATGAAAGGCAAAACATTTGTGTATAGATGTAAAAAAATTATAAATACCCTTTCTTCCCTTTTTTTTATAAGTGATCACATTCCCTCTGTTCTCAGCGGGGGGGGGGGGAAGCAACCGTACATTGATCTTCCTATTAAAAGGTTGGGCGGGGGGGTGATGTCAAGACATGTCTGATAATTGGAGAAGAGCAGGCTAATTTCCCAGCACAGTTAAAAAACTAGCCACAGTGTGTTCTCTTACTTAATGTGGTCAGTTTTTAATAGGAGAGCAGGGGAACTGACAGGAACACCAGGGGTTTTTGCATACAAGTACATGGTACAACAGACACATATCAGGAATATGAAATGTTGGGTTTACATACCCTTTAAATCTGAGCTGCTTTGAAGTCTATGGGAGTAAGCCGTGAAAATAGTATGGCAATTTTCAAAGCTAATAGGCAAGGAATTGCCATGGGGAGCTGGACACACGATCTCCTCCTACTCAAGGGTGCATAGCCGACTATTTTTTCATATGGCCAAGTTATTTGCACTGCATTTTCTCCCATTTATTCTAGCAGAAAGTGCATTGCCCTTCTTATTATCCTCCTCAAGGGCCTGCTAATATGCTCTTTTCCAACTCCTCCTGAAGAGCTAATAGCAACCATTTATTTTGGGACTGATAATACGCACTTTTCCTCCTCCTCCTCCTCAATGGGTACAGAGCAGACACTTTTCATACCGTGCTGCTAATGTGCCTTTTTACTCCTCCCACTAAGAACGCAGAGCAAACATTTTTACTGCTATTTGCCATTCTGGTTCTACTCCTGTGCTCTTTTTCCTCTTTCTCTTCAACTAATCCTACCATATTCTCTCAATCTGGACATGAGGAACCAGGGGATTTGTTTTGGCTGCTATGTCCAGGGCTAGTCCAAAAACCCCTGAAGTGCTGCTTCAGAAGCAGAAGAAAATATTTCCCCAAATCACTCCCATGTCCAGCTTCATCATGACAGCTTTGCCTAATACTCTATTTATGCCTTTTATGTGACCTCTGCTACAGCACTGTGTCAAGTAAGCAGCTGCCATTATTTTTTTCAGAAGGTCATACACCCATCACCATTACTTTGCCCAAAATGCCATCTCTGCCTTCCACCAGCATGTGGTAGGCCATGAGGCAGCAGGAGGTGGGGGAGAAATATGAGGAAAAGGAAGAGGGTTGGACTTTTAGCAGTGGGAAAGAAAAGGGATTAGGGTTGAGGTGCTGGTGGATAGGTGGAGGAGGGGAGTTGTGATGGTGAGGAGGAGAAGGTAGCTGGTGAGAATCTTCAAGGGGGAAATTTCACCTCCCCCAATACAGGGGAAAAATCTTGGGGGATCTACCATCACTATGCAAGAGGAAGCCCAGAATGATCACGTCTGAGGAGCAGGTGCAGAGAAAAGCTTTCCTGAATTTCCTGACAGTGGCTGGATCACCTGTGCTGGAGGCATAGCTATAGCAGGTAAATGTACAGACATAGACTGCTCGCCCTTTCACAAAACAGGGGGAAGGACAAGCAGTTGCAGGTGGAGAGGGGATATTGCACTGGTTGTTTGAAGAAGAATATTTTATTTGTGTTAATTTTTTTTCCATTACAAAATATGGGAAGGGATGGTAATACAACCTGGGTACTAAACAGAGGTACTAGGAAAAAACATTACTTTGTCCCTTTGTCCGTATGCAAAAATTGTTTCAAAAAATGGGTTTCTTGCAAGATAAGGCCATCAGCTCAGGCACTAGAGGGAGGCAATTAAATAACTGGAGTGTCAGCAAAGGTGGAAACTGCTACAAAGCAGCAACATGGAAGCCTCATGTGAATTAATTTGAAATGATCCATATTCCATTGCCTACCAGCAATAAATAAATAAATAAACAAGTAAATAAATAAACTTGGCACTGAACTGGCAAATGTAATGGCTACAATGAATACCACCTTGTAGATGAGAGTGGAGAAAGGAATGGAGTAAAAAAGCCTATTATGAAGCATGGAGAGAACCAAATAGTCATAGAAAATGTGGACATTGGACCCTCTGTGGTATATCTGTGCAGATGTCAAATTAACATGAACTATAGTGTGGTACATAGAACTATAGTGTGGTACACTATGCACAGGCAGTATCAAAAACTTGAACAAGCAAAGGGTCAGGGCAGCAAGAAATAAGACTGGGGCTAGAAAATCAAATGAATGCTCAGACAGTAGGTGTTGGTCTGTGCACAGCTAAATAGTGAGCTTGATGGACAGACTGGGCAGGGACTCATCCTGTAGGTTCCACATAAATCAGCAGGTAAGTTCTGGTGATGCCTATACCTTTCAGTTCTGGAAGAAAGCATACTTTAGAAAGGAAGAAGAGACCACATAGTGATACAACTATAAGTAACAGATCTGCTTTACTGCTAATCTGTAAAAATGATCAGGTCTTATTAAAAGGAGTGGGAGGCCAGCAGTCTTTTAAACAATATAGAAAAGGCAAAAACTGAACCTTGATAGTGCTGAAAACGAAATGCTAGTCCACATCCAGTCATTTCTCCACTCTCCACTACAATTTTTTTCCCGTGTATTTCCATGCCCGCCTTGTTTAAGAAAACATGGCAGACAGGGACGGCAAGACTGTAAGTGAAATGCTTTCAAAGGATCATATCTCCTGAACTGAAGGCAGAACAGTGTTTTTCTGATGCCCCAGGCATGTATACCAGTGAAATGATCTTGCTATGGCTCCACATCCATAACAGATATTTCACTCACACCAAATGTCCAGATCTAAAGAGGATTGATGTGGATGCCAAAACAAAAGGTCTTTTTCTAGCTCACTTTGTTTTGGCAATTGCATTGAGGCCAGGCAGATGAAAGCTCATGAATATTTTTTGATTGCCAAAGCAGATTACTCCTCTGCCGGACAAAGCTAAATGATGAGCTATCATTCAATTGTTGCAGACAAATAAAAAGATTTTTGTGGGTTACAGATCTGTGCACATTGGCAGGGCACATAAGAAAATGTACATCAGCATTGCCATTCCAAAAAACTTTAGCAAAGTTTTTTTTTCAGTAGATGTAAATCCAAGCACCTTCTGTTATGGGGTGACATGGGGTCGGTGCGCCCTCTCTTTTTTCCTCTTGTGGTTTCAGAGTACCAGACTCCTCAGTCTTAGAGGGCAGTAAGACTTGGCTTGTCCTTATTTGAAGTTTCAATACAACACTTATTGTGAGCGGGCCCACTCTCAAGCGCAGGAGCACTTGTGTTCATGGGGTGACAACACTCTGCCCATCCACTACAATTTCCTTCTTACAAATCACCCTGTCACATGTCTTCTAAAGCTAAAAATCAGCTTCTGTGCTGATTCATGTCACCCAGGAATATTACAGTGTCTTACAAAAAAAGACCTTGCAACCAGCAAACAATATAAAATCTGCCCTTTAAAAAAGATTCAGCCTGTTGTGACAGCAGGCATTGCATGTGGAGAGGATGTAAGGGGTGGCCAGACAAATAGCAGAACCTTTAAAATCCTTCTGTCTTTTATCCCAAATCTCTCAAGATACAAAAGAAAATGAATGCAGCCACATCTAAGTAAGCTACATATAAACTTTAATGTAATATTACCAGTTATTTACAAGCAAAGCTTTGAAAGGAAATTTGTATCTCAGCATAGTCTTACATGGTAAATGTTTCTATGCTTTGAAACTTGAAAAAAAAACAACAAAAAAAATATGAACAGTTTTCCATAATGACCAAGCAGAATTATTGTGTAATATTTCCATAAAATGAATTTTGATTAATTGCTATTCGCAATAATTCTTTTTTTTTCTTAGTTCATTTCAATAAATCAATCCCTTTTTATTGAAGATTTTACAAAATAGGATGAAAAGAATAATATTACAGTAAAGTTAAGTAAATTTTAGAAAGGAACTTGTCATCTTTATAATAACATTGTACAAAGGCATTGTACCTCTCCTATTTCCTTTGTCTAAAAAGAAAAGAAGAGATAACAAAACAGTATTACTCTTGACAACTGTAAATTTAATAGCCTTGTAGAGTATGAGAAAGGATGAATTCCAAGACTCCAAAGGCATAAAGTCTAATGAAAAGATGAGTCTACTTTTTGTGTGCAGTGAATTATAATGAAGTGCAGATACTTGGTGTTGAACAAACAAAGTTGGATATAGAAAAGCAAAAATAAGAGAAGAACTAAAAGTTAGATAAGGAAAGGCAAAAAAAGGAGAACTAAAAAAGGTAGAGGGTGTTGAAGTAAAAGGACAGGCTTAAAATTTTAATTGAAAGCCATTGGGACTCAATTCGCACCATTGCATTGCTGTATGCAATGGCACTCTCATGCACCTTCTCAGTGCCCTTACATTGCTGTGCAGTGCAACACGCAAGTACTGCACTAACCTGCATTTCACTGCCCAGAATGCTTTTTGGTTCATTGTAGTAGGTTGGACAGACTACTTAAATTAACACACAAACCAGAGCGGACCATTTTGGTGTTATTGGGTCCGTAAGCATTTTCAGTAACTAACATTTTATTTTATTACTCTCAAAACTTTATAAAGAGATCTTAACTCCAGGCATTTTTTTCTTTTTCTTTTTTTGTCCACATTTCTTTCTTACTTTCCAGTTGACAGATGTAAAACAGAACAAAAGTGGAAAATGTCCACAAAAGGGCCTTAGACAACAATTAAAACTCAGAAGCACAAACGTAGTGCTGGGCTCTGATTTTCTAAGGGCCACTGAAACTGTCACTGTGCACACTGGCTTCAGTTTGGCAGCACTCCACAAAATGGAGTCCACCTTCAGAAACATGGAAAGAACTCAGAATTGAGAATCTAGATACATGTAATCCAATTAGAGTGCCAAACAAAAGTCAAAGAGTCCAAGGTAATTTAATGACAAAATTGATCTATAGCAGAATAAAGCCAATGAGTTTCATGGGTCAAACATACTCCCCTTCATCAGGGCCACAACACAAGTACAAATAATTTTTTTTTTACTATGGATCATTTTTAACATTAAAACGGAGTTCCACCCAAAAGTGGAACTTCCGCTTTAAGGGAAGGTTACCCCCCAACATGCAACAATTGGCATGTCATTTTTTTTTGGGGGGGGGGGGCCTGTTTTCACAGGGTTCCATGTCCACTTCCTCTCCTAGAGCTGCGGCTCCGGAAGGAAGTTCATCCCCCCTCTCAGTGATCTTCTGGGACACGTCACAGGTCCCAGAAGATATGCCAAGCTATCCACAAGGCACAATGCGACACGCACATGTGCAGTGCACGCCCAGCTTTGAAGCCAAAGCCAGGTGCCCACACTTGTGATGCCAGCGCCGCCGAGGGGAGGGGGTGAAGAGCGAGCCCTCGAGTGGCCGCATCGCTGGAGCGGGGGGCAGGTGAGTTTCCGATTGTTAAAAGTCAGCAGCTACCCTTTTAGTAGCTGCTGACTTTTAACCGGGTAGAACTTCGCTTTAAATAACCTTGTACTTTTGTTTGGCACTCTCAATTATACCACTAAAACCTGAGAGAGATTTTAACCATTCCCTATTAGAGTTTTGGATGGAGATGGGCTTTAAGGGTAGCACTCTTACTGTGCATCATAGGAGCCTCCAGTTCAGATGTCATCCAGAAGTGTCTCAGTTTGCTTCCATAGTCTAAAAAAGCTTAACAGGTAACTCCACTTTCGTGGGAAAAAAAGATAGGTGAGTAAAAAAAAAAATATTCTAGTATAAACAATTGCTACACAAGCCACATTGTAACCGAATATTATTAAAAATAACATCCCCTTGCGAGAGGTAGCGGGATCATTGCCCGCATCCTCCACCAAAAACAAAAAAAAAAAAAAATAACATCCCCTTTAAACTGCAGCCTCGGTAACTTTCTATAAAGTTAAAGCAATATGGCTCCTGGAAGTGTTCCCCCTGAAATGTAATTCCCTGCTTGTGTGGAACTCTGGTACTAAGATACAGGTCAGGTTTTAGGCATTCTCTGCAGCAAAATGTCATTTTTACTGAGATACTCCCTAAGGGTTAATCACTTCTAAAGGGATGCAGAAACTGCAGCTTTGCTCATCAATACATTCTTAATGCAACCGCTGATTTTAATTAATTGCCCATTTAAAATCAGTATCCAATTTTTTTTTTCTCAGAGCAGAAACTAGCAGGGATTTTGTAACAAGGTTTGTTAAAATCCTTTCAATGTACATTGATCACCCAGGGGGGATCATTTTTTTCTCAACCAAAGCAAATTTACTTTGTAAAGTATAAAGCCAAAACTTTTTCATTTTTGATAAAGTAGAGTAGGATGAAACTTCTGTCAGTTTTTTTCTGCCACCTTGTTCATTAGAGGAATTTTACTTCCTCTCCTGTAGACTCAACAGAAAGTGAGAGGTTATCTTTCCAAAGTGAGGGTAATTCCCTCTTAGATAGTTGTCACGGGCACAATTTTGCTCACTGGAAGAATTCTCTTCTATTCGGGTTCTATTTTTCTGTTTGCAACTCATCATGTTGCTTTTTACCCTTACATTCATTCCCTGTGACATCGGTGATCAGTATAATTAGTGGGAGTGAATCTCCCTAACTAAAACACAGGTAGCAATTAAAATCTGACAGTGAAAATCTAACCCTCACCATGTTATCCAAAGCTTAAAATCTTTAACAGGCTTTCAATCAGACTGGCCATACTGTTGATATATCTGTTGATCTGTGGTGATAACATTGGAAAATAAATCTTTTTAAGAGGCAGAAACTTATACGAGATATGCGAGATATACGAGTATTGTGAGATCTTAGGATGAGACAAGCATCAAATATCATAAAGACTAATCTCTGTACATAATCTGCTGAATGTAGTTTCACAAAGAGGGTGGGGATTTGTACAAGCAGAAAATCTACCCAGTGTGGGATCCATATACCTACAAAAAATCCCCAAGAACAATAACAGGAAGAGACAGCTTGTCAGTCTTAAATTTCAAAAGTTCATTAAGAACATCATTGGATTATGAAGGTTGTTTATATACTGTACATTTGCACTATAGTCACACAGTTTACAATGCATAAAAATGAATCAGCCAGTTTCGATCTGGTTACAGGAGAATGCTGTAATTTTGTGTATAAGCACAAACACTCCGCTCATGTAGGAGGAATAATAGAAGTCAAAGTCTTGATGGCAAAACCACCTTTCATCATAGTGAGTGGTCTGTGCTGTAACATGAGTTTCCTGCAGACAGACTACCGATGGCTTAATGCAGTCAAAAACAGCCTGTCACATTCACTCGGCCCGCAAATATTCCATGAAACAATGTTTAGTGTATAGTCAGACATATTATATCAACAAACACATTATATATGGATGAGTAAGTAGGAACTACCAGGTGGAAGAGTCAACGAGTCCCTGGTTGATGACCATCTTTGCACTTGACCAAAATGTTTGTAGAATAAGAAGTTCTGTACCAAGTGTGACAGATAGGAGGAGAAGAACATAAAACAAAACAATCAAAAAATGGTTGAAGGTGGAAGCCACAGCTTCTGGGTTATCCACCAAACAGCAACAAAGATATAAACAGTCACCACGCAGGGAGTTCTTAACACCTTGCACTATGTATGAAAGTGACAAAAAAGAACTACCCACTGCTGAGCAATGCAATGGTACAGAAAGCATGTCTGCAGAGGAAAAAGGCCCCCTCTCAATCCAGAAGTAAGGTCAATCCCCACATAAAGTTCAGATTGGTATGAAACTGAAAAACAACAATTGTCAGCCTGGATTCCCATTTTGGCAAATAAAATAATGTATAGCTTAGTTTCGAGAGCATGTCTAAAATAAAATTGCCCGCTCAAGCTTTAATGCTAAACCAATGAATAAAAATGAGTATCCAAACTTGCAAAACTCCCAGGTTAGGAAATATCCTAATTTTAAGCACAGGTGATACCAACAGCATAGTACAAGCACTCATTTGCAGCTCAAAAACTGGTATTAATCAGACAAAAGGGCTCTCAGGCATGAAGGTAAGGGGATTCTCACAACTAAGACAGGATGGAAGTCAAGAGCGCTCACTCCCGCACCTATTCACAAGAGACATCAAGCCACCTCTCCCCCAAATGGCTCTAGGTATACTTTGTAATATAATTTAAACTATTTCATATGTCATTAATGTATATGCAGAAACGAAAAACACGTAATAAATTACTTACTTGATTTAAACTTTTGCTAAACATTTTCCATGCAAGACATACTTGGGCGTAATAGCTGAATTGCAATGCGTTCTGGGAAAGAAGACAAAGTGTGTGTATAGTCAAACTTTTGATCTGTTTTAGATAAAGTAGTGAAGAAATAGCTCCTCTGTCAGGTTTTTATAGATGTGTGCGTGCCTCTCGATTTCCCTGGTTATTACTGGGATAAAAAATGATTGTAAATCCAAAATGTATACATGCCGCCAAAACAAGAGGTGATGGGGAAATCTTCCAATGCATATATCTTGCTGATGACAACTGTATAAGGGGGGAATTTGCTCCTTTGCAGAGATTTACTATTGCTCTCTGGTATAGGGAGTGAAAGGATAGCTCTCCTATGGGGCACAGACAGCAAAAAAAAAAAAAAAAAAAAAATATATATACAAGAGGGCTTTTAATCCTGTCCTACCCTACTCAAACCTGAAAAAAAACTGAAAAAGTTTAGGCTATACATACTGTATACTAGTATAAGCTGTATGTAGCAACGAAATGCTGATTATATGATTCCTGTCATTAACATGGAAAGACAGTTAAGCTAAGGTAAGTAATACAATCTGGCATTCAGTGCTGAAATTAGACTGTGTGCTTGACAAGTACTGAGCTCAGAGTACTGGGTTGTGTTCAATTAGAAGAATGCAGCTTATCATAGGCTGACCATAAACTATGATCACTGAAAGTGAACCTATCAAACAAATTCCTACTTCATGGAGCAATATGGCCCATGTTAGCCACAACAAATACCATTGCTATTTTAAATTAAGAGATACCTCATTTGCCTTGAATCAAACCCTGCTGTTCCTGTGCTCATTCATTAAAGCCTAGAACACATGGCGTCTGGTTACCATGTTCTTATGAGCAGGACTATATTATTATATACCTATGATAAAAAGTGCCTATAGTTTTTTTTTTTCTTTTTTCTTTTTTTAATCCACATCATTGTGAGATAAGAGCAAATATTTTGTATGTGCTTTAGATTTCAGTCCCCAGCTGGAATAAATCAGAACCATACTTCTGAAAGATACACATCTGTTAGATGAAGCATTGAATTTGTTTAGAAGGGGAATTTAATTGAGTAGCATCCAGTTCTTCAGCAATCAGAAATCTGAAGTATTAGTGTTTTAGAGATTTTTTCCTTTTTGGTATATACATTGCATTTTTCCAATGTTATTAAAATAAAATAAAAAAGCAAAATAAAAATGGTCTGTCAGAAAACAGTATGCCTTTTTGAAAAGTTGTTCTACATGTATTTATTAAAGTGGAACTTTAGTCAGAAAATGAAGACCCGCCAAATCACTTCAGGCTGGCCCCTTTTGTAGGTATAGCTACAGTATGTAAAACATTAAAAATAAGCCCCTATACTGTTTAAAATCCAGTAATACACTGTCTCACCCTGCTCTGCACATGCTCAGTAGCTCTCCATTTTTAGGCACTTTTAGGCACTGCCACATTTGCAGAGGCCAATCTGCTGGTAGCCTTAAACCAGAATTAAATCCTCCTATCCTTTACAGCCAAGGAAGCTGAATCTGTTTGATCTGCAAATGCCATGGTGCTGCATATGTGATCAGTAATGACACCAGCCATTTGATTGTTTGACAGTTTCGTTGAGGACACAAGCAAACGTGTCAGTTAGCAATCCTTGCATTCCAGTAATGTAACTGTTTTTTCAAACCGTTAAATCAATGGGTTTAATTCCGCTTTATAATTCACTGCTGTTCAGTGGCTCTGGGCTTCCATAAAATGGCAGTCTCCAGCCAGAAGAAACAGGAACATAGCTGGCAACAATTTATAGCACAGTAATGTTGGTAGCATAATCATTAATGTGGAATGTATGTTCCTTGCTAAAGAACATTATTTTTAGCAAGTTGTTATGGGTAGCATTCCGCTTTAATACAGTTTTACAATACAGTGTAAATACTCCACCA
This sequence comes from Glandirana rugosa, assembly GCA_018402905.1. Lineage (NCBI taxonomy): Eukaryota > Metazoa > Chordata > Amphibia > Anura > Ranidae > Glandirana > Glandirana rugosa. The sequence goes on from BLSH010241940.1 coordinate 2,074,469, forward strand.
CAGGTTTGAGTCAATGGAAGAGAGAGAGAGAGACAGACAGAGAGAGAGAGATTTTAGTAATAACTCACCTGGAGTATGCAGTACAGTTTTGGGCATCAGTTCACAAAAAGGATATCGGAGAACGGGAGATGGTGCAGAGAAGGACAACCAAACTGATTAGAGACATGAAGTAGCTCTATGAGGAAAGATTAGCTAAACTGAATATATTTTTTTTTGAGAATAGGTGGTTAAGGGGGATGTGATCAACATGTATAAATGCAGTACATAAGCGGTCCATATAGTGAACTTGGAGTAGAGTTATTCCCTTTCAGGCCATTACAGAGGACAAGGGGGCACTCTTTACGTTTGAAGGAAAATAGATTTTACCTTTACATATGAAAAGGCTTCTTCACTGTAAGAGCTGTGAAAATGTTGAATAGACTCTCTCCCCAGATAGCAAGCAATTGAGCTGCAAGTTTGAAAATGACTTGCTAAGCTATTGATAGACTTTCCAGGCTTCACAAATTTGTTGCATAATTGCAGCAAATCTGCATTGCATGACTCCAGATCAACTTTCTTTGCAAACATTCTGCAAGTCTACTGCAAGTTCTGGTTCAGTTATATTGTGCAATAGTCATCCCACCACAGGGGTCACTGTGGCTTGCAAAGCTCTTGCTGTAGACTCACCAATGCAACTTTACTCTTGCTAGAGACTTGCCACGCAAATGTGTTACAAATTGGAAAAGTGTCAACTAGAACTTGTGCTTCAAGTGTACAACTTACCAGTAAAAATGTGCAACACATTAACAAGAATTACAATTGGATACTGCCACAAATTATTAAGTTATCCTTGCTATCTGGGTCAAGAACCAGTTCTGGCCAACTCAGTTGATTGTTTTAAAAAACAATTCCTAAATGCACAAAATATAACCAGTTACTAATCTTTAGAGGTAATAATGCCAGGGGTATTTGATCCAGGGAATATTTGATCGCCTCCCAGAATTCAATAGATTTTTATTGAATTTCTATAAAACATACATGTATGAATTGCTACAGGTAGCAAGAAGGGCAAAGCCTACAAAAAGTGTTAGTACATTGTGCACTGAGGCCCTGAGAATACATTAAATAACTAAGTACAAGTGGCACCAGGAGTACCAGTAACAACAATGGTGGAGATGGAATTATAGAAATACTATAAGGAATACAGCTAGAGGAAAACTTTCCAAGCTTCCCACTTAGTCTCAAAAGTGTGTGCTTTTCCATTTCTCATTATTGGAGGTGTTTTGCCTTCCTCTGGATCAACTGTAGCTATAGTATAGAGTATATGTAGGTTTTCTATTTATGTGTGCTTTTTTTAATTAGTTGAACTAGATTGACTAATGTCTTTATTCAACCTGGCTAACTATGTAATACTTGTTTTCAGTTTTATACAGAGTTGAGAGAGATTAGAATACCTTAGAAAACCATGCCTTATGCTATTGAAAATGAAAAAAAGTACAAATCACTCAAGTCAGTTTACATTTTTGCATGGTCATCAGACATATTATGTCAATCGCCAAATGGCTTCATTCATTAAATGGAGATGCTCTAAAATAGCAGGAGCTATTACATTCTGTTACCCATAAATAAATAAATGTGTTCTTCACTTTTTTGTATTGATTCAAAGTAATTGAAGTAGCAGAGGACTCTTTTGAGTGCATCCCAATAGAGCTATAAAAATAAACATACATAATTCATGTCCACTTTAATTAAAACTGTGTGTAAAGCGATGACAGTCAGTATTTCATATAGGATTACTTGTTCAGGTGGACAAGGCTGACATTCCATACATCTGAAAAATGAAATGTACAATATGTTCAAGGAATCAAACCATATTCCCAAACCTGCATAAATGTTTTACAGCCCTCACATACAAATCTAAATGTATTTTCTATCCTACATAAATGTTTTATAGACCTCCATTACAATTCTATCACCTGTGTGTAAAACATATAACCTTTGTATACCTTCTGTACCAGTATAGGTGTGATATAAGGGGGACATTTACCACCGCTATCAAAAAGATAAATGCTAGTTTGTTTTAGTACATTTTGCTCTCCACTTGAATGTTTTTTTTAGCATGTTGAAAATATTTGTGTAAATTCAGTTGCAGAATTTAAGGTGACAAGGGTGCAAAGAAGCCTCAAAATATCTTGGGGAGGGGGGTGGAGGGGGAACCTAGATCTGTTGTATACTCCTCTACAAAAATGTAATGTAAAAGGGCTTATCTGTAGAGCACAGTGCTACTGTGTGTATAATATTATAAAAACAGTAGGTGTGTGGTACATTTAGTTTGCACAAAGGACAAAAGAAATGAATTCATCCAGATATCTGCCAGAGAAATATTTTTGCCTGACCCATTGAAAAGTCAGGGGATGGTATTGTAAGGCTGCTGTATACACCTCTGATTACTTGTTCTTTATGCTCTTGACTAAGAGATCGGCCGGACAACCCCCGGTTCAGTTCGCGCCAGAACTCTTGAACATCGCAAAAGTTTGGACCTTAGCGACGAACCACATTGAAGTCTATGGGACCTGAACTTGAAAAAAAATAAAAAGTCACTATTTTGAAGTCTTATATGCAAGTTATTGTTTGTTTTTAAAGGAGCAGTGATTTTAATGATGTTTAACCACTTCAATACGGGGAACTTTCACTCCCTTCCTGCCCAGGCCAATTATTAGCTTTCAGTGCTGTTGCACTTTGAATAACAATTGCATGGTCATGCAACACTGTACCCAAATTAATTTGTTATTATTTTCTTCTCACAAGTAGAGCTTTCTTTTGGTGGTATTTAATCACTGCTGGGTTTTTTATTTTTTGCAAAAAAAATGAAAAAAGACAACATTTTGAAAAAAAAAAGTTTTCGCTGGTGTACACTGATGAGGCTGCACTGATGGGTACTGATAGGCTGTACTGATGGGCACTGATGAGGCAGCACTGAAGGACGCTGATGGGGTGGCACTGATGAGGAGGCACTAATATGCAGCACTGATGGGCACTGAAAAATGGCACTGATGAGCACTGAAATGCAGCACTGATGGGCACTGATAGATGACACTGATGGGCACTGGTATGCGGCACTCATGGGCAGGCACTGATGGGCACTAAAAGGCAGCACTGATTGGCATCACTGATGGGCACAGATTGGCCTCACTGATGGGCACAGATTGTTGTCACTGATGGGCACAGAGTGGCATAACTGATGGGCCCTGTTGGGGCTGCATTGCAATCAGGTCACTGATGATCAGTGCCCTGATTACCTATACATGTCTCCCCTGTGAGGAGATGCCGCTGATTGGCTCTCCTCGCCTCACACTCTGTCAGTGTGAGATAAGGAGAGCCAATAAATGGCATCTCAGTGTTTACATGTGATCGGCTGTGATTGGACACAGCTGATCACATTGTTAAAGAGCTGTGGCCATGGCTCTTTGCCAAGATCGGGGTCGTGCTGGGTCTCCGCGGGTGTGTGATCATAGCTAAACTGAGTGCCATCATGCGCCCCACTCCACCATCATTTGTCTATACAGCGGGCAGGAGGCGGTTAAAGTGAAACAATAAAAATGAAAAATTCCTTTAAATATAGTGCCCTGGGGGGTCCCCTTAGTCTGCCTGTAAAGTGGTACATCTGTACCGTGTATAGAACCTGCTGCAGCAAAACTGACATTTATAAAGAAAACAAATTGTTGGCAATACAATACCATTGCCGACAATACAAAAATGTTTAAAAAAACATTGTGGGGGTCTCCCCCAATCCAGGTGCTTTGGGTCTGGTATGGATTTTAAGGGGAACCCCACCCCAAAATAAAAAAAAACAATGTGGGTTCCCCCCCAAAATCCACACCAGAGCTTCATCCAAGCATGCAGCCCGACAGGTCAGGAAAGGGGGGATGATTGAGTGCCTTCCCTCCTGAGCCATGCCAGGCAACATGCCCTCAACATGGGGGTGCTTTGGGGCAAGGGAGCTCTGCCCAACCACCCCACCCCAAAGCACCTTGTCCCCATGTTGATGGGGACAAGGGCCTCTTCCTGACAACCTTGGGCTGTGGTTGTGGGGATCTGCGGTCAGGGGGCTTATCAGAATCTGGAAGCCCCCTTTAACAAGGGACCCCCAGATCCCAGCCCCCCATGTGAATGAGTATGGGGTTACATAGTACCCCTACCTATTCACCAAAAAAGTTTCAAAAAGAAATAAAAACACATGCACAGTTTTTGACAATTGCTTTGTTAAAAATAAAAAAACAATGTCCATCATCAATCACAATGCCACCACCACTGCCGGACCCGAAAAAAGAAAAGAAAAGCTCTGCCCGTGATGAAGGCTAACCGCCATCTGCCTGCTCCACCATCTGACAGTTCTTAAATAGGTAAGGGATGGGGCCACCTGGTGGTACCACAAGCCACCAGTGATGATTAGTGCCCTGGACACAGCTGATCACATGGGTAAAGAGCCTCATCATCGGTTCTTTACCAAGATTGGGGATGCGTCGTGTCCCAGGGACACAGCTCGCCGCTGATAGCTGCACTGTACACCCCCGCGGCTGTGCAAGTGCAGCGAGAGTAGGATGACATCATATGGCATCATCCCAGAACAAGAGAGCAACCCTAATACCATCATTTGTCTATACAGCGGACGAGAGGTACTTAAGTCCTCTAAGTTTCAAGGTGGGGCTCCCATGGATTGGACTTATTTTTCCAGCACATCCCACATATGCGTTATTGGATTGAGATATGGAGAATTTGGGAGCAGGTCAATACCTCACATTCATTGTTGTGAATGGCAGGACCCAAGGTTCCCAGCAGAACATTGCGCATTGCATCACACTACCTCTGCCAGCTTGTCTTCTTCCCATACTGCATCCTGGCACCATCTCTTCCCCAGGTATGCAATGCACATGCATTCAGCCATCCACTTGAGGTAAAATGAAAATGTGATTCATCAGACCAGGACACCTTCTTCCATTGCTCCATGGTCCAGTTCTGATGCTCATGTGTCCATTGTAGTTGCTTTTGGATGTGGACAAGGGTCAGCATGGACACCCTGACCAATCTTCAGCTATGCAGCCCCATACACAACAAGCTGTCAATTTTGTCTGCTTTCAACACTAAATTCCAGGGACAGCATGTTTACTTCCTAATATATGCATCCGACTTTTAGATGCCAATGTAATGAGATCATCAATGTTATTCTCTTGTTAGCAGTCATAGCCGGTTGGTGTGTATATATGTGGGGTTTATTTACTAAAACTAGAGAGTGCAAAATCTTGTGCAGCTGTGCATAGAAACCAATCAGCTTCCAGGTTTTTTTTTTGTCAAGGCTTAATTAAACAAGCTGAAGTTAGAAGCCGATTGGCTACAATGCACAGCTGCTCAAAACTTTGCACTCTCCAGTATTAGTAAATCAACCTGTGTGATGTGCATATACTATGCGTATATTTTTATATATATATATATATATACCCGTATTTTTCGCACCATAAGACGCACCTGACCATAAGACGCACCTAGGTTTTAGAGGAAGAAAACAAGAAAAAAAAATATTCTGAACCAAATGGTGTACTAAAATATTTACCAGTGCAGCCATATACCAGATCCATGAAATACAGCACAATACAGATCCATGAAATACAGCCATATACCAGATCCATGAAATACAGCACAATACACCAGATCCATGAAATACAGCACAATACACCAGATCCATGAAA
>BLSH010241940.1:2099220-2125176 GCA_018402905.1 Glandirana rugosa
GAGCTTGATCTGCAACTCAAAGCAGCGGTATGTGAAATCTCTAATTTCTGCTATCTGTCCTCAGAGCAACAGCACAGACAGCAGTAGTAAAGTAATCTATCTCAGGATGCAGGATCAGGTCTTAAAATGGCTAAAATCTGTCCCTCACGCCGTCAGCTACCTTTCCCTATACTAACCCAAGGAGCATGTGACTGCAGCACTGTGACTCCAGCTTATAAAGAGGCTGGGTCACATGATGCACCGGCCAATCACAGCCATGCCATTAGTAGGCATGGCTGTGATGGCTTCTAAGGGCAAACCAGTGAAACGCTTGTTGATTGGCTGCCCTGCAGCTTCTCAACACGTGGAGTAAAATAGCAGAACCCCGGACCGAACCCGAACGATTTTTGAAATGTCCGGGTCCGGGTCCGTGCCACGGACACCCTAAAGTTCGGTACGGACCCGAACGTTACAGTCCGGGTTCGCTCAACACTACTCTTTGCCTTTAGCAGATTAGCATTACAGAACGTGTTCCATAGGAAACCATGTTAAATGGCCTGTAGTGCAAATCTGCAAAATGCAAAAACCAGTCAAAATGCATAGGTGTGAATCAGGCCTAATAATTTAAATGCGCCTACCTTGAAGAAGAATTTGGTAACTCTTGAGAAAATAAACACTTTAGGCAAACATAACATTGCAGATAAATTGCAGGTGTAAGCATGTATGTCATGTTACATGTTATACAGTATACAGTTGTATGCAAAAGTTTAGGAACCCCGGACAATTTCCATGATTGTCATTTATAAATATTTGGGTGTTTGGATCAGCAATTTTATTTTGATCTATCAAATAACTGAAGGACACAGTAATAATTTAGTAGTGAAATAAGGTTTATTGGATTAACAGAAAATGCGCAATATGTATTAAAACGAAATTAGACAGGTGCATAAATATGGGCACCCCAACAGAAAAATCACATCAATATTTAGTAGAGCCTCCTTTAGCAGAAATAACAGCCTTTAGACGCTTCCTATAGCCTGTAATGAGTGTCTGTATTCAGGAAGAATGTATCTTGGACCATTCCTCCTTACAAAACATCTCCAGTTCAGTTAGGTTTGATGGTTGCCGAGCATGGACAGCCTGCTTCAAATCACCCCACAGATGTTCAATGATATTCAGGTCTGGGGACTGGGATGGCCATTCCAGAACATTGTACTTGTTCCTCTGCATAAATGCCCGAGTAGATTTTGAGCAGTGTTTTGGGTCGTTGTCTTGTTGAAATATCCACCCCCGGAGTAACTTCAACTTTGTGACTGATTCCTCAACATTATTCTCAAGAATCTGCTGAAATTGAGTGGAATCCATGTGACCATCAACTTTAACCAGATTCCCAGCACTGGCACTGGCCACACAGCCCCACAGCATGATGGAACCTCCACCAAATTTTACTGTGGGTAGCAAGTGTTTTTCTTGGAACGCGGTGTTCTTTTGCCGCAATGCATAACGCCCCTTGTTATGACCAAATAACTCAATCTTTGTTTCATCAGTCCACAGCACCTTATTCCAAAATGAAGCTGGCTTGTCCAATCTGCATACCTCAAGTGACTCAGTTTCTGGCGTGTGTTCAGAAAAGGCTTCTTTCACATCACTCTTCCATACAGCTTCTCCCAGTGCAAAATGCACAATGCACAGTGACACCATATGCAGCGATTTGATGTTGTAGGTCTTTGGAGGTGGTCTGTGGGCTGTTTTTGACCGTTCTCACCATTCTTCGCCTTTGCCTCTCTAATATTTTATGTGGCCTGCCACTTTTGGCCTTAACAAGAACTGTGCCTGTGGTCTTCCATTTCCTCACTATGTTCCTCACAGTGGACACTGACAGCTTATATCTCTGCGATAACTTTTTGTAGCCTTCCCCTAAACCATAATGTAGAACAATCTTTGTTTTCAGGTCATTTGAGAGTTGTTTTGAGGCCCCCATGTTGCCACTCTTCAGAGGAGAGTCAAAGAGAACAACAACTTGCAATGGGCCACCTTAAATACCTTTTCTCATGATTGGATGCACCTGTCTATGAAGTTCAAGGCTTAATAAGCTCACCAAACCAATTGTGTGTTCCAATTAATCAGTGCTAAGTAGTTACAGGTATTCAAATCAACAAAATGACAAGGGTGCCCAAATGTATGCAACTGACTAATTTCATTTTGATGCATATTGCACATTTTCTGTTAATCCAATAAACATTATTTCACAACTGAAATATTACTGTGTCCTTCAGTTATTTGATAGATCAAAATGAAATTGCTGATCCAAATACCCAAATATTTATAAATTACAATGATGGAAATTGTCGGGGGTTCCTAAACTTTTGCATACAACTGTATAAGGCTCAATTCACAAAGCAGACACATCAAGATGAGGATCTTTATTTGTCAAAAAAGTGACAATTATTTTCTGTGAAAAATTACAGACACATGGCTAAAATAAAGATCCTTATCCCTTGTGTTAAAACTTTGTGAACTGAACCAAGGGAGTGCATCAGTCATGTAATGTACTACATAGTGTAGATCAGTAGTTCTTCACAAAAAACTGTAATCAACAGTGAGAAAAATGGTGGGCAACAGTATAGCACGGCCTGTCCTGAGCTCAACCAATCTCGATCATGAACCAGCTGATATTGGAAATGCACATGCTCAGTCCATAAATGGCTGGATTTAGGTTGTTTTCCTATTGCTTGCTCCCTTCCATGGACAATTATGAATGGGAGCAAAAACTCCCATTTTTGCAAACTGTTTATAGATTAAGACAGCTCTGATCTCAAGTAGGTGCTTGTGTTCTGAACTTATTTTACTGAAGTAATGATTCACAGCATACTCTCTGTTGTTTGTGTAATTTTTATAATTTTTTTTTATATTATTCTGCATTCATGCTCTTTTCCATCCTAGACCTAATTTGCATTAGGTGTCCATTGCACCTGTTCAGTAAGTTAGTCACTCCCTGTCCGATCATTCGTGTTTAATTCACTATAGTATGTTTTCCTTGCCTTTAAGGAGTCAAAGTATAATCTATGAAGGAAGATATTTTCAATACAATTTACTTTAAAAAACAGCTTGCTATAGACTGTACAGTGTAAAGTGGCTTTAACTTGATAGGCTTTTATTTTACTTACTTTTTTATGCTCCTACCTAGCAGCAGTGTAGTCTGCCATGTACATTATAGTATGCTCTACTGCCGCACATGCCTTGTCTATTTTTAGTTCATTGATTCGGTTAATAATTGATCATTTTAGCACCCACACACTGACTTAGAAAATACCTAACACATGCAGGTAATGGTTGTAAATAAAACATGTTTTGCATGTAGTACAACTTTTAGGATATGATTTGTTAACAACAAACATTTTCTACTTCACGCAACCAATATTTCATTTGAGAACAACATCCAAAATGATTGTCTTATCTGACCAAAGCCATGACCACTCACTTTGCAGTTGGTAAACAAATCATACAGTTTGTCTATCGAGTCCTGATATTTACACATCTCTGCCACACGGCACAATCTTGTCTGCAAGGGCAGGAGACCTTATTTTTCTCTGTTGAAATTACATGAGACTTGGGGGTTTTGTGCTTCCCCAAGTTTGTAAATAGATATCAAAAGAAGGTACAGCACAATTGGGTGGCTCTTTGCACTGCTTCCTACTGTCTCATATGAGCTATGCTGTACAAAATATTGCAAGGGGCTGATACAAAGTCAAATTAAGCTACTTACATTAGCTGCACTTACAAAAGAAAATGAATAATATATTAGACATGGGGCTGCATTTATTCTGTGTCTTTTATATCTACCTGTAGTTCAGCCTTAAAGCAGCACCTTTAGCCTTTTGAACTTAATGTCACTTGCTTCTCTACCTGTAGAAATACACACTAGAATAAAGTCAGAGAAAGAATGGGTGAAGTAATGGAGACACATGAAACAGATTGCTCTAAAGAATTTGGTGTAAAGTATTATTTCTTCATACATAAAACTTTTACAAGCTTGAATTCTTTACCAGCTAACGGCTTATCTTTGAAATTGCTGTTTCTTTGGGCAGAAGTTTGCACCCTTCCAAGGCTGCATTTTGCTTCTATGGAGAACATATAAAAACTTCTGTATGCATGAATGATGTTTTGTGCACCTTGTGCTGTTGTACAAATAGGGCAATCGAGATACAGCTGCAGTAATTTGTAATGTAATAATATTTTGGTGCGTGCCTGCTATTGTATAGGAACATTAGTAGGAGCAGTCTTAGCCCCTAGTGATTTCTTCACCTCAGAAAGAGAAATAAATTGTATTGACAGCTCTTAATAAGCTTACCCCATGTATTTATGTGGAAAGAGCTCAAACTAGTGATCCTCACATGTAGTATATGCGGGTCAGGTGGATGTAATCACTGTTTTTTACCCATGAGTCCAGTTCACTCAGCATTATCTAATTTGCCTCTATATATACATTAAATCCATTATCTGCAGTGTCTGGATATCCCTGGTGAGCTTTCACCTCCAATAATTTACCAGTTGGATGCCCTCCTACTCTTGTCTATTGCACATTCCTGCTGACCAGTGAGGTTGCACATGAATGTTATGAATGGGGTTAGCAAAAAGATCCAAAATGACTCAGGTAGCTGAGCTTTGCCTGTCAAAATGACCTGACATTCAGCTGATACAGGAATGCACAAGAATGCTGTATATACAAACCACTCACAGTTACAAGAAGACAAGAAAACAATGAAAGATATACAGAGTGCTACAAATATGTATACATAGACAAATGTACACAATCTACCCTTTCATAGCAAAGGCAATAGTCTGTATACATTGGAATACATTGAAAATCATTTAGCTTCCATTATAGCTGGTCTATGAATTCCTTATTGAACAGGACTTTGGACATTAAGGAGTTGATTTATTAAAGCTGGAGAGTGCAAAAACCGGTGCAGCTGTGCATGTTAGCTTCTAACCTCAGCTTGTTCAATCAAGCTTTGACAATAAAACCTTGAAGCTGATTCTGTTAGGAGCTGCACCAAATTTTGCACTTTCAAGCTTTAGTAAATCAACCCCTGAGTGTTCAAATGAAATCAGATTCCTGACACATCCCACACAACCCCTCAGTCAACATTGAACCAACTTACCTCATTTGAGCATATGTGCACTAAAGAACCACATTCTACTTAAGTAGTATGATTTAAGCGCTCTTCTCGCATTCCTCTTCATAAACAGAGGAGTGGGCAGCTGATCTCAGTGTCACACTGAAACTGAAGATTAGTCCTATATCTTAATGATAACTACATTTTGATCTCAGAACATGGCTGCCCTGGAAACTTCATAGAAAGTGTTATTAAGCTGGTACCTAGTCCCAGCTGGAATATCTAAATATGTCGGTAACTACCCACCTTTCTGCTTTAGGGGATACAGAGAAGTAAGTATCCATCTACATATTTGGTGGACACGTTAAGAATACAACACAGTTAGTCTTGCTTAAATTGACTATAAAGCTTCATTTTTTAAATGAGGGGTGTACTCACTTTTGTGAGATATACTGTGTGTATATATATACATTTTTTTTTCAATATATATACAGTGTGTGTGTGTGTATATATATATATATATATATATATATATATATATATATATATATATATATATATATATATTTTAATATACACACACTGTATATATTTATGGTGTGTGCGTGTGTGTATGTATGAATAAATAAATAAAATGTATGTACACATTCAGGCCCCTTTCACACGAGGCTGAACATTCTGACGAACTCCGCTTGCTCAGCAGGAATCAATCCATTAATCCCCGCAGAGCAGGCAGATGACAGATCCATCTCTGCTCAATGTGCGGAAACGGCCTGTCAGAGCCCTGCTCTCCTCTATGGGAGAACGGATGAAAACGTATCCGCCTGTCCATTTTCATCCGATTCCATCTGATCCGATCTCCCAGATGGATGGAAAATAGGGTTTCCATGTACCTGGATTTAGCAGATGGGATTGGATAGAGACGGATGTCAGAGGACATGTCACCGCTGATATTCATCTCTCCATAGAGGTAAATGGAGCGTCCGATCAGGTCTGCCTGAAAAACAGACAGGCGGACCTAATCGGTCCGCATGTGTGAAAGGGGCCTTATATACAGGTTAAGAGTGGTTAAAGACAACAGGTCAGGAGAAGTGTCTTTGAGTTACAAGATGGAGTGCAGTAGGACCCAATGTTTTCCACTTAATATATGTGAAGAGCAGGAGAGATAAGCCCCATCACACAGTGATTATTCATGCATGTTGGAAAATATGTGTGTGTTATATTGACAGAATGTAACAAATGAACCTCCCATTGGACTGTGAGTTTGGGAGATTAGAAGGTGCAAGCCAGCAAAAAACCTGCAGTGGAATATAGGAGGAGTGAAAAGCACTTTTATTCCTCCGCTGTCAGCTTACAATTTGCATGATGTCATTGTGCTTGCTGGACTCTGAAGGTTACATATTTTGACTCAGAAACTGTTGAAGTAAAAGCAATGACCACCTACATAATTCTGTCAGAAAAGGATTTCTGTAGGTGTTAGTTCCATTCATTTAAAAAAATTGATGTTCTTTGCTTTACCTTCATCATCTGTCAAAAAATGTTACTGCAAAGAAAAGTGTTTTTTGTACTTAAAACCTGAAAACCATACGTGAAAACCTGAAAACCATATGTGAACCGCTATCATATATATATATATATATATATATATATATACACATATATATATATATATATATATATATATATATTGAATACGTTCTGAAAATGATTACATTTTTTGCCTTTCTTCATGGTAAACATGAGATTTTTTTCTTTGTGAAATTTCTACATTGGCAAACCCTTCATATGTGCAATATGCAGTCCATTGCTTTACCAGAGAGCAAAAATTCAGTTGTCATGGAAACAGTTTAAAAATTGCCCCAAGGTTTAACTTTGAATATAGTTAAGACATCATGTATTTTTCTAACAGCTTTGCTAGTATTCTGTGTTTGTCCAGAAACATACACAATTATTATCAATGTTAATTAGTTCTATGTAAGTTTTACATATCATAGACAATAAACAATACTGTTTTTTGTGCCAATGTTCTGTGAAATATTATCGGCCTTAAAACAACTTTCTTCTTTGTGAATATTTCATCTTAAAGTTTTTGTTGAAATATTTACTGTATCACTTATAGGGGTTGATTTACTAAAGCTGGAGAGTGCAAAAAAAGGTGCAGCTGTGCATGCTAGCCAATCAGCTTCTAACCTCAGCTTGTTCAATCAAGCTTTGACAATAAAACCTTGAAGCTGATTGGTTTCTGTGCAGAGCTGCACCAAGTTTTAGTAAAACAACCCCATAGTCTCCAAAGGGGGTGTTAACAGAGAAATATTTGAAAATATTTCTTCAGAAATATATTTGTGAGGGTAGTCCATGTGTTACCTTAAAGTGGTTGCAAAGGCAGAAGTTTGTTTACCGTAATGCATTCTCTGAAGTAAGGTTAAATAAAGTTCTGTGTTCAATTCCCCCACCCCCCAAATACTTACCTGAGCCGATCTCGATCCAGAGCTGTGTCTGCTCTCTCCTCACTGGATATGGAGTCAATCACAGCCTGGGAGGGAGCGGACAGCAGGGCAGAGCCAAGCTTTATGTGTCAATGGACACACCAAGACCAGCTAGGGATTAAGACTACACGAGTGCCCCATAGCAAGCGGCTCGGAGCCATAAACACCAGCAGTGGACCCAAAAGAGAAGGTTGGAGCTTTTCTGTGCAAAACCACAAAGCAATGGTTTTGCACAGCACATCTTTGTTATTAAAAAAAAAATACATTTGCAATAACCTTAAGACATACAGCATACATTTAATAATCAGAAAAAAATAACCTCTTTCGGTCAAATTACTCAGCACCTGATTTAATGCTTTAAAGTAAATTATTAGCTCTAAAAATGATTTTCTGCAGTGTTGAAAGCTCGAATTCTATACAGATGACTGTAAAAGTGAGTGAACAAAAGTCACTGATTATTTGACAATTGCTGCATGAATTTATAAAGCAAGTATAAATCTTGCATTGTCATTGTGGCCCACAATATCTTTATCTTTGTATTTGTATGTTTTTGAGCTTACCGTGGTTAAACATGTTTTAATGTAACTAGTGTAAGTATCTGAATCTGATTTGATTGACTGAGAGAGGGCTGACACTAGGAGCCAATCAATTTCTTCTGTATGCACATATGCTGAAAGGAGCTTATTGACAGAAGAAGAGAGATTAGCTCATTATTCTGTTGCGGCTATTTCAGTGTTCAAGCATAGACCAGGAAGGTGACCTAGTTTTATTGATTATCTGCAATACATAAAGTGAGGTCACCAACATGGCTCTACTCTCTTGTAGGGTTGTAAATCACCGGACTGGATGGCCAAAATGATAAATATTTTGTCATGTAGACAATTCCTATGAGGGCCAGTTCACACCATAGAAACAACGTCCGGATGTGTTCCAGGTGCTTTTCTGCATGCATGTCTTTGACACGTTTTTAATGCAGTCCATTGCATTTTTCACCCCTCTTTTTTCTCAACCTTATGGGTCAGTTCACATCACATGCGGTCCGATCACCCCTGATGTTAACTCCATCCCTGCCAGTGTCATTAGTACAATGTCAGTGCAAATGATTAGCACTGATTACTGTAATAATGTCACTGGTTCCCAAAAAAGTGTCAAAATGTCAGTTAGGTGTCCGATCTGTCTGCCGCAATGTCACAGTCCCGCTAAAAAACACTGACTGCCGCCATTACTAGTTTAAAAAAATAAATAAATAAAATTGCTATAAATCTATCCCCTATTTTGTAGATGCTATAACTTTTGCACAAACCAATCAATATATACTTAGAAATTAGATTTTTTTTTTTAAGCAAGTGTCAGCCCTCTCTCAGTCAATCAAATCAAGGTTTACTGCCTTTTAATGTGACTGTCCTGACTGCATGTTTTATAATCTGACTATCTTCTGGCAGATTGTATATGTCCATTTTTCTTCAGCTTTTCTTACCTGAAGTCACATCTGCATTTAGCAGAAAGGCCATTTTTGAGAGTTGCAACAGTAGTAGTATTTCTTGGCCTATGGACTTTTTGCTTGCCCCTGTTTCTGATGCCAGTCGTTCAGAAGCAGGAGATGCACGTAATGTAAATAATGTACTGCTGTTATACATTAAAAACCAGTAGAGCGATTCAAAAAAAAAGGGATAGATGGATAAATACAGTTATTTGTAAACACAGTAGGGGTTCCAAACTACTTCTTACTGGAATGTATGTAAATAGGAAAGTTGTCAATCTAATATACAGAAGCATTGGTATTATTTACACATTTTCTTGTTTTTATCTGCTTTGACTAATGGAAAACTATGATTTCTATGACACCATTCACACCTTTGCATTGACAGCACATAGCATCATATGAAGCTGTTTGCTTCTGAAACAATCAATAGGACTGGAGTGCAGGTCACTGTGTAAATAAGATGAACATTTTATGCTGTCAGTAGAATGTGGCTGAACATAAGGTAGTATACATACTGTAGGCATGCCCACAGGGTGTGTCAGATGTGCCTGGACACACTCTAATCACCCTGTGTGGTGCAGATTCCCCCTGTTTAGACCCCTGATATTTCACCAAAGCCCCCTAACAGAGCTCCTAAAAAAACTGTATAAAATAATTAAAAATTGCAAAAAAGAGGGTCCTGTATAGGAACCCGCCATCCGCCATAAAACTAGGGGGGCCTGTCAGGATCCTTCCTGCTGTCTAGGTGTACCAGGCAGGGCTGCCCTCTCTCTCCGGCACTCTTTGCCATCGCCATGGAGCCAGTGGCAGAAGCCCTGCGCAGCTCCCCTTATATCTGCGGATTGCAGATTAGGGTGCTGGAGGAGAGGGTAGTCCTGTACACTGACAACCTCCTGTTATTCCTCAATGATGCTGACTCATCCCTTTGGGGGGCTCTCCGGGTACTGAACTCTTTTGCCACCATTACGGTCCTCAGAGTAAACTGGGTCAAATCCCTTCTCTTCCCCATTGACCCCTCTGCTTGCTCTATGACCCCTCTGGACATTCCCCTCCAGTGGGTTAAAAACCTCAGATACCTAGGAGTGGTGGTCTCTAGACGGGCCTCTAATTACATATCCCTCAACCTATTACCTGTCATGCAGGAGATCAGACTTAAGCTGAAGGCGTGGGAGTCCTTGCCCCTGTCCCTGATGGGGTGTATAGCCCTGCTAAAAATGAAAATTTTGCCGAAATTCACATACTTTCATCATTCACCGCAGTGGATCCCCAAGTCCTTTTTCACACAACTCCAACAATTATTCTCCTCCTTCCTGTGGGGCCCCAAAAATCCCAGGTATAGGTGGTCCACGTTGCTGTGCCCAGGGCCGGCTCTACCACCAGGCGAAGTAGGCTGCCGCCTAGGGCGCCCTGCCGCCAAGGGGTGCCTGGCCACTGTTGATCTGTCACTGGCTGCTCTGCATTGATTCATGTAAAAACTGACACTGTCTGACTGAGATAATGAGATTGTATTATCACATGCCATTTGCAAATGTATATAGAAATAGTGACTCATCTGCCAAATAACCCCCTTCGCCCCATTCCCCCCATGAGGCTGTATTTGATGGGCACAGGTGAAGCTGTATTTGATGGGCACGGGTGAAGCTGTATTTGATGGGCACGGGTGAAGCTGTGTTTGATGGGCACGGGTGAAGCTGTATTGATTGGTGCTGGTGAAGCTGTATATGAAGGGCACAGGTGAGGTTGTATTGACTGGCGCTGGAGAGGCTGCATTTGATAGGCGCTGATCAGGCTGCAATTCATTGGCACTGATCAGGCTGGGCAGGGAAAAGGGGGTGGGGTCAAGGGTGGAGCCAAAGGGGGCAGCAAAATGAGGTTTCGCCTAGGGTGTCAAAAATCCTTGCACCAGCCCTGGCTGTGCCAAACCTCCCAGGGGGGTCTGGCGCTTCCGGACCTTTACAAATATTACCTGGCCACTCAACTGGTCACCGCGGCCTGGTGGCTTAACCCAGACCACAGCAATCCCTCCACAATGCTGGAGGCTGCAGTGGTTAACTCCCTGGAGCCTCTGAGGTGCTTGCTGCTTCGGGGTCCTCGCTCTCCGTACAGCTTAACACCATCAATGCTCACCACACTCCGAGCTTGGAGTACAGGACTTTGGGTGGAGGGACACCCCGGTGGGGCAGTCTCCCCTAATGCCCCTCTATGGCTGAACCCCCAGCCTTCCTCTTTTATACCAGTTGCCAGAGCCCTACACTTGGACAAAATACCATGTCAAGACCATGTCCCAAGTAACAACAGCCCTCTCCTTGAAGACCTTTGCCCAGATGAGGGAAGATTTCAATGTCCCACTGGCCCATTTCTTCCGCTATATGCAGCTTTCACATGCCTTTAACTGCCAGGCCCCACAGATACTTGAGTCGGCTCTGGAGAGCCTTCTCAGGTCCAGCAGCACTGACAAACCCACTTCCAGACTATACAAGTTCCTCCTTATGACTTCTCTTCCTAGCCTGGACCACCTTAGAAGTAGATGGGAGCGGGATATCCCTGGCTTCGACAATGATGACTGGGATGACATCTGGGATCTCAGGGTGGTCCAATTCAAGATAGCACACAGGGCATATTTCACCCCCCTACAGGTTACACAGGATGAACCCAGACTCTCCCCCGGACTGCCGAAGATGTGGGAAGCCCCCTGCGGACTTCTCGCACGTCTTCTGGAAATGCCCACGTGTAGTCGGGTTCTGGGAAGGGATACTGCCCATCATACACCAACTTACCTCCATCCAAGTTCCAGCTTCCATGTCCACCTGTATACAGAGCCTAGTTGAAAAATGTATCCCGTACCTTGGTCGGCCTGCTCCTTTTTTATACCCACAAGGCCATAGCAATGCACTGGCGTAAGCCTAAGCCCCCACCACTCACATTTTGGAAAAAGCTAGTCAATGATAGCCTACCCCTATATAGGGACACCTATGCTAATAGGGGCTGTCCTACTAAATACGACGGTCTGGTCGAAATGGCTTGCAGACTCCTTCGCGGCATCGGACTCTACGTGAGCGATGGTGCTGCTGATTCGTCTCAGAAAGGATAAATCTGGTTGTCTACCGCTACCCTTACTCTCGCTCCTACTACCTAGACATGGGGGGCGGGTCCGGGTGACCCAGCATGACCAATGCAGTTACTGAACTAGAGAGCCTGGGAAACATGCTTCAAGAATGTGCATATGTCTGTAATGCCTATCGTTACTTAATCGAACATGACCTGAATGCTAGTTGTTTAATGTTGTATGTTTTTTCTTTATCACTCAAAACCAACAAACAGATTTAAAAAAAAAAATTGTAAAAAAAACAAAAAATAAAATAATAAAAATAAAAACTACTGACCCTGTCCACTTCTCTACTGATATTGTAAGTGTGTGTGTGTGTGTATATATATATATATATATATATATATATATATATATGTGTGTGTGTGTATATATATATATATATATATGTGTGTGTGTGTGTGTGTGTGTATATATATATATATATATATATGTGTGTATATATATATATATGTGTATATATATATATATATATATATATATATATATATACCCACATGCGCACACATACACACACAAATGTGTTTGAGTTTTTGGGTGCACACCTATGGTAATATGAGCCTTATAAAAAGAGATTTAGATACATATCTATTTAACTGTTTTGTTGCATGGCCAAAATATTTGCATTGACCATTTTATAAATAGTTTTCCTTTCTTGGAGCTTTTACAGATAATGGAAGGTGTAAAATATGGCTTACTTGATACTTTGGCAACAGAGATAACTGAATGTATTGTGAGGTTGTGCTACACGTGCTGTGACTAAAATTAACCAGTTTTAAAAAATCATTGTTGTGGCTAATTTGCATGTGCTTTAATGAATACAATCAATCTAATTTCATTTACTTTGGCTAATAAATAATATGCCTTCATTTTTTTTTATTATATCGATTTGTAGTGATGCGTAACTGTATTTCTTTTATGCTTTCTATCAACATTTTTGTGCAGTGCTATCTTGTGGAATAATTTTCTTACTCAGGTGTCAGGCTATTAGTGCCTGGAGCAAAGTTTGGGCAATGTTGCTTTATGTAAACTAGAACTGTACAAAACATGTGAAGCAGTTACACATAAATGCTATCACAATTTTTCTTCCTTGTGTCACATCATCTACCCACAGTAAACAAAATGTCATCCCTGCTTGTGTTTCAGGAGGTTTTAGTCGCATCTTGATAAGTGCTAGCAATCACTGGGAAGAGTTTTCATCTTGGTGAAAACTTGAGCATTTTTTATTATAACCTTTGGTATATAGAATGAATACAAATATTTTTTTAGTTGTTAAGTTGTTGGCTTTTGTATCTCTTTGACTCTATTTGAAAGACATGTACACCAGTTTTACCAGCTCTGTCCAATTGCTGAAGTCTTTATAAAGTTAAATGATGATTTCTCACATGCATATTAATAAAGTCTTTATAGAAAAAAATAATTTTGGTCTACCTACAAGTCAGTGGGTATGCATTGACCCAGAGACTGCACTAGAGTGTCTAAAAGATATCTGAATCCAGGGAGTGATGCAGCCCACCAGTACCCATCAAGAATATAAATATACATTTTGCAAAGGGTTGAATATAAAAATCTAAGGTTAATTACTCAAAGCCCTCAGGATCCACCAGATCATGGGTCTATCCCTCTGAACACTGACAACAGTGAATTGCATACCCTGACACCATAACCATACTTATGACATCTATCCTAAGCAACCCCAATTTCGCCCCTGGACTGGAGGGATAGACGATTCCTCAGTTCCCTCATCAATAATTTACTTCAAAATACACTCATTCTCTCTAACTTACAAAGTCCTCATTCAACCCCTTGACTCTTTTATACCCTCTCTCAAATAGGAGAGAGATCTCATACACATCCAACAAAGAGATGATAGCGTATACTTTTCTCACTACTCTTCTAAGGCTAGTAAGTTCCAAAAGTCAGATCCTGATGTAGCTGTACAAGGTATTGATAATCCTACCAATCCTACACAACATATATTGTCAGACCTTTCCTATGTGCTGAAGATGCGGTAAGGCTGAGGGCATGCTTCTTCATGTAATTTAGTGGTGCACTAAACTAAGAGGCTTTAATATGAAGGTAGGAGAAGTCATTAAAAAATTGAGTAATGTTTACCTTGAAGATGACCAGGCAGCCTATCTCATTAACTGCTCAAGTCTTCCCAGGAGAAGATATAAAAGGTCCCTCTTGATCCATCTTTTTAATGCAGCTAGGACTTGCAGGGTTCCCCTCCTGACTTAGTCTATACATGGAAGACCTCACAGCTTCCCTTAAGTACGAAGATGAAAAATATATACATGGTATTACTGGATGGAATACTTTTCTTTCCAGAATAGAAGTCTATTCTTGAGAAATCAGGCCAGTTGGAACCATCCTATCCCTTCTATGCCAACCCCCCTTTTTTAAAAATTGGTGACACACTCCAGCACACCCCTTTTCCCTACCTTTTTCCTTACCTTTATCATTCCAGTCCTATTATACCTTTTTCATCTCCCCCCGTCCTCCCTCTATTCCCACAAATTCAGTCTACTCAACTTCTCCTGCTTCTTGTGATCCATCTTTCTCTTTTCCAATTTATTTGACGTATTCTTGGTATGCAATGCCTGCCAACAGTCATTTTCTGGACTCAGAATGTCTATTAATTTTTACATCTCAAAAGCTTTTTTTCGGCTTCTTTACTAGTATTTACGAAAAGCTGTCCTATGTTCTGTGGTATACAGTATGTTATGTCAATGCACAATACTATGACTATGCATGCTGTGACTCCATTCATGTCCTTTGAAAATTTTAAAAGAAAGAATTTACAAAAAAATCTGAGGCTACTTGAGTCTTTGTATAAATAGTGATTTGGGTATCTGAAGTTTGGTATTATGGGTTTTCTTGTGACTTGTGAAATATGTAGGCTGTCACTGTTTATCTGCAGCTACTATCTATCTCACTGTCTCTATGTTAACACTGACCTGAAACAAATATACAAATCAAGAAAGTCGGCACCCCACTCACTAACTCTTGTTTTCGGTCAGTGACTCAGAAATTGCTGAAACCACTTAACCAGCTGACACTTAGTGAACATTTTTTTTCAAGGGAGTTCAGCAATGGCAGCTTCCATAAATGTTTAGTTGAAAATATATGCCACTGTATCTACAAATAATGGCTCAATGTAAACATTGTTTTAAACACAGAGAGGTGGTTACATTTTATCAAAAAATATAATTTCACTAATGTTTGATACCAGCATGGCATGCTCTTTATGGAGCATTCCCAATTTAGTTTTGATTTTTAAATTATCATGTGATCTTATAAAGAAATAAAAAAATATGCGCCAAACTTACATAGTGAAACTCTGTTTCCAGCAAGATTTTAGGCTGATCACTGTATGGTTAATTTATAAAATTATATTCCTTCTTCCTGGCGGTGTATAAAATAAATTCACACGTTTACTCCCTAAGGAGAGGTGCACTTTTTTTGTGTTGCCCATGACAAATCTGTGGGGGAAAAAGGTTGCATTCAACCATACCTCCCAACTTTCTGAGATGGAAATGAGGGACACCTATTTGCAAACATATGTAGACATAGGACACACCACTGCTACACCCCCTTAAAGGAGAATTGTACAAAAAAAGATTGGTTAAACCCACAAGTGCTTTTTTACCGCTACTATTCCTTTATATTGACTTTTGGAATTTACAGATTCAGCAATTTAGAAATTGGATGAAAGATTTAGCACTGTAAAACACTTTTTGATAGATACATAGTGGATCTTATATACAACTATATAGATCAGACCAAAATGAGGAACAAATGAGGAGGAAAGAGGGACGGAGGGTTTTTCTTCCAAATCAAGGACAGTCCCTTGAAATCAGAGACAGTTGGGAGCTATGGCTTAACTGTAAGTGCTAAGGCTTTGCTGCAATAGGACTCTGGTGTGCTGGTGAATATCAGCTGACATTCTGTTTGTGCTATGCAGACTAATTCCACTAGAACACTGGTGACTGAAGTCACTTCATTTACATGCCTATGCCTGTATCAGTCTGTTATACTGATGCTCAGATCAGAGGTATGGTACTTTAATATATAGTATGGCACTGTAGCTGGTTAGCATAGGCTAGTAAATGGCTATATAGCTAAGCAGACCATACATAGTTGGACCTCTCAAAAAGAATGTGTTTGTCCTCATTTAAATCTTTTCCTGCAGATTGTCTACCTGATGAAAGGTTAAGTTATATTTCCGGTGGAAAGAAAGAAGCAATCAGCTATTGGTTTTGAGATTGTACAACATATTAATAAATCTCCACTGTGAAAATGAATACCTGGGCCATTCATAAGTGCTCATTACCTCTCTGTACTTAACATCTGCATAACTAGATTATCACAATTAGTACTTAGCTCTGTTGCACTGCTTGTATATATCAGAAATGTGTGGCCTTTTGTCACGAGTAGTCATCGTTTTTGTTCCAGGTGATGATGCTGCTTTGTTGTACTTGATAATTCTTGATTTTGCTTTGTTACCTTGGAAATTGTAGTCTACTATAGATTTTCTCTCCTGGTTTGTGTTTAATCAGAGCTGAAAGAACATTGTGAGCTGACCTTCTCCAATTAAATGTGCTTGCAGTCTGTGACCATTTACCCCTGACTCTTGTTCATTATTATAGTTTTCTAGAAATGCATTTGATGCATATTGCAATCACTTGGCTATTTTATGTGAGAAATATGAGCCTATAATAAAAGGCACATGGATATATTCTTTAGACTCATTGAAATGTTTATTAACTCACATGTTTCAATTGTTGTGGATGGACAAACTGATCATCATTTGTAATTTGTGATGGCTTGCTTATGGTTGAATATTGGTTATCTTCACCTCTGGAATAATATCTTAGAAGCAGACAAAGACATACAGTGAGAACATTGGTCTAGCTGCCATGAGAGGACTTTGTACATGCCAGCAGAGCAGACACTTGTTTACGATGACAGTGGATTTTTTTCCCCCTAGGTGAAAATGCTCATTCTGTAATTCTAACCCATGTGGCCATGCCCAGTTGTCAATAAAAGACAACGTTTTTGCATTTGCTAGCAGAGCTGGCATTTACTCATTGTTGACATTTGTTTTTACTGTGCCAAAAATATGTGTGGCTTTCTGCAGATTGTACACTTGTAACATGCTGGCAGTCCCGTTTCAAAGTTGCCAACAAAGAATACTGCAAAGCACCAGTCGATTGAATTGCCAGCAAAGGAAACCTCTGGCTTGGCCACTTGGTGATATTGTATGTCAAATATTTTTTGTATTACTTTTTGCTTTTTCTGTGGCAAAGGGCTTGTTGGCCGCACAACCCTACCCCCTACTTACTAACTCCAATGTAAAAAAAACAAATGAATATATATATATATATTATTATTATTATACAGGATTTATATAGCGCTGACAGTTTGCGCAGCGCTTTACAATATTAGGGCAGACAGTACGATTACAATACAATTCAATACAGGAGGAATCAGAGGGCCCTGCTCGTATATATATATATATATATATATATATATATATATATACACCCCTGGCTACAATGCATGCGTTTACTATGCATTTCTTCATTCCCCATTTAAAATGTGTAATTGCTGCATGTGTCTTTGGAACTTTTGGGGGGAATTATAGATTAAGCTTGAAATCAATAGAAAACCTCTCTTCTAAAGAAAAAACCCATTGAAGGTGTATGTGAAGTGACCCATGCTTGATGGTCTGAATATAGTGATCACACTGTACATATGAGTAAATTACCCTGGGGGGTAGCTTTGAGGGGTGGTATATTGATTTGATACCCCTGTATATAAATAGGAGCTACCGACCAATCCCCATCTATGCCCTGATGAAGCCCTGGTCAGTGGGAAGGGTGAAATGCGTAGGTGAAAGGGGACATGCCCCCCTCATGGTTTGAAGTCCTGCTAACATACCGAAGTGCACGCTGGTGGGTATGTCCTAGGAGGGTGCCAACATATGCCTCTGCAATAATGAAAACGAGAACTCTGTGGGTCATGAACTCCAAGCATACCATGAAACCCAATATGGATGCTTTACTAGCAGGCTGATACAATTGGATTAATACGCATTTTGTGGATTGATCAGAGTGGTAATATGAACTTGTCTGTGCACACCATACTCAGTTCTTGCATATGTTTTATCTCACCCAGCCAAGGTGGACTGAGCCACAATATCAGTAGATAGCTTGTATTGCTGACTATTAAGCTGAAATTTATTGATGCACTATCTATGAGCCTGCCCCATACATGGTTTAGAGTGGGGGCCGATAACAGCACAATTGCCACATTTTGCCACATGTTTTGAGGACAGGTCGTTACTTGGGTGGCTGGACTTGGCTTATACTATATACAGTATATACATGTAGACTGTATGTAGGACAATCTGTGTAGGTTACACAGTCCATATATGTGGTTGTACCCCTTTGGCCGATATTCTCATACACTGAGGTTGTTACTATTAAATGTCTCTCATGGGCGCTACAGCCTGGCTGATGTCAATCAGCTGCTAGATACTTTGTTTGTATAAGCATAATTGCATGTCAGGCTTGCTAGGAGCTGTTCTGTGAGACTGCAGAGATTACCTGTTGCAGGCTCGTATGTTGTTCTGTCTGGCTAGACTACCGAGGGCTGACTGATACCTAATATAGGGTGGACTAGGTCCTTATATGTACCATGGTAATATCACATGTATAATCATGTTTCAAGGTCCATCGTAGTGTTGGCAGGACTGATGGGCTCAAGAGGTTGATATTTTTGGACATGTAACAGCCACAACTTGGTCTCCTTTGTATACACCGCCAAAGGTCAATCAGCTGCTTTAAACACACAACAGTGTGTAACTGTAACAGTCACTGCTTAGTGGGCTGGACTTGGCAGACATAGCAGGAGCATTATATGGAGAGAAGGCTGCATGATACATATCAGCTCAGATTGTAAAAACGAGTGTACACACCACAACGTGAATGTTATGGTTTTGGTTATGCTTTGGGCTGCTATTTTACATCTAGCAGGGCTCTGAAGAAGAAGGACCTTCCTTTGAAATGGGTTATCCAGCGGGAACCTAGGCTAGGTTTCCATCATCCCCACACTGGAGGTTACAGACGATCTGGGAGTGTCTATTTACACTTTGTGGCTTGATGAGCGCTTTTATCATCTCTGTTTGTGAATAGTTTTTATGATTACCTATTTTAATAAACATTTGATGGATAATGCACTAGGCCAGTGTGCCTTCTTCTATTCATTTCCCCAAAAGGACTTGACCTTATAGATCTGAGGGAGAGACAGGGTTTTAGAGAGGAGGGATTGAGCAGGGTTTTGGGAATATGGAGTGGGGTGGGGGCCTGGGTGTGGGGTTGGGGGGGTTTGAAGAATGGGGATGGGAGGAGAGTAATTCTATAGGGTTATTTTTAGCTTTTGTACTGTATTTTTTTCACTAATACATGACCAATAAATATACCGTATAATTCTGGTAGCCTCAGTAGGTTCTATATCCTTTGTGGTGTTTTGGTTGATGCTTGAAACTTGTAGCTGCAGTGTTTACATGTGTGATCACTGTTACTTCAAAGAGCTCCTGTCTTACTGGACGTGTGCCTGCCCTTTTAGCTTTGCTGCTTTTGATGAATGTTCAAATTTGAAAAAAAAACATTTAAAGCTCTCTTGGTAAGTTCAGTAAGTCGGGCTCCCTAGTGTTAAATTTGTATATGTTGTATATTTGCAGCACAGTGTGTTTAAAAAAATCAATACATAAGTCAAGGATATATGCCTGACCAAATACAGCACTTTTAATTATTATACAGTATGTACTATACTCAAAGTTTGTCTAGTCACGCCGTTATTCTGCTCAGATAGTTATTTTTTTTTATTTTCTAAAATGCCAAACAAGAATTTGTAGTTTTTTCAGGGCTGAAGACAAGAGTGCGATTCTATGATGTCTTATATGGCAATCACTGAATCATAAATTGCCAGAGAGGAAGAAGCCATGGGTACATCATAGATAATTCCAGAACCCGTTAAACACACCATACTAAAATCCATCATAGGTGAAAAGCAATTTTTACAGGCTTCCTGTTCAGCTTTGCCAACACTCTTTCCTCAAATCCATTTGTAAGGCTGCATTCTCTATTTGCACTCCAAGCTTTGCAAGCAAAAGTAACCTGAATTATCATTATCTACATCTAAGCAAGGCAAGAGTAGTGCCACAACAATTTGTGTTCTTCTGATGACTGATCTCATTCAGTGTCCAATGTTGGTGACAAGAGTAAGGATGTGAATTAGAGGAAGATTGATTTTATTGGTTTGCTTATTTCAATGAATTAAAAAAACACTGAAACCCCTACCACATATACCCCTTTTAACATATAAACCTTTTGGAATATATGGCATACCACATTTACAGTGTTTAGATCAATGTACCAATGTAATGAGAAATTATTTGAGGCTGGGAATTTTGTTCAATGGGTTTACACTAGAAGTAATTTTCAAAAAATTTCACTCTAAGAATGCTGTAAGAATCGTTCCATTTTCTAATCATTAGTGGGGTCAAATCGATGTTTGTTTTTGACCTCAGTGATGAGAAAATTTGAAGGAGCATGATGGAAAATGTACAAGTTTCTAACAGCATTTTTGGTTTTCAAATAGAATGTTAAAAGCAAAGAAAATATTTTGAGCAATATTCGAATGTTCTGATATTTTTTGTAGGAATTTTCCAAAGAATTTTTATAAACATTTTCATTCAAAATTCTACTAGTATATCCAGTATGAGTTTGTCTTAACTGCAGGAGAAGGGAAAATACGTAAACCATTGTCATAGCCACATAGTAGACCTGGCTTCCACTTCCTAAGCCTTACTACTAGCCCATTACTGTGATGGTTGGCTTCAATGGTTGAGCTGGATCAGATCACCTTTTTCGCTTCTGGTTTGTTTTAAACTGCTACCTTTTTTAGGGCTTTATGAGATATTTAAAGGGCAGCTAGGTTTGTATAAAAAGAAGATAAACTTCAGTGCTACACAAATTATTCTGTAATTTCATGTGAACATAAATTAGCTGTTCATTGGAATACCCAGAGATTTTCTAAAATTGCCAAAAAAATTCAGGCAGCATTTCCTAGTAATAAGTAACCTTAAAATGTTCTGAACAGTACCTTTACACTTTTAACTGAATTAATGAAGTTAGTAGTTGAAGTAAAGGATATAGATTTTTCCACATGTTATATCAATTAACTAACATTTGTGGTAAATAAACCAAATGGAGCAGAAACGCTGATAGATTTGTTTATTTAACAGACTAAATGACATATCAAACGTGTAGGTCTTATGACAGAAATCATGTAATACCTAAAACCTATTATTGTAGAAGATGAGAAAGAAAAAAACTGAAATGTACATACATGGTTTCCATGATGCCAGATAACATGGGAAAGATATTAGAAAAGCACCCAAAGAAAATTAAGATGAAGCACCTGGCAAAGATTGCATCTATTCCTATACACTAAAGGTATTAGGCTCAGTAAATGAAAAATACACCACATCTTGTTTTCTTGGACTCCCTTTTAACTTGGACAGTTCTTTAAACTTGATGTATGACTGATTTGTACCTTAATAAAAGAAGAGTATAAGGAAGAAACTATACTCAATTGAATAACCTATGTAATCTATTATATTTTGAATAAATAAAGCAACTGCCCGGTTGCACTTGATTGACATAACCACTAAATCATAGGAGCATTTTTTCCCCTGCCTCAGACATGTTCAGCTGTGACATGTTTTGAAAAAGGAACTAGAACAAACATTTAAAATATTATTTTATGCAATCCTAGCAATAAAACATCCTGTCAGCATTAAATATATTCTTTTTCGTAGGAGTGTTAGTATCATTATTTAATGTGGAACTAAACCTCATACATTTTAGCTGAAGGAGATTTGAATGCAATCTGGATACAAGATAAAATCCTCAGATATATGTATTCTAATAAGAGAAAAGATATATTGTGAATACTATTGAGTGTGATTAGAAATAATAGTAGGATAGGAAAAAAAAGTTGATCTGAATTAAACCAATATGAGATGATTCAGAACAAACCTTTTTTTTTCGCCGTTTTTTTTTCTTATTTATGCAATCGATAATTAGAAAGGACTATGCAAAGTTCATTAAAATATGTTTTTGTACAACGTTTTTCCTTAAAACCACAAGTTATTTTTATTTTACAAAATGGTTTAATCTCATTTTTATATACATAATATCAATATGATTTTATCATACTTTTAGTCCTGATGAAGGAGGCCTCTTGAACCCCCAAAATGCATTGGCCTTTCTTTAGAGCGCTGAAACTGAGAAACTCTTTCTGGACTATTAATCACTTCCCATCTAGCGACGTACTGGTGCGTCGCTTGACTTTCGATAGTTATACTGAGATGATGCCTGCAGCTTTTTTTTAGAGCCGCCAGTCGGCTCTCTTGTAATAGCAACTGGAGCAGCTCACCAGCCGTTCGGCTGCTATTACAAGCATGGGCCAGCTGGCCGACAGCTGAACAAAGCTGGGATTGGCTTTGATCGGCTGTTCTTTATAGTAAACCGGAAGCAATGTCATGACTTCACTTACGGTTTACTTCGGAAACTATTGTCGCCAATTTTTGAAAATCTAAAGCATTCAGAAACACTGAACTTTGTGTTTGGAGTGCTTTTAAGTGCAGGGGAGGGATTTGGGTTTATAGACCCCCAATCTCTCCATAAAGAGGACCTGTCACATGCCTATTGCTGTCACAAGGTTGTTTACCTTGTGACAGCAATAAAAGTGATAAAAAAATAAATACATTAAAGCAACAGTGTAAAAACAAAAAAAATAAAATCAATTAATAATTTAAAAAGAAAATTTAAAATGCACCCGTCCTCCCGTGCTCGCATGCAAACAGCGATTGTCCCACACATGTGAGGTATCGGCGCAAACGTCAGATCATGGGCAGTAATTCTAGCACCAGACCCTCGGTAAATCTAAAGTGGTAACCTGTAAAGACTTTGGACATCAACTATGGATAGCAAAATTTACACTGTTTGTCGCAGTTGCACAGGCGTGCACAATTTTAAAGCGTGACGCGATTGGTGATTGGTATCTATTTACTCAACACAACTTCATCATTTATGTTTTACAAAAAAATGGGGTTATGTATTGTGTTTTTGACATTTTTCTCAAAAAAAGTGTTTGAAAAAACGCTGCTCAAATACCGTATGACATAAAAATTGCAAAATCCTATCTTGACAAACAACTGAGATATACCTCAACACGTAAAGTTGAACAGAATATTGCTGTAAACTGAGGCCATCGCTCTGGAGGTTTTTTTCCCCCTTCCCCCTGGTTCCTTATATGGGACACGGAGTGAGGGGGACACTAATAAACCCCACAAGACTTTTTACGACGTATGCTCAGATAGATGTCTTTTAGTTGACTATCTTTTTGAACACAGTTTGGTTGTGTTCCAAGCAGTGACAGGTCTACCTGAACGATGATATACTTAAAGAGTTTGATACGCCTCTAATACATTTGTATATCTATATGTATCTATACAACGACCATGATACCTGAAATGTTTTGTGTATGATGAGGTCTACACTGATTGTCCCTTACTGTGTTTATATGGGACTACAATATGTACAAAGATTTCTTTATTTCTTAATAAAAACGTATTCAACCATAAAAATTGCAAAACCCACCAATTTATTTTCTAGGGCCCCTGCTTTAAATAAATATATATAATGTTTGGGGTTCTTAGTAATTTTCTAGCAAAAAATACTGATTGTTATATGTGAACAAAAAGTGCCAAAAAAGGCCCAGACTGGAAGTAGATAAAAACACAGGAAGTAGAAATAATAGTGACCACATTAGATGTGCAGATCCAAGACCCCAAATGTGCATAACTCATCAACAAAGCCTTCAAAAATTGTCAGATAGTTGAACTAACATCTTCAACAAAATATTTGTTTTGAGTGAACTCACCCTTTTGCTAGCAAAATGCAAAAAAAAAGAGCACTTAACCACTTCAGCCCTGGAAGGATTTCACACTTTAGGACCAGAGCACTGTTTGCGATTCAGCACTGCGTCGCTTTAACTGACAATTGCGCGGTCGTGCGACGTTGTATCCAAACTAAATTTGTGTCCTTTTTTCCCCACAAATACAGGCTTCTTCTGGTGGTATTTTATCCCCTCTGTGTCATTTCTGATCGCTGCTATAAATAAAAAAAAAGCGACAATTTTGCAAAAAAAAAAACAGTTTTTCTTACTTTTTGCTAAAATACAAATCCCAAAAAAATATAAAAAAACATTTTTCATCGGTTTTGGCCAATTTATATTCTTCCTCATATTTATGGTTATGGTCGCAATCGGCGTTTATTGATTGGTTTGCGCAAAAGTTGCCGGGTTTACGGATGATTCTGGGGTTTTTATTTATTTTTTATTTTTTACAACTAATGGCGGCGATCTACGATTTTTATCGGTACTGAGATATTGCGGCAGACATGTCGGACCATTTTGACACTTTTTTGGGACCATTGGCATTTATACAGCGATCAGTGCTATGAAAATGCACTGATTACTGTGTAAATGCCATTGGTAGTGAAGGGGTTAAGCTGGAGGGGGCGCTCTAAGGGTTAACTGTGTTCCCTCACTGTGTTCTAACTGTATTGGCGCTGTTCTGGCAGGGGGAGGGGATTGATGACAGCTTCCATATACAGGAAGCTTGTGATCACAGTTCTTCCCCCTCTGTCAGAACGGAGATCCGTGTTTACTTACACGAACCTCCATTCTTTCACTGTGGGGGGGGCCATCACGGGTAGCCGGCGGCGATCGAGTCTGCCCTACCCGCTCCCTGGCTCCCCCTGGACACCCACAATGCTAGTTATCACCGCTGCCATCAGGTGATGGCGGTTTGGGACAACGAACCACCTTGCTGCCGTCACGCTGCGGTGGGCGGTCGGCAAGTGGTTAACAATGGGAGCTGTGGCGCACTGGGGTTGATTTACTAAAACTGGTGAGTGAAAAATCTGGTGCAGATGTGCATGATAGCCAATCAACTTCTAACTTCAGCTTGTTCAGTTAAGCTCTGACAATAAGGCCCCATACACATGGGCGTATTGAATAAATAAGCTGTAACGTCGGGCCCGATGTCAAGGAAAAATCGGCCTGCTATTTTTTAACCTAAAAATGGTGGTGCTAAAAATGCCGGTTAATGTCGCTACGGCATTAATGCACATAAGTGAGCGTTAATGAGCATTTTGCCGGTCCAGCGGCATGTGACAGGTCCTCTTTATGGAGAGATTGGGGGTCTATAAACCCAAATCCCTCCCCTGCACTTAAAAGCACTCCAAACACAAAGTTCAGTGTTTCTGAATGCTTTAGATTTTCAAAAATTGGCGACAATAGTTTCCGAAGTAAACCGTAAGTGAAGTCATGACATTGCTTCCGGTTTACTATAAAGAACAGCCGATCAAAGCCAATCCCAGCTTTGTTCAGCTGTCGGCCAGCTGGCCCATGCCAGCTGGCCTATGTCTGTAATATCTTTTATGAGTACATAGAAATCATCAATATTTGTTAGATGAGCTTTATGTGTCAAATATTTAGTGAAAATGTGTTTACCGTATATACTCGAGTATAAGCCGAGTTTTTCAGCACATTTTTTGTGCTGAAAAAGACCCCCCTCGGCTTATACTCGAGTCAGTGTCTGTGGCTGATGAGTAGATTCACATTAAACAGAGCCGTGCT
>BLSH010241940.1:2143339-2154612 GCA_018402905.1 Glandirana rugosa
CACTATGACTAAACACCTCTTTAAATAGTAGTCTGTGACTTTCACTGCTGTCGCTGTTAAGACGTTTAATCGTTTAAAGACGCAAAAACCAAACTAATGTAATAACTTATGTAAAATAATGATAATACAATAATAAAAACTATTAATAAATATCAATAAATAATATAATATTAAATATTAAAACACAAAGTTTGAAATAGTATGGGTCCTACAGATGATCTGAGAACAAACCTGTCTAAATTCACTCAATAAGGATTCTTAATATATTTACGTTTATGGCGCGATTTTCATTGTTGGGCACGATGTCCACGATTTTGTGTTAGCACGTCCTTGGGTTAATATTACTCTGGAAGCGCTGCTAACACTGGACTAATTACACGAGTGTTGACTTTATCTTTGATTTTTTATTTAAAGCAGCAGCTGTGTGATTATTTATTTATTTAATTCACGATTTATTTATTATTTAATTCACAATTTTATGTTTTATTATATATTGTATGTTTTTTTGCACAATTGGGTTCCTGCACGATTGTGTTTTAGCACCTGTAGCACGGGTTGTTACTTTTAGCGCGGTATTTGCATTTATATAATTCTTAGGAATAACTCACTTAAATCTGTCCAAACAAGAGTCTAGTAGACATCCTGGGTATGATAAAGTTTGAAACACAAAATTATAAATTATAATATAATAAATAACTATAAATAATTATCAAAAATAATAACATAATAGTAATAAAATGTATTCAATAATGTAATCAAACCAAAAACGCAGAAATTTGCTAATTTGCAGAATTGTCGCTGTCGTCACTTTCAGTGTCTGATGATAAATTTCTCCACAAATCAGTATCACGCAATTCTGCAAATGATTCTTATTTACTATCGCTGTTTTCTAGCTGATCAAAAAACACTTTTGACGTAAAGGGACACTTTTTGGAAGCCATGGACATTCTCAAGTTTCCAGGCAGAAAGAATGACATATATAATATAAAAGAGCATGCAGGGCACTGGACAAAGCACTAGGGACAAAGGGGATGTGAAATGATTTCATACAGTAATGTAATCTTACAGATTACAGTGTACTGTATGTATACTGTGTGTTTCACTTTATGAATTTCTCGCTGGTCTCCGCCCCCGTGCGACGCTCGCAGGGAACGGAGCCCGGCACACGGAGGCATCGGGCGGAAGACACAGCCCGCTGACACAGCGGAGGGACATCGCTGGATCCAGGGGACAAGGTGAGTAACACTGCCTGGATCCAGCGATGCGATCCCGAGTGTGGCTCAGTGTTACTGCTCTTGGTACAGAATATTCACCCCGAGCCACACTCGGGAATACTTGTGGATCTGTGTACTGAAAGATAACTTTGCACTACATAACCCCCCCCCCCCTGAAATAGCCCCTCTTGTTTTTTTTTTTTACTTTTTTCAAAATGATTCATGACCCCCTATTCTTCATTCTCACCTAGGCAACAATGATATGTTTTGTCCCTGGTGTCTCCTGGGATGTGCACATATACCAGGTAGGGTTGCCACATCATCCCTTTAATCCAGGACACATATTAATTGCACAGGTTCTGAGTCTAATTTAATGCAGATAAGGCGCCAAGTGAGTTTAATTACCACCTTAATCAGCCTTTGGTTTCCAATAAAACTTTGCATTATAGCAAAGCCTACCTTATTATATACAAGTGTATACCTCTCTCTGAGGCTGGGTTCACACTATCCGACAAAGAAACGGTCCGACTTTGATCCTACACTGCTGTGCGATTTACGGTCCTACATGGGGTCAAAGTCGGACCGTTTGTCTGTGAACACGGATCCGATGCCAGGCACTTTGTGCTCTGGGGATC
Organism: Glandirana rugosa; assembly: GCA_018402905.1. Taxonomy (NCBI): domain Eukaryota; kingdom Metazoa; phylum Chordata; class Amphibia; order Anura; family Ranidae; genus Glandirana; species Glandirana rugosa. The sequence goes on from BLSH010241940.1 coordinate 2,145,189, forward strand.
TTGAAGGGGAACTCAACGCCAAATTTAAAAAAAAAAACTGGCATGGGGTCCCCCTCCAGGAGCATACCAGGCCCTTTGGTTTGGTACGGATTTTAAGGGGAACCCCACGCCGAAAAAACAGCGTGGGGTCCCCCCAAAATCCATACCAGACCCTTATCTGAGCACGCAACCCGGCAGGCCAGGAAAGGGGGTGGGGACGAGCGAGCGGCCCCCTCCCTCCTGGACCATACCAAGCCACGTGCCCTCAACATGGGGAGTATGGGTGCTTTGGGGCAGGGGGGGCTCTGTGCCCCCCACCCCAAAGCACCTTGTCCCCATGTTGATGAGGACAAGGGCCTCTTCCCGACAACCCTGGCCGGTGGTTGTCGGGGTCTGCGGGCGGGGACTCATCGGAATCTGGAAGCCCCCTTTAACAAGGGGGCCCCCAGATGCCGGCCCCCCACCCTATGTAAATGAGTATGGGGTACATCGTACCCCTACCCATTTACCTGGAAAGAAATATGTACACAAAAAACCACACAGCTTTTTAAAATATTTTATTAAATCTGCTCCGGCGGTCTTCTCCCCTCTCCGGTGTCTTTTTTTCTTCGGCTCTTTTGCGGGGTCTTTCATCTTCTGAGGGGTCTTTTCTTCTTCTCTGCGGCGTCTTCTGCTCTTTTGCCGGTCTTCTCCGCTGTCCTCTTCCCTCTCTTTCTCTTCTTCTTCTTCTTCTTCTTTTCTTCTTCTCCCCATGTTGACACGACGCGTTCTCCTTCACGAATGCCCTCGCCGCTCTGTGCTGTGCCTTATATTGGCATGGGGCGTGGCCACCAGATGACATCACCTGGAGGTCCCGCCCCATATGAGGTCACAGCTCCGCCCCCAGGGAGACACGTCGTGTCAACAAAGCACCCATACTCCCCATGTTGAGGGCACGCGGCCTGGTATGGTCCAGGAGGGAGGGGGCCGCTCGCTCATCCCCACCCCCTTTCCTGGCCTGCCGGGTTGTGTGCTCGGATAAGGGTCTGGTATGGATTTTGGGGGGGACCCCACGCTGTTTTTTTCGGCGTGGGGTTCCCCTTAAAATCCGTACCAGACCAAAGGGCCTGGTATGCTGGAGGGGGTCCCCATGCCAGTTTTTTCTTTAAAAATATGGTGTGGAGTTCCCCTTCAAGATCCCCAGAGCACAAGTCGCATGCCAAAGTCGGATCAGTGAAGACACTGATCCGACTTTGATCCGACCTCAATGCCTTTCAATGGGCTGAAGTAGGATCAAAGTCGGACAAAAGTAGTACAGGAACCTTTTTCAAAGTCGGTCCGACTTTGAAAAACACATGTCGGACCAGTTAAGATGACTCTCATAGGGAATCATTGTTTTTGTGACGTAATGCAACTTGTGCTCTTCATGTCTGTCCGAGAATCGGACTAGTGTGAACCCAGCCTTAAGGTTTGTGTTGCTTCCAGTCTGCATATAGTCATCTTTAAGCCTCGTACACACGGGACGACGATCGTACGTACGATCGTCTCAAATAGTATGTTGGCTGTTGTATCTAGCATACTGACTGCACTACACAATCATACGACCAAAGAAAGAAAGTTCAGGTGCCTGTAATTTGTGTCCAGCTGTTCCTGACTTCGGAACATGCGTGTTTTGCACAATACAACTTGTTGTACCAACTTCTCTGTACACACGATACAACAGTTGTATGACTGCTTGTTGGTACGACCAAGTTTTCTAGTTTGCTCATACAACTCCCGTTGTACGGCCGTCGTATGTCGGCTGTTCTAATCGCGCGTACGTATGATGGATTTCGCATACAACGGTCATTCGTACGACCTGTTGTATACGATTGTCGTCCCGTGTATATGAGGCTTTAGAGAGCATGCACAATTGTGCAGCATTCTTGGCATAGTAGAGATTGTGGAAATGTGGCATTCTCTGCCATCACCTTGCCCAGCTCTCGCGATGCATTTATCTCCCTCCCATGCCACCATGTATTCATGATGGAAAATATCAACCCATGAAGAGAGAAGAAAGCGTATCTTGAGCAGAGTTGGCAGCATTTCTAAAGCAGGCAGATACATGCAGAGGGCTGGATGATCTCTGTAGTGCTCTTCAGCTTTGATGAAAGAGTGTTATTACAGTTGCCATGGAAGCTGCGGGTGACGTATTTTCCCTGCATTGTGGGCAGATGAGGTTTCCAGGATAAAGGGCAAGAAGTAAGTTAAAACATGGCGCCAGCATCAGAGTCTGAGGGTGGCAGAAAGCCACTACTCATTATCTCATACAAGATGAAAATCTGGGTCAATTAGTGAGTGCATTTAGTTTAATTAAATATTTCACGAACAGCCTTGAAATATATTTGATTTTTTTTTTTTGCCTGACTACAATTCTTTTTTATAGACTTCATGCACAGGGCCACAAGAGAGCCATATAGAGTACATCAGGGCATAATCCTCTGGTCGGGAATCACAGGAGCCAGCAGCCTGTCAAAATCAATGACAGGCTGAATGCGCAGCGACTGTACACTGATAAAAGCACATCCGAGTGGTACGTATGCACTGCCCTAAACACTGGCTGAGGTTGGGCTGGTGAGGTAGTTAAAGACATACTTCAGTGCATAACGCTCCTAAGAAACAAATAAAGACGCCCTCTGCTGGAGAGTCAGTGCTACTACAGTGCCAAAATATTTGAAACAGTTAAAGCATGACTCCACTTTTGTTGAGAAAAAAATATTCCCCTCTGGGTGATCTATGCACATTGCAAGGATTATAACAACCTTTGTTGCAGATTCCTACCTTTTGTTATTCTTAAGAAATCCCTGTGTGTTTCTCTGTGCCTCTGTACTGAGTGGATCTAATGGGAGTGGTTTCATAATTGTCTATCAGGTGTGCACCTGCTGGGCACTAATGATGATATCTGCTGGGCCTGATTCACTTTAGACGTGCTCCTACTGAAAGTATCCCTCCAAAAATGACATTTTTGTTGCAGGGCATGCCTGAAATCTGACTTGTATCATAGGCTGACTTGTGGTGGCTTGTGGTAAGCCAATCACACAAGCAGAAAATGATGTTTCTGGGGAATGGTCAGTACACATTCCGTGTACAGAACAACTTCAGGTAGCAATATTTTACTGTATTTTCAGAACATTACAGGGGCTGCAGATTGAAAAGGAAAGGTCATTTTTAATAACATTAAATTACAATGTGACGGTGTCGCAATTATATATATGTATATTATTTTTTCTTCATTTGCTATTTTAACTCCATTTAAAGGGTAACTCCACTTTTATGGGGGGAAAAATAGCAAACCTAAAAAAAATAATATAGAGTGTATACAATCACAACTCAAGTCATATTGTAATTGAATGCTATTAAAAATGAACTTTCCTTTTCAATCTGCAGCTCATTTTCTGTAAAACGCATTGCAATATGGCTACTTGAAGGTGTTCTGTACACAGAATGTGTACTGACCATTCCCCAGAAACATCATTTCCTGCTTGTGTGATTGGCTCACTGATTCTCCCAGAAGTCTGCACTAAGATACAAGTCAGATTTTTGGCATCGCCTGCAACAAAAATTGCATTTTTGGTGAGATTTTCCCAATAGGAAATAAAGTCTAAAGGGATGCAAACCCTGAAATTTTCCTCGTTAGAGCCCTGCAGGTGCAACAGCTGATTGAAAATTATGAAACCACTCCCATTAGATTCACTTTACTCATGGGTGCAGACAAGCACACAAGGATTTCTTCAGAATAACAAAAGGTAGGAATCTGCAACAAAGTTTATTAAAATCCTTGTAGTGTATGTAATGTACATAGATCACCCAGAGTGGAATGTTTTATTTTCAACAAAATTGGAGATACTCTTTATATTCATGAACTAATTTAGCTTTTCCACAGGCAGGCTGGTTGTAAAAACCTGCAAAAACCCAGCATCATAGAACAAATGTTATTCCCTCCCATAGAAGTTATATCCAACTTTTAATGTAGATATAATACATGTAGGGACAGCATAAAAATCACACAAACTGCATACATCTAAAACTTAATAGGAAGGTACATTATAGAGAAAAGCATACAGTGCATGGATACAGCCTATTAACCACTTGCTTACTGGGCACTTAAACCCCCTCCTGCCCAGATCAATTTTCAGTTTTCAGCTCTGTCACTCTCTGAATAACAATTGCGCGGTTGTGAAACATTGTAGCCAAACAAAATTGATGTCCATTTTTTCCCACAAATATAGCTTTCTTTTGATGGTATTTGATCACCTCTTCGGTTTTTATGTTTTGCGCTATAAACAAAAAGCGACGATTTTGAAAAAGGAACAATATTTTTTACTTTTTGCTATAATAAATATCCAAAAATAAAAAATAAAAAAAAACACATTTATTCTTCAGTTTAGACCGATATATATTCTTCTACATATTTTTGGTAAAAAAAATTGCAATCGGCCTATATTTAAAACGTTATAGCGCCTACAAACTATGGACATTGGTTTATAGTGTTTTTATTATTTATTTATTTATTACTAGTAATGGCGGTGATCTGAGATTTTTATCGGGACTGCGATATTGCGGCGGGGCATGTCAGACGTTTTTGACACTTTTTTGGGACCAATGACATTTATACAGCGATCAGATCTAAAAATAGACACTGATTACTGTATAAATGTCATTGGCAGTGAAGGGGTTAACACCAAGGAGGCAGTGAAGGGGTTAAATATGTTCCCTGGGTGTGTTCTAACTATGGGGGGGCAGGGCTAACAGGGACATAACAGATCTAACTGATCACAGAGCAGGGAACCACCGTGTTTACATCGGCGTTTCCCCGTTCCGGCTCTCTGTGAGGAGATTGCGGGACATCGAGTCCGTCCGACCCGCTGGCACACTCACACGACATGCGGCAGCGCGCACCCCGCCGGCGAGGATGCACCGAGCATGAGCCAAAGGGGAGAACGTCTATTGATGGCCTCCCGGCAAATTAGATCCGCAATGTAGCCGTTACTCGGCTATGGTGCGGATCTGAAGCGGTTAAAGCACAATTTATGTAATGAAAATACTAATCCTCTTCATAACATGGAAACATAGAAAAGTTTTGGCAAACAAAAAGACCAAGTGGTCCATTGAGTCTGCCCTACTTGTATTTTTATTTATTTATTGTTAACTTTTTGTCAGTATAGATCTATGTTTGTCCCAAGAATGTTTGACTGGGTCACTACCTCTACTGAAAGTCTATTTCAAGCATCAACTATTCTTTCAGTAATATAATATATTCTATGATTATGGGCATGCAAAATACTCCCATAGTATGCAAGCTCTCAGATGCACCTCAGATAGTAACTCCTCATTTCCACTTCTCTTTACTATGGAAACCGCAGTCACATCCACTGTTCAGCTGATAGCTCCTTCAAACTCTGTGGGTGTCATATAGGGAAGCAATAACACTAGACATAGTGCTTAACCAGTTTAAAACACTTTAATTTAATCAAAGCCAATGTAACACTCACATATATAACGATAAAACACGCCTTGTACAGGATAAATGCTCCAGTGATATCACCTCTCCTGTGGGTGAGGGAGATCTCCCTCTAGAAGTTATGCGGCATAATGAAACCGGTAGGAGGGGCCGGCACGGTCGATGGATGCATTCGTTTACACAGCACAGCAATGTGAAAGAGGTTATCACTGACCTAATAGGGATCTGCAGACCCACCGGAGAGGTGATATCACTGGAGCATTTATCCTGTACAAGGCGTGCCCGCGGGTCGACGAGGAAGAGCGGGGAACTGCCGTTGTAAACATGGCGGTTTCCCATTCTGACAGGCGGCATGACAGAGATCTACTGATCCCTGTACTCGGGATCAATTAGATCTCTTATGCCCTTGGCAGCCCAGCCCCCATACAGTTAGAACACGCCTAGAGAACACAGTTAACCCCTTCATTGCCCCCTGCACGTTAACTCCTTCCCTGCCAGTGCCATTTACACAATCACAGATCACCACCATTACCAGCAAAAAAAAAATAGTAAAAACGCCATAAATTAATTCTGATGGTTTGTAAACGTGGCAACTTTTGCACAAACCAATCAATATACACTGACTGCGATTTTTTTTTTTTACCACAAATATGTAGAAGAAGATTTATTGGCTAAAACTGATTAATTTTTTTTCTTGGACATGTATTATAATGAAAAGTAAAAAAAAAAACATTTTTTCAAAATTGTCCCTCTTTTTTTGTTTATAGCGGTGATCAGAAATGACACAGAGGTGATCAAATACCATCAAAAGAAAGCTCTATTTGTGGGAAAAAAGAATGCCAATTTTGTTTGGGTACAACGTTGCACGACCGCACAATTGTCAGTTAAAGCTACGCAGTGCCGAATCGCAAAAAGTGCTCTGGTCCTACAGTGGGAAATCCTTCCGGGGCTGAAGTGGTTAAAAAAAAAAAAAATATATATATATATATATATATATATATATAAAACATGTTTGAGAGTTCTAAGTAATGTTTCTAACAAAAAAAAAAAAAATGCAGATTTTTACATGTGTATAAGAAATGTAAGAATTGACCCAGTTTTGAGGTGGTTAAAAGATGGGTGATGGTGTTGCATGAGTAATTAATGATGGTCTGTGGTTTGGTGGAACATAGGGGTAAATCTTGTTGGTAAATCAGTTGAACAGCTTCCTCTTCAGTAGCCTTTATGTTGACATTTTATGTTTGTGGACTTGAATTTAATTTAGTAAAGGCTGGTGGCAGGGCTTAGATGAGATGTGTACTGACATCTCATGGATTTTATGAGTGTCATAATGTATCTGTCTCACAAAAGCAAAATCATGTTCTTCAGTTATTTACCTTTGAAATGAAATAGCTGTAATTTTTAAATATGTTACCTTCTTGACACGTCTTATCTTAGCCTAATGATTCACTGTCAGCTGAAAGTCAACATTCGTACAGGTAGTAGCACAATGTATCTTCCTTTTTTGTTCCCATTGCAGATACTTTTTTATTGTTTGCATACAATCATAAATGCTAATCTACTGAAGACTTTACTTTGTGCCTAGCTATAAAATATGTATTGTGCATTGAGCCTTTTACTGTGATCACACCTTTTGCAAATTACAAATTTTGAATAATCTTCGATTATAGGAAACATGTACTATGAGAAATAATTAAACTATTGTAGCCACCGTATGTCAAGTTGCTGACCAACAACAAGAAGGTAGAAAGTGAAGTTGGCCTTCATACTCCTTTTGGGTCACAGGATCGCAAAGTATTGAAGTCATTGGTTCAGCATTTTTTGACTGAGGGGATAGCAACTGCAACATACATATACTCTCAATACAGTTTTACTTTAAAGTGGTTGTAAAGACACAAAGGCACATTCTATGCATGAAGCAAAAAACCTCCTGTGTGCAGCAGCCCCCCTAATACCTACCTGAGTCCCCTCTTGATTCAGCAATGTTTACAAGAGCCTTGCCTCTCCGAGGACTCACATTCCTGATTGGCTTTTGGCAGCAACAGGAGTCATTGGCTCCCACTGCTGTCAATCACAGCCGGTGAGCCAATCAGTAGATGGAGGGGGCAGGCCTGAGCCGCAGCTCTGTGTGTGAATGGGCACACAGAGCCATTGGCCTGGAGCGCACGTACTTGGATGCCCCCAGAGCAAGCTGCTTGCTGTGGGGGCACCCGGCAGGAGGAAGGGACCAGGAGCACTGGCATGGGACCCAAGAAGAGGGGGATCCAGGCTGCTCTGTGCGAAACCACTGCATATAGCAGGTAAGTATAACATGTTTGTTATTTTTGTTTAAAAAAAAAACAATACTTTAATATCACTTTAAATATGTTTTTGTGTTTAGAAATCAGTTCGTTTGGGATATTCTCTCTTATGTGACATCACTAGAATGCATCATATTAATTTAAACCCAACCCCTACATTTGAATTCTTTTCATAGAAAACAAGGGCATTCATTATGGTTTGATCATTTATAGTAGCCATAATTTGGTAGGTTATAGCATAGTGGAGGAATAACATACAGCAGCCATTTAGATTCCAACTAACATTTTCGATTGTAAATTCAAAAATGATTGCATTAATTTAAAATACTACAACTAATTCAAATAAAGGGAAAAGTGTTACTTTTGTTTGCAGCTATGCTGAATTTCTCTTAAAATAACATTGTTTTGCCAGTTTCATTTGGATTATTAGCCTTCCTGGTGGTTTTCCCGAGTGTGGCTTGTGAAAAATTTCCATTACAAATAGCGGTAATACCGAGCCACACTCGGGATCACATTGATGGATCCAGGCAATGTTACTTACCTTGTCCCCTGGATCCAGCGATGTCCCCCACCGTGTCTGCGGGCTGTATCTTCCTCCCGATGCCTCTGTGTGCCGGGCTGTATTCCCTGCGAGCGTCGCGTCACATGGGGGCGGAGCCTGGCGGCAAATTCAAAAAGTGAAACACACAGTAAACATACAGTACACTGTAATCTGTAAGAACACATTACTGTATCAAATCATTTCACATACCCTTTGTCCCTAGTGGTTTGCCCAGTGCCCTGCATGCACTTTTATATTATATATGCCATTCTTTCTGCCTGGAAACTTGAGAATGTCCATGGCAACCAAAAAAGCGTCCCTTTACGTCAAAAGCGGTTTTTGACCAGCTAGAAAACAGCGATAGTAAATAAGACTCACTTGCAAAATTGAGCGATACTGATTTGTGGGGAAATTCGTCATCAGACATTGAAAGTGACAACAGCGACAATTCTGCAACTGAGCAAATTTCAGTGTTTTTGACTTGATTACGTTATTGAATACATTTTATTAGTATTATTATTATATTATTTTTGATAATTATGTATAGCTATTTATTATATTATAATTTTTTTTCATATATATTATAATTTATGATTTCGTTAATTCAAACTTTATCATACCCGGGATGTCTACTAGACTCTTGTCTTAAGTGAGTTACCGTATATACTCGAGTATAAGCCGACCCGAATATAAGCCGAGGCACCTAATTTTACCACATAAAACTGGGAAAAGTTATTGACCCGAGTATAAGCCTAGGGTGGAAATGCAGCAGCCAGAACACAGGAATTGTAGCCAGAACACAGGGACAGGGAGCCAGAACTCAGGGATTGTAGCCAGGACACAGAGACTGTAGCCAGAACACAGGTATTGTAGCCAGGACACAGGAATTTTATCCAGGACACAGAGACTGTAGCCAGAACACAGGTATTGTAGCCAGGACACATGGATTTTACCCAGGACACAGGTATTGTAGCCAGGACACAGACTGTAGCCAGAACACAGGTATTGTAGCCAGGACACAGGGATTTTATCCAGGACACAGACTGTAGCCAGAACACAGGTATTGTAGCCAGGACACAGGTATTGTAGCCAGAACACAGGTATTGTAGCCAGGACACAGACTGT
>BLSH010241940.1:2155821-2171429 GCA_018402905.1 Glandirana rugosa
TTACGTTGAAAGTTTTAACGGTTTTTATGTAAGACGAGTCTACACTTACGTCCGAATCTTCAAAATTAATAGGTTTTCGTTTTAAATCACAACCTTAAGAATAGGTGACAAATAAAATAAAATTCGGCTGGTACGAGATGTTACATTTACAGTTAAATATTACATATTTATTATAAAATGTGTTCGTTAGTTTTTAATATATTTTATATTAAAATATCTGAACATAAGTAATTGAACGGACCGTCATACTAACACAGTCTAAAAACGCAGAGTTTCACCATTTAAAAAAAGGGTATCTTTAAACCGCAAAATATGACATCCGGACATTAAGAAACAGTTACAAAGCACAGAGCGGCTCTTAGAAGCAGCACGGCTCTGTTTAATGTGAATCTACTCATCACCCACAGACACTGACTCGAGTATAAGCCGAGGGGGGTCTTTTTCAGCACAAAAAATGTGCTGACAAACTCGGCTTATACTCGAGTATATACGGTATTCCAAAGAATTACAGGCCTACAGTATAAAACGCCAAATTTCTATGGGAAAAAAATTTACCACTTTGAGACGCAAAAATCTGACACAATCATACTGCCAGGCAAGTTAATGAATACAAGTCTATAAAATTATATTTTATATAATTTTTGATTGCTTGTGTAAAATATTATTTATACATTATAAATTGACATTTACATTGTAGAGCATGGTCGGCTTAAAATAAAATAAACAGTGGATAAGAATTCCAACACTAAATTTTGCTTTTGGATAATTAAAACTTCTAAGCCTGCATTCACATCTGAGCAGAATGTATTTTTGGCAATTTTGAAAGTTGCATTTGTTTCCTGAGCTGGGCAAGAGGAAGAGAGCAGTTCTGCAAGCTCAGAAATGCATGTTGCACATTACAGGCACTCCAATTGAGGTTAATGTGGCCAACAACATCTGATTATGCTAAAAAAATAATAGCTTATGTTCTTTTTGGAGCATAGCAAATCAAACTACAAGCAACTGAGCATTGGAATATGAACAAGGGCAATTACAAATAATAATATTTTCCTGAAATGTTAACTCAGCTTAGTGAATAAGGTGAAGCTGTGTTCATGTCAATTATCCAATCAGCTAAAGTGAGCCTAGCTTCGCCTTATTTACTTAGCTAAGTGAACATTCACTTTGCAAAGTATAAGCGCACTTTCTAGAATTACAAATAATGCTAAATGATAGAGCCCTATAGTTATTTAAGGATGAGATTTTTTCATTGACACTAGAATTTGGGACATAATATGTATGCTTAGACTTCAGATTCATGTGGAGTGTGGGTCTGTGACCATCTTCTAGTATACCAAGGAAGATCCAACAATGTGGCAAAGTCTCTGTCACTGGAAAAAGACTGAGGATGGTTGACCTATAGTAATCTGTAGCATGTGGAAAACTCTGATATATTGAATCATATCAATATGTCATACAGTGTATGTTCAAAAGGTTATTGATACAATGAACTGCCTATCAGTAGCAGAAGAACCCTCTGGTCAAAGAAAGCTGTTGGCTCAATTAATGGAAAGTGGCTAGGAAAGAGTTTATCTGAGAACAGACGGGCAGGATTTTATGAAGTGAGAATGATAATGGAAAAGATAATGCAGTCCATACTGATCCAGTCCAACTGAACTGGATTCCAAATTGTGGTTGGAGCTGGAGACAGTGGTGAATGTGATGGTTATTTTATGTCCAAATAGGTAAGGGACCTGTCATTTTTGAGTACCCTTGGACTTATCTTTGTAAATTGTATTTACTTTCCTAAAGGCTGTCCTGCATCTTGTATGGAGGCTTGCTAATTTTCATCATGGCTGAAATTGGATGATATTGTAAACGAATAACAGCATCATTTCTCTTCGCTTCCCAATTAATGATTTCCATATGCAATTAAACATTCTCATAATCATTTTATGCAAATCAGCAATCAGGTGTGACTGGGAATTAGGATTCTAAATGAATAGATAATTGTGCATTTAAAGGTTAGTTAACTGATGTTTGTTTTGCGGTGATTAATGAAGTATTGGTAAGCTTGCAGTTGATAAAATGCAGAAGTACTAAAAGTAAAAAATTAATAACTCAGGCATTTTTTTTCAACTACTTTTAGAATCAGACACATTTACAAATATTAACATACATAAAAAAAATTCCCAGCACTTGCGCAGATCTTCCTTCACCTTACTCTATATATAACTGAAACAAAAGGAAAGTCTCTCCTGTTGGGCTGAGCTTTGAGGGACTAGAACCTTGATATAAGTTCTTTGAGGCTGTACATGCTACACTGGGTTTTTCTTCCTGGCTTCATAAGCTAAGGAACAGTCACATTTTTACCTTAGCTTCTCATGTTTCCAGATGTAGGTAGCTCCTTCAGTACTTGTACTTTTTGTTACTGCCTCCGTGCTTCCTGTTGATGCAGAACTGAAGTGTTGATGGTTCTTTACATGGTTTTAAATACATCAAATAAATCCCAGAAAGGCAGTACTTACAATACACCTAGTGCTACAGGAGCCACCTGCTGTACTTTATTTTTTTAATTCAGGTACTTATATAGCGCTGTCAATTTACGCAGCTCTTTACATATATATTGTAGTCACATCAGTCCCTACCCTCAAGGAGCTTACAATCTAAGGTCCCTAACTCACATTCATACATATACTAGGGCCAGTTTAGACAGGATCCAATTAACCTACCAGCATGTCTTTTGGAGTGTGGGAGGAAACCGGAGTACCGGTACTGTACTGGTTTGTAGACATCCATTCTTTGTTTTATGTATGTGTTGCTGTGTGTTTAAAGTGGATCTATATTCAAGTGTTACCTGGGGTAGATCTAGTAATAAAAATGCTAAAATACTTACCATTGGCCTCTGCGAGTCATGTAACCAATGGTTTGGCATTGGTCACGTGGTCTCTAGCTCATTAACAATTCTGCCAGAGCACCGATCCTCCCTAGGGAGCTTGTAGTATGGCATCATGTCACCACAATGGAGGTCCGTGTCTGCTTGATGTAAGTCTTTGGTGGCTTGTTTTATCCTTATTTGTCAAGATTTTATCTATGTAGGCTGAATATGATTTACAATAAATACTGCGCTGGCACTTTCTTGTCTTTTTACTTATGGTGTCTGGAGAACTAAAAATGGAGTACTGACCCCAGTAGGATGAGTTCAGAGTGACCTTAGATTGATGCCTGGATTTACCATCCACACTACCTTTATTGCAGCACAGTTCTCTGGCAGCATATACGATGGTGAGTGCACATTTCCGTTGATTGGTGGACACATTCTTCACAGAGTGATATTAGACGCACTGAGGTGTCATGTGTATTCACTAGCTTATAGCAGTGTCGCACTATGTTTTTTTTTTCCTTTTTGGATGTATCCTGAGTTCCATTTCTTAGGATACTTGAAATTTAAGACTCACTGGAGGAGATACGAGTCTTTCCAAGATTGGGGCTTTACTGTACTTAATTGAGCAGCCTGAATTTCCGGTAGGTCAAAAATTTAGCTGACTGGAACGTTGAAAGATTATCCAATTTTTTATTATATGGATTTTGTGAATTGCACCTTCATATGACTTTTTGATAGCATCAAAAGTTTTTTTGATCACTGAAAAACTGAATAGATTGCCCCTTTTCTTTTGTTGGTAGTCAGTATCGGTGCACATGATGACATTTGTTAATCTTGGACTTCATTATATCAATTTTTTATCACTATTTCTACCTTTTGGTATTGAATTATATAATGCTGCAGTTTGTGTTTTAAAATAAATATATGAGTTCTCCATACATTTTATATGGACTTGGATTATCCTTTGCACGTTAGCATGTCTTGTGTTAAGGCAACCCATTGATATTATATTAGAATAGGAGGCTCTAACCTAATGTATAGGAAATGTGAGAGTCTATATAACCGAGATAGGACTTTTAAAGATAGGTGGATGAAAAGCATTGTGAGAAAGGCCTCTTACTGGTCAGAACGGCTGGGGTTGGCAAGTTTTAGAATGTAGATAAGAGATCATATGGCACATGAGCCCTTCTTTCATTCACTTTATGCTAGGAAGCAATAGCTGTTCTTTATACTACTTATACTCTACTAGTGTGCATTATGTATTACAAGAGCAGAATTTGAAGGAGGTACATTTTGCTTTTACTATTATAAAGGACTTTATTATCAAAAGAGTTGAACATTTAGCTTGGCTAATGTACGAAAAGCAGTTCTATGAAATATTTCTTTAAGGCTGGATTCACACTTCTCTATTCCTGTGTATTGTGGTATTGCACATATGTTAACCTGTGTTGTTTCATGCCTCAACATGCATTCTGCGAATGAACAGAGACGAACCAAAAAATGGGCATACAGCATTTTTTGACACACTGTGCCACAATGCATAGTAGTTTGTAACCATGCATTGTGGTGTTCTGCATTGGAACGGTCTTGCCCTAGTGCATTGGGGCCCCATTCAAAATGAACAGCACTGCAATATGCTATAGGACATGGTGCCTGTTAGAGTGTATTACAATAGAGCAAGCAATCTCAAAATTGGCCTTGGTTCTAAAGGCAGAAGGTTTTTTTATCTTAATGCATTCCATGCATTAACCTCCCTGGCGGTATGATTATGTTAGATTTTTGCGTCTCAAAGCGGTAAATTTTTTTTGCACAGAAATTTGGTGGTTTATATTGTAGGCCTGTAATTCTTAGGAATAACTCACTTAAATCTGTCCAAACAAGAGTCTAATAGACATCCCAGGTATGATACATTTTTATATATTGTGATAAATTTGTAAACAACAAAATCATAAATTATAATATAATAAATGACTACAAATAATTATCAAATATATATATATATATATATATATATATTTTTTTTTTTTTTTTTTTTTTTTTTCAAAAATATTAATATAATAATAATCTAATAATAATAAAATGTATTCAATAATGTAATCAAATCAAAACACTGAAATTTGCTCAGTTGCAGAATTGTCCCTGTGGTCACTTTCAGTGTCTGATGACGAATTTCCCCACAAATCAGTATCGCTCAATTCTGCAAATGATTCTTATTTGCTATCACTGTTTTCTAGCTGATCAAAAACTGCTTTTGACGTAAAGGGACACTTTTTGGATGCCATCTACATTCTCAAGTTTCCAGGCAGAAAGAATGACATATATAATATAAAAGTGCATGCAGGGCACTGGAAAAAGCACTGGGGACAAAAGGGATGTGAAATGATTTGATACAGTAATGTAATCTTACAGAATACAGAGTACTGTATGTGTTAAGTGTGTTTCACTTTTTGAATTTGCCGCCGGGCTCCGCCCCCATGAGACGCAGGGAACAGAACCCGGCACACAGTACATCGGGCGAAGATTCCATCAGAGGACACAACGGGGGGACATCGCAGGATCCTGGGAACAAGGTAAGTAACATTGCCTGGATCCTGCGATGCGCATTTACTGCGGCAGGGTGGCCTGGCGGCATGAAACAATGTACCTGTTCGTTGTTTCCTCTTTGGGGTCTTGGATACACGCGCGTGCCGTCGGCGATCCGCTCCCGCTGTGATTGGACACAGCGGGAGCCAGTCAGCAGGGCCAGCAACCGCGATGGACACCGGGACCCTCCGATCATCTATGTAAACAAAGCAGAATCTCAGAGAGGAAGAGAGAGATCATGTGTTCCTGCTAAGCAGGAACACAGATCTCCCTCTTCCTCCAGTTAAGACACCCCCCACACAGAAAGCATTCCCTAGGAGCACACTTAAGCCTTTGATCGCCCCTGATGTTAACCCTTTCCCTGCCAGTGTCATTTATACAGTGATAGAGAATTTTTTTTCACTGATCACTGTAGTAGTGTCACTGGTCCCCAAAAAAGTGTCACTTAGTGTCTGATTTGTCCGCCGCAATGTCACAGCTCCGAAAAAAATCGCTGATCGCCGCCATTACTAGTAAAAATAAAAATGCCATAAAAATATCCCATATTTTGTAGATAACTTTTGCGCAAACCAATCAATATATGCTTATTGGGATTTTTTTACCAAAAACATGTAGCTGAATACATATTGGCCTAAACTGATGAATATATTTAATTTTTTATAGCTAAAATGAAAAAATATGTTTTTTTTTCAAAATTGTTGCTCTTTTTTTGTTGATAGCACAAAAAATAAAAACTGCAGAAGTGATCAAATACCACCAAAAGAAAGCTCTATTTGTGGGAAAAAAAGGACATAAATTTTGTTTGGGTAAAACGTTGCATGAACATGCAATTGTCAGTTAAAGCAATGCAGTGCTGTATTGCAAAAAATGGCCTGGTCAGGAAGTGGTTAAAAATAGCAGAATTTATATTTTATTATGATGGGTGGCCTGACGGACCATTAGGCAGTCTTTTTAAGTGGTTAATATCACTTTAAGTTGTATTCACATTGCTTGTTGTAAGTTTCAGTGCATGTGGTCATGCGCATTACCAGATGGAAAGGGGCGGCACAGTGGTGTAGTGGTTAGCACTTTCGTCTGGCACCAATAGGGTCGTTGGTTCGAATCCCAACCATGACACCACCTGCCTGGAGTTTGCATTTACTCCCTGTGCCTGCGTGGGTTTCCTCTGGGTACTCCGGTTTCCTCCCACACTCCAAAGATAAGCTGGTAGGTTAACCATTGGATCCTGTGTAAATTGGCCCTAGAATGTGTATGTATGAATGTGAGTTAGGGGCCTTATAGTGTAAGCTCCTTAAGGGTAGGGACTAATGTGAATGTACAATGTATATGTAGAACGCGGCGTAAATTGACAGAGCTATATAAGTACCAGAAATAAATAAAAAATAAATAAACAAAATAATGTAAGAGAGCCTATATAGTTTCCTTTTTAAAACACATTCAACTGCAGCACATGGATGTGAACCAGCTACTTTGGAAACAATGGAATTTCTTCTTGTAATGCATTTTCATTTAGCACAATATATGTGTTTTACTGCATTAAAAAATCAACAGACAAGTGTGAAAAGGAAAATAAAAAAATGTACTTTTTGGAACAAAAAATCATAGTTTAGGACATGGGCAAAGTTTACTGCATGTCCAAAGTACCTTTACTGATCATACAACAGACATGCATATTTCTGTTTGTACATTGTTGCACTTTTACTTTTAATATAGAGAGGTTTTTTGTGCATAAAGTATGTATTGTAAATCTGAAATGAATCCAAATCATTTTTTCCCTTAGTGTATAGTCATGCCTCTGAATGTAAGAATCAATTTCACCATACAGCTGTGTGTTAGTAGAATAAAGCTATAGCTGAGTCTATATGACCTTTGCAATACAAATGGCATCATACAAATGGTACCACTGAGGCAGATGATACTAAATATAGTTCTATTCACGCTTCACTCTTTTAATGCAGCTACTGAACAGTTATGAGTCAGCAGATATTATCAGTAAATGTTTGCAGTCATAACAAATTACTCACTGTATCTGAAAGCAAAATAATAGAATTCTAATCAGTATGACAGTCATTTTGCAGATGCATTAAATATTTCAGTGTGACAATGTTTACAGTAGGCCATCTCAGGTAACCTTATTTACATGTGCAAAAATAATATTTTAAAGTCAAATTCCCACAAAAACATAACTTTTTGGTCACTGGAGATAAGCTTAGAACCAAGTGGCGGCTGGTGGGGTTTTGGGGGGGGGGTGACAACCCATCCACCCCCCCAAGCAGCACCCATGGCAATCCCTCCCACCCCCATATTCATTCTCTGTTGCAACACACCTGGGTGGGCTCCGGACGCAGTGCTCTGCGCCCCGAGCCCATCCTATTTTGAAGCCTATTAGAGCAGTGATTCCCAACCAGGGTTCCGTGGAACCCTAGTGTTCCCCCAGAGGTTGCTAGGGGTTCCTTGAGCAATTGGAAATTTCTACCTCTCCGATAAGTTCCCAATGACCACAAGTGTAAGGAGCATTCTTCCCATTGACCATCACACTAATGTATCATGAGTTGTAGATTTCTCATTTTAAGCAGGGGTTCCCCAAGACCTGAGAACTATTTCAAGGCTTCCTCCGTGTTGAAAAGGTTGAGAAAGGCTGTATTAGAGCCTCTAGCTCTAATCAAGTGCTTCAAAAGACACCCCCCCCGCCTATCCCCGCAATTGTAATTCATAGTCCTGAAAGGGGTCGGGCGCATGGATAGGGGGTGGCGGCAGGGATGGGGGGCAGCGCCCGTGCACCCTACAATGCCCAGGCCGCCCCTGTTAGAACCTCTGTCAAAATTATATTCTTGAGTATATTCCCAGACTTCCCATTCACATGCTTGACTCCCTGTCACCAGGACAAAAGTTTTACCTGTAGTTAGATATTATAATGACTGTCTATTGATCTTAGCTTTTTTCAATTTATTCATATACAGTAATCTTTTATGTATTTGTAAATAGTTTAAGCCCTGGTTCAGACTTGTGCGATGCGGGAACCGGAGCAATTACAGAGCCGGTTCCCGCATTGCATTACTCCCGCCAGCAGTTCACACTGCCTTCTATGAGCCACTGGAGGGTGTCATTACAATGTTAATGACACCCCCAATTTTGTTCACAGATCGCAGTGCGAACTGTACACGGGCACATGAATCGGATTGCGATTCTAGTGCAGGAAAAGAAAGGTACATGTACCTTTTTTTTTTTGCGAATCTAGTGCGAGTTCAGCCATACAAGTGTATGGCTGAACTCGCACTGCTCAGAGATCGAATGTGATCGGCACCAGCAGTGCTGGTGCTAATCACATGCGATCTCTGAGGATCGCATTAGTCTGAACCAGGGCTGAGAGATGAATGATAGTGAAAGTAAAAACTTGGAATTAAAGTGGATGTAAACCCTCCATATACAGTACCCAGTGAAGTGAACAGCCTCAGATGATACACAGAGATGAAACAAATCTCCCTACTTACGTTTTACATGTATATTTGCTGTATTTAGCTTTATATATTCTTTAGAAAGTGCAGATCGTGTTAACATTTTTCTCTTCCTGGTTACCTCTGGGAGTGGATCATTGGCATACAGCCAAGACAGCTGATTGGAGGAAAGGCACACACCCCCTCTCCTCATAGGCAAAGGCAGAAAGCAATATACATAGCTCTGCCCTTAGATGACAATTTGACTACTAATCTATTTATAGCAACCTCCCCCGACACACACGTCTATCTCCCGTTGAGAAAGTGTGAGAACTTATCGGGCTGATAACAGAGGAACTGAATAACAGACAGCTACGAGACTAAGTGCTTTGAAGGAAGATAATCAAACACTTCAGATCTATGTGTCAAGCTCAAATTTCATGAATCTGGTTTACATCCACTTTAAATGTACTTTTGGAGTTGAGATGAGAGAATCCTATGATGTGCACTTGGCATTTTTAAGAATTAATTTCATTGCGGCAGGTCGGCTCTATTGTGCGAAACGACGTACCTGTACGTTATTTCGTGCAATAGACACTGGGGAGTGCTCCGCCAAAGGCATGATCACATGCTGATTGAACACAGGGGATGCCAGTCAGCGGGTCCGGCAGATTCGATGTCCACCGGCCACCCCCGATCGTTCCCTAGAGAGGCAGAACGACAATCTGCTTGTGTAAACAAGACAGATCGCCATTCTGACAGGGAAGAAGATAGAGATCTTGTGTTCCTGCTAAGCAGGAATACCAATCTCTGTCTTCATCCAGGCAGAGCAACCCCCACACAGTTAGCAAGCACCAGCTAGGCACACATTTAACCCTTTGATCGCCCCTGATGTTAACACCTTCAATGCCAGTGTCAATAGTACAGTAACAGTGCATATTTTTAGCATTGATCACTGTTATAATGTCACTGGTTCCCAAAAAAGCATCAAAAGTGTCAGTTAGGTGTACGATTTGTCCGCCGTAATGTCCCAGTCCCACTAAAAATCACTGATCGTAACAAGAAATATAAAGAAAAATGCCATAAAAATATCCCATAGTTTGTAGATGCGATAACTTTTGTGCAAACCAATCAATATACGCTTATTGGGATTTTTTTTACCAAAAATATGTAGCAAAATACATATTGGTCTAAATTTATGAAGAAATTATATTTTTTCCTTTTTTTATTGGATGTGTTTTATAGCAAAAAGTAAAAAATATTGGGGGTTTTTTTTCAAAATTGTCGCTCTTTTTTTGTTTATAGCGCAAAAAGTAAAAACCGGAGAGGTGATCAAATACCACCAAAAGAAAGCTCTATTTGTGGGAAAAAAGGGCAACAATTTTATTTGGGTACAATGTTGCACCACCGCGAAATTGTCAGTTAAAGTTACACAATGCCATATCGCAAAAAATGACCTGGTCATTAAGGGGGTAAAGCCTTCCAGGGCTGAAGTGGTTAATGAATTTGCATGCCAGAACAAAATACAGCCAAAGCAAAATAATGTATTTTTGAACATCAGACAGGCAGTAAAATCTTCTTGCACAATGATCATATTTTTATGGAGGATGTGTGCATAGTTGTCTACAATTATTTACATTGTGTACGGAATGTTCAAACTGTGCCCCCATGGTAACAAGCAGAATCCGAACATTCCCTAGGGTTAAAATGGATACGTAAAAAGCTAGTTAAAGCAGAAGAAGTGAACAAGACATCTAATAAATATTTTCCAATTGTATTCTTTCATTGCCTGCTTACTTCTATAAGTCAGTCGTAGATGCACAGCTGGCATTAGTGGCATAGATGAATGATTTACTTACTGTCCTAAAATGAGAAATGAGACCCTTATTTGTTGTGTTGGAAGTGATGATATATAAATACCTTCTTTTGAAATTAAATTCTCTACTTTACAAATATTTTAGAGCAGTAGTAGGGTAACTCCACTTTTGTTGAAAACAAATGGCAAAAAATAATAATATTGTATATATAATTGCTAAACAAGCCATAATGTATCTGAGTGTTAGTTTACCTTTGCAGGTAAATTACCTTTCCTTTTGCATCTGCAGCAATGTCATTTTCCGTAAAATGTAATGCAGCATGGCAACCTGAGGGGCATTCTGTTGGTATATGAAACACCCCCATAAATGTCTTTTCCTGCTTGTGTGAAAACATTTGCAGTAATATATGTCAGGTTTTAGGCATCCTCTGCAACAAAAAAAAATTTTTTGGTGGGGTTTTGCTCCAATAGAGGTAATCGCTTCTACAGGGATGCTGACACAGCAAGTTTCCTCATTGAAACAGGCACCTGCATCAGCTGATTGATAAAGTAAAAGTCCCTTCCAATCAGAATTATTAATTAACATAGATGTAACAGGGCCTGCTCTGTAAAGGGGTACTGTGATCTAAAGGGGAGAGCTCTGCAAAGGGGGCACTGTGATGTAAAAGGGCACTGTAATGATTATAGTGACTCTTTACAGTGCAGTCCCCTTTATATTACCATACCCATAGCAATCAAAGCCTCCTCCATCACAGTACCCCTGAAGTCTGCCCTCTATCTCCCCCTATTCTATCATCTGCATCCCCTGCTTACGACTTGTACCTTTGGCAGAGCAGAGACTGTGCTCAGTCTGTGTGTCCTCTCCCTGCTCCCCTGCCCACCCCACCTGACAATGTAACCCTATCAGCAGGGCAGTAGGCGGGAGAAGCTCTCCATTCCGATCTGCAGCTCCTCACACCACTGCCCTGCTGATAGGGTGACATCATTGGCCGGGCAGGTGGATGAGCCAGTAGAGGACACAGGGGCATGGCCGCACAGAAGGTGGTGAGCGGTGACCGATGACAGCGGGCTGTGATAGCCCTGTGTGGACTACGGTCATCGCTCACTTCCCACTGTGGGACTATTTTATCAACAGGCTGCAGATCGGTACCAGTCCGCGGCCTGAGGGTTGGGAACCCCTTGCCTAAAGTACATGCAACTCTCCACTTACTCTTCTAAAGATGCATTGTTGCCATTTTATTGGAGTAGCTCACTAAACTTATGCTTTATGGGTAGGAGTTATACACTCTGCTGTGTAATGCTTTTCACTTGTACTTTGTTCCTTTCGTTTGTCCTTTTCTACTTCTTGGCCTTTTTTTAATAAAATCATTGTTAAGTCAAAATGCATTGGTACTTGCAAATCAAAACCTTTTCCCTTACTCCAAACTTTGCTACTCTTTCCTGTCCACATTAAATGTCATCATTGAAGATAAAGGTGTTTATGCAAAACCACATATTGGGTTCATCCTTTGTTGTTAGCCAAGAGCTCTGCTTAGGATTATTATTATTATACAGGATTTATATAGCGCCAACAGTTTATGCAGTGCTTTACAATATGAAAGGGGGACAATACAGGTACAATACAGTGGAATACAAAAGGATTAAGAGGGCCCTGCTCAGAAGAGCTTACAATCTAATAGGGGGGGGGATTAGAATGATTTCTGAGTTACAAACAATGGAGCGACACATAAGCGGCTGAGGGTAGAAAGTGACCATCCTGTATATACAGGATATATTTAGAGGAAAGTCTTTTTGGTTCATTGTTTCCCCCCTTATCCTAAACTCACAATAACCCTGGTATTAACCACTTCAGCCCCGGAAGGATTTCCCCCTTTATGACCAAAGCACTTTTTGCGATTTGGCACTGCATCGCTTTAACTGACAATTGCGCGGTCGTACCACGTTGTACCCAATCGAAATTGACATCCTTTTTTCCCCACAAATAGAGCTTTCTTTTGGTGGTATTTGATCACCTCTGCGTCATTTTTGATCACCGCTATTAATAAAAAAAGACCGACAATTTTGAAAAAAAAAACAATATTTCTTGCTTTTTTCGAAAATACATATCCAAAAAAAAAAATGTATTCATCAGTTTTGGCCTAAATATATACATATTTTTGGTAAAAAAAATCGTAATCGGCGTATATTGATTGGTTTGCGCAAAAGTTGCCGCGTTTACAAACAATGAGAATGAATTTATGGGTTTCTTATTTTTTTTTTATTTTTCACTAGTAATGGCGGCAAGCTGCGATTTTTAGTGGGGCTGCGACATTGCAGCGGACATGTCAAACACTTTTGACACTT
The DNA here is from genome assembly GCA_018402905.1 of Glandirana rugosa. NCBI lineage: Eukaryota > Metazoa > Chordata > Amphibia > Anura > Ranidae > Glandirana > Glandirana rugosa. The sequence continues at coordinate 2,168,861 of BLSH010241940.1, forward strand.
TTTTGGGACCATTGGCATTTATACAGCGATCAGTGCTATAAAAATGCATTGTATAAATGTCACTGGCAGGGAAGGGGTTAACACTAGGGGGCGATCAAAGGGTTAACTGTGTTCCCTGGGAGGTGTTACTAACTGTGTGAGGGCTGGGCTGAGTGGGGGAGGAGAGTGATCATTGCTCCCATATGCAGGCAGCATACGATCACACTCCTTCCCCACTGTCAGAACTGTTTACACACACGGATCCTCATTATGTCACTGTGGGGGAGCAATCGTGGGTAGCCGGCGAGTCCGCCCCACCCACTCACTGGCTCCCCCCCGCTACACAGTGAGCGCGCAAGTGCGCCCACGATCCGCGAACTCACGGCTGCCGCCAGGTGACGGCAATATGCGATATCAAGCCAGTCGGCAACTGGGGCTATGTGTGTATCAAAAGCGACTGGTTACAAGTTGATAAAATATTATAGTATAAAAAAAATTTTATTACTAGTTAAAAGCTCTTTAAATCTAGTTACTATTCATTGCTAGTGTAAACTGCTTGGGCACATAACAGTTTTAGTATTTGGAGAAAATGCATAGCATTAATGATGGAATCGTTTCCACTTTATGCCAGAATAAATACATATTAAGGAGAAGTTCTGTTCTTGTAGATAAATGTATTTTTCGAGATAAATTGAAATTCACATAGGATTAGTTTATAATGTGTTGGATTATCTGATACAATAGATTCAAATTATCATTTTTATACCTCGAGGCTGTTTTTCAAACATACAGCCACAGATCTAGCTAAATAACCAGCTTTATTTCTAAGGAACCCAAATATGCCACAAGGGACTATTACTGTGTTTCTGCACAGTAGAAAATATGCGCAGCAGTTATAGGCCCTGGATATAGCTGCTATCACACAGTAGTAAAAAGATGGATATATTATCAGAAACTAGTTGCAGTTATTTTGGTAGTTTCAAAGCATTTCCTTATTGAGGCCTACTTAATTTGGCTGTGTAATGATGTTTTTGGAATTCACCTTTAGTTAGATCCCTTTCACACTTGCAAATGGGGCCATTAGTGTTTGCAGGAGACACAGCGGGGGGGGTTCCTGGTGATTAGCTTAAAACCGGGTACACACTATAAGTTTTTTTTTCATGCAACCCAGCTGGCAGCTCTGGTCAGAGACACTGTGCTAATCATGCAAGGTTAGTACAGCAATCTCCTCCGCTGAGCTGACAATGGGACGCCCCTGCGGAACACTCCGATCAGCGTTCTCTGCTATTGGCTGAGAGCACTGATCCAGAATGGCAGAATATCAGCCGGTATTTTTTGTAGCGGCAAACATTCCGCCTGCATGTACGGGGCTTCAGGCAGAAACAATGGGAGGCTGATAGCTCCTGCAGCTAATCATGGCCACTCAAGCAGTGATTACCTGTGAATGATCAGCCCTGGATGAGGCTGTCTTTGTCTAAGGCTGATTTATTCACAGGTAATCACTCAATAAGCGATTATATGCAAGTGAGTGCAATTGGCTGTGGGAGCTGACAGCCTCCCATTTCTTTCGAAGGGGCTTCCATCCATGCCCTCGCTTGGTCTCCCGCATTTAAGGACCCAATTCGCAAGTGTGAATGGTGCCCTATACAACTGCTTTGCAACTGGCTTGCCAGAACAGCTTATGGAAGCTGTAAATAAAATGTATGCTGTCCAGTGTTCAACATAACATTTTAAATATGATTTGATTATCCAAGAATTTAAAAAGCATTCCTTTCATACGGTACATGAATGGTCTGTCACATTTACAATTTTACAAATGTGGCATGTAGAACATACCTTACAATTTATAAGGACGTGTAGGGGGACATTTATTAAAGTGATTGTAAAGGTTGTTTTTTTTTTATTCTTTTTGAATAACAAACATGTAATACTTACCTGCTCTGTACAAGGGTTTTGCACAGAGCAGCCCTGATCCTCCTTTTCTGGGATCCCCTGGTGGCGCTCCTGCTTCCTTCTCTTCATCGAGTGCCCCCATGGAGAGCCGCATTCCATGGGGGCACCTGTGCGGGTGCGCTCCTGAGTCCTGCTGCTGAGTCCATTGTCACCGACAGCAGGGCTCGGCCCGCCCCCAGCTCCCAGGTTACTGGATTTTATTGACAGCAGCGGCTCCTGTTGCTATCAATCTATCCAATGAGGACCCAAGACAGCGGCTGGAGCTGCTGAGCTCGTCCTCGACGCTGGAACGATTGGGCTCAGGGGGGCAGCTGCAGCAGAGAAGGTTTTTCACCTTAATGCATTGAATGCATTAAGGAGAAAAACCTTGAGACTTTACAACTGCTTTAAGCAAATCAGTGACATGGTTAGATTTAAATTAGGTTACCTCTAGTTTTGCAAAGTTTATGCAACAGTTTTTACGTCTGTAATTCTGGGCAACCGACTGCAAGCAATTTGCAGGTCTACAACAGATTTATCACTGCTGATGAGACAGATTTCCACTGCAATGCACAATTACGAAGTGGTGCAGGTTTCAGTCTGTTACAGTGCTATTTTAGAGAAGCAGAGAAGGGAATGTACGCTCCCATCTATAATT
>BLSH010241940.1:2172720-2192464 GCA_018402905.1 Glandirana rugosa
TTAGTCGTGACAGGTCTATCTCCTAGTCCCCAGAACGTAGGACTATCCTCTCGGTCACGTAATGCTTTTGAGGAGGATGTTCGAAATTGGTCCTATACTATCTTCAGTGTTCTGACTATATATGACGACTACTCTTTACAATAAATCGTCAAATATAAATGATTTTGATAACGTAAAGGTACAAGACACATGACACCCCCTTGTCTATATCACTTACGTTCCAGGACCCAAATCATTGTGAAATTACCAAAAGAAAGCTCTGTTTGTGGGAAAAAAAGGACGCAAATTTCGTTTGGGTACAACGTCGCACGACCACGCAATTGTCAGTTAAAGCGACGCAGCGCCGAATCGCAAAATGGGCTCTGGTCCTAAAGTGGGAAATCCTTCCGGGGCTGAAGTGGTTAAAGTGTTACTAAACCCAGGACCTTGCATTCACTATATCTGTTCCCCCACAGTACACAGAACATGGAAATGCAATAGTTTTAGTAAATATAAACTGCTAAATAACATTTCTCATCAGCAGTATATATCAGTCTTGTGACTTCTATCATATCCTGGTTAAAGCTTGTAGGAGGAGTTTTCGTAATGCACTGGCTCTCCTATCAGGATGCAAGACCCCTGATCCTCTATCTGGACAGTGCTGATTGGTCTTGTGCTGATCACATGCAGAAAAAAAAACTCTCTAGCAGTACACACCAAAATGAGCATGTGCAGCCTGACTCTGCTAACTTTGTCTTATCCGGACCTGTTTTGGAGTCAGTGGAAGAAGAGGAGGATCTGTGCATACAGGATCAAACAGCCTTTTTACACAATGCAAAGGATCAACCCCTTAGGTTCCACAGTGAGTATACCAAGCATGCTTTACTGCATATATAGACTGATTTTACTGTTGTGGGCAGTGGCGGCTAGTGAATTTTTAGGATGGATGGGTGCCAGGCCCCGCCCTTCCTTTTTGACGTCTCCTACTTCTCATAAGCCCCACCCCTTATATTATCCACCTACTCCATCCCCTGTATTCCACATATTATGTCAGGAGTATACAGCTTGGCATTACAGGACACAGTATACAGCTCAGCATCACAGGTGGGGTATATTGCAGCAAGTACACAGTATACAGCTCAGCATCACAGTTGGGGTATATTGTAGCCAGTACACAGTATACAGCTCAGCATCACAGGTGGGGTATATTGTAGCCAGTACACAGTATACAGCTCTGCATCACAGATGGGGTATATTGTAGCCAGTACACAGTATACAGCTCAGCATCACAGGTGGGGTATATTGTAGCCAGTACACAGTATACAGCGCTGCATCACAGATGGGGTATATTGTAGCCAGTACACAGTATACAGCTCTGCATCACAGGTGAGGGATATTCAGCCAGTAACACAGTATATAGCCAGTACACAGTATATAGCAAGTGCACAGTATATAGTCAGTACACAGGTAGGGGTATATTCAGCCCGTAACACAGTATATAGCCAGTACACAGCACAGCACTACGTGCGTACTTCCGTGAGTCAGGCCGCTCTCTCTCACGCGGAGGCGGGAATAACAGACATGTGGTGCTGGGCACTCCCCCAATCTAAGCACCAGCACGTCCACCAGTCCCGCCCATGCCCCTGCGACCTGACCAATCAGTCACTGACTGGAGGCCATAGCCAATCAGTGAATTTATGTGCGCTTCGGTGGCGCACATAGATTCACTTTAAAGGCTGACCAATGGGCTTTGGGACTCGCCGGGACAGCCATGGGGGCGGCGCGCTGGCGCCCTCTATGGAGGAGCCGCCACTGGTTGTGGGTTTAGTAACACTTTAAAAGCAGAGATATTACTTCCTGGTATTGAATGTGTTCTGACTCGATGGCTTGATTTACAAAGTTACACTGCAGTTGAGTTTACTAAGATGCTGATGTCCATGGTGATGCCTGTTATACCAATTTCAACAGACAAGAAGTGAGGGTAAATCTCTACTAGTAATATATAGAGAAATATTTTTTTTTGTGGCATAAGGGATGGCTAGAATTCTTTTGAGTGCCTGCGCATTTCCTGAAACGTTATACAATTGTACAAAAATACCAGCATGATGCCTTAAAATAGCTGGGTACCATAGATGGAGAATAAGAAAAGCATTTAAAATGCTTTTACGCCTCCACCATGAGATGTGCCTTTATTTCAGCTCAAACCCACTTTTCATCACTTTGTACAGCATTCTGTATCTTTCTGTAACTGGCTAATGTGCACAATAAGTATTCTACTAGTATTTCAAGTACTTTTGATAAGGACATTTACAGAGACCCAATAGAGCAATTTTTTTTCAAAATCTGTACAGTTAAAAAATCTTTAGATATATTGTTAAAAAATAGGGTAATCAATATTTTTAAATCAAGCACAAACATGAAGCAAATATATGCGAATACAAAATGGTGTCAAAAACAAAGGAGCTTTCAAAACTAACAAAACAATGGAAAATTGCTTTAAAATAAAAATTAAAAATAAGTTAACCACTTGACCTCCGGAAGATTTACCCCCTTCATGACCAGGCCATTTTTTGCAATATGGCACTGCGTTACTTTAACTTGGTGCTGGACAAGATGAATCTTGTTTTAGCAGCGCTTGTCCCTACACAAGTATTTACAATAGTATGCTGTTTGGACAATAATTTATAAATAAATCAATAAAAAAATATATGGTTTTGTGCAGCTGCTGCTGTAGCCCAACTGCTGTACAAAGGTTTGCAAAGGGTATGGAAATGATTACATGAACAACACTAATTGCTGTTCCAGCAGCGCTTGCATGAGGTAGTACTATGTATCTTATCCTAAAGTGCAAATGCCTGCGCAAATAATTCATAAACCTTCTATAGTGCCAATTTTTCAAATTTGTGCAAATTAACATATGTACAATACATGTGTGATATTCCTTTAAATTAAAATTAAAACATCATATAACATTGTGCGTTGTTTAAAAAGTGCTGGTGCCCTTTAAGCTTTACACAAAGTCCGTATTGAAAGTGCCAGTGACAGTTTGATTAAAGATGACTTTATAACTTCTTAACTTCAATGACTTCTTAACTTCTTTAAACAATAAAGTGCCCGTGCCGTGCTGGGTGCTCAAATGAAATAAGCGGCTGAGGGTATTACACCCTGCTTACCAGATCCTTATGACTCTCCATCCGTACGGTATGGAGAAGTCATACGCGCTTTAGGTCTACAATCCGACCTATGGATATGGTGTTGTCTGCTTCCCTTGTCTCCTTCGTCCGTCGCCGTAGCATTTGTAAATGAATGAAATCTCATCGCGTACCTCTCTTTATCAATATAGATTTATTAGCCACTTTTCCACAGTACAATTTCCAAAAAACACTGTGTTCGTTCTGTGCGTGCCGCCGCTGGATGCTAGTGGTCACTTCCACTTCCACCTGCTTCCGCTTGCGTGTCACTGGAACGTGGCTGTGCACACCTTGCGTTCCAACTGACGCGTTTCGTCACTTCCTGTGATGTCCTCTGAAGGCGTCACAGGAAGTGACGAAACGCGTCAGATGGAAAAGTGGCTAATAAATCTATATTGATAAAGAGAGGTACGCAATGAGATTTTCTTTCATTCATTTACAAATGCTACGGTGAGGGACGAAGGAGACAAGTGAAGCAGAAACACTATATCCATAGGTCGGATTGTAGACCTAAAGCGCGTATGACTTCTCCATACCGTATGGATGGAGAGTCATAAGGATCTGGTAAGCAGGGTGTAATACCCTCAGCCGCTTATTTCATTTGAGCACCCAGCACGGCATGGGCACTTTATTGTTTAAAGAAGTTAAGAAGTCATTGAAGTTAAGAAGTTATAAAGTCATCTTTAATCAAACTGCCACTGGCACTTTCAATACAGACTTTGTGTAAAGCTTAAAGGGCACCAGCACTTTTTAAACAACGCACAATGTTATATGATGTTTTAATTTTAATTTAAAGGAATATCACACATTTATTGTACATATGTTAATTTGCACAAATTTGAAGAATTGGCACTATAGAAGGTTTATGAATTATTTGCACAGGCATTTGCACTTTAGGATAAGAGACATAGTACTACCTAATGCAAGCGCTGCTGGAACAGCAATTAGTGTTGTTCATGTAATCACTGCGTTACTTTAACTGACAATTGCGTGGTCGCGCAACGCTGTACCCAAATAAAATGTGTCATTTGTTTTGCCACAAATAGAGCTTTCTTTTGGTGATATTTGTTTACCACTGCAGTTTTTTTGCACTATTAACAAAAAAAAAGTTTACTTTCTGCTATAACACATATAAAAAATTTAATTTCTTTATAAATGTAGGCTAATATATATACTGCTACATGTTTTTGGTAAAAAAAAAAATCCCAATAAGCGTATATTGATTGATTTACGTGAACATTATAGCATCTACAAATTTTGGGATATATTTATGAAAATTTTATTTTTTTATTTTTTTAACCACTTGCCGACCGCCGATCGGAGATTGACGGCGGCAAAGTGGCTCTGTAAGGCAAAACGGCATCATACGACGGCGGCCGCCAGATCGCGCACAGTGAGCGCGCGCGCGCCGCCGGAGGCGCGCCCGCACGCTCACTGTGTCCGGGGAGGGCCGGGGAGCGGGTGCGGCGGCTTCGATTGCCGCCGGCCACCCGCGATGGCCCCCCCGAAGCGAATGAGCGGAGGTCCGTGTATGTAAACACGGACCTCCGCTCTGTGTGAGGGGGAAGGGCTGTGATCACAGCCTTCCTGTACGTGAAGGCTGTGATAACTTCCCTTCCCCAGCTAGGCAAGCCCCAATACAGTTAGAACACGCCCAGGGAACATAGTTAACCCTTAGCGCGCCCCCTGCAGGTTAACCCCTTCACTGCCAATGGCATTTACACAGTAATCAGTGCATTTTTATAGCACTGATCGCTGTATAAATGCCAATGGTCCCAAAAAAGTGTCAAAATGTTCCGACATGTCTGCCCCAATATCGCAGTACCGCAAAAAATCGCAGATCGCCGCCATTATTAGTAAAAATAAATAAATAAATAAAAACCCCAAAAATGAATTCTCATCATCCGTAAACGCAACCACTTTTGCGCAAACCAATCAATAAACGCCGATTGCGATTTTTTTATCGCAAATATGATGAAGAATATAAATCGGCCCAAAACGGTGAAAAAAAATGTTTTTTTATATTTTTTTTTGGGATTTGTATTTTAGCAAAAAGTAAGACATTGGTGTTTTTTTTGCAAAATTGTCGCTCTTCTTTTGTTTATAGCGGCGATCAGAAATGACGCAGAGGGGATCAAATACCACCAAAAGAAAGCTCTATTTGTGGGAAAAAAAGGACGCAAATTTCGTTTGGGTACAACGTCGCACGACCGCGCAATTGTCAGTTAAAGCGACGCATCGCCGAATCGCAAAAAGGGCTCCGGTCCTAAAGCTGGAAATCCTTCCGGTCCTTAAGTGGTTAATACTAGTAATAAATGGTGGCGATCATCGACTTATAGCAGGACTTCAATATTGCAGCGGACATTCTGACACTCACTGACACTTTTGACACTTTGCGGGAACCAGTCACACTAATACAGTGATCAGTGCTAAAAATATGCACTGTCACTGTAGTAATGACACTGGCTGGGAAGGGGTTAGACATTTAGGACAATCAAAGGGTTAAATGTGTGCCTAACCAGTGTTTTTGTGTACTGTATGTGCTGCTTTCACTAGGGGAAGAAATGGATTTGAGTCCCTGCTTTGCAGGAACACAGAACCCATCCCTTCCCCCTGTCAGAACTGAACTCTGCCTTGTGTACATAGGCAGATTCCTGTTCTATATAGTTTACCAATGATTGTGGGGTCCAGAGGATATCGAGTGCCCGACACCTGCAGATCAGTTTCTGCTATGAATAATCACAGCAAAAGTGGCCCACTGGTGACCTGCCTTTACACGCACATGAACTTTAACCACTTCAGCCCCGGAAGGATTTCACACTTTAGGACCAGAGCACTTTTTGCGATTCGGCACTGCGTCACTTTAACTGACGTGCGACGTTGTACCCAAACAAAATTTGCGTCCTTTTTTTCCCACAAATAGAGGTTTCTTTTGGTGGTATTTGATCACCGCTGCGTCATTTCTGATCGCCGCTATAAACAAAAGAAGAGCGACAATTTTGAAAAAAAAAACAAATTTCTTACTTTTTGCTAAAATACAAATCCAAAAAAAAAATATAAAAAATCATTTTTTTCAACAGTTTTGGCCGATTTTATATTCTTCCTCATATTTGTGATAAAAAAAAAATCACAATCGGCCTTTATTGATTGGTTTGCGCAAAAGTTGCCGCGTTTACGGATGATGAGATTTAATTTTTGGGGTTTTTATTTATTTATTTTTTTACTAGTAATGGCGGCGATCTGCAATTTTTAGCGGTACTGCGATATTGTGGCAGATGTTTCGGACCATTTTGACACTTTTTTGGGACCATTGGCATTTATACAGCGATCAGTGCTATAAAAATGCACTGATTACTGTGTAAATGCCATTGGCAGTGAAGGGGTTAACCTGGGGGGGGGCACTCTAAGGGTTAACTGTGTTCCCTGGGCGTGTTCTAACTGTGTGTGGGCTGCCCTAGCAGGGGAAGGGGAGTGATCACAGCTTCCATACAGTTCCTGTATGTACTGCTGCCCACTTTTTTATGTTAATGTCCTACTGGAGGATCCCCACCAATTTCCAACAATACAAGACTAACCGGGACAGGATCATTGCAGAACAAGTAGTGTAATAAAATATGTATTTAGCATTAATTCACATTAGCAATAATTTAGTGCTAATTGGAAAGGTCATTGATCAGCAAAAACTATAACCTCATTTAATGAAAGGCTTTACAGATCTCGTCTGAGTCTTGCATCGTAGAAGCGATCTGCAATATTTGTATGCGGCCATGAAATAAACACCTCAGGCACCAAAGTGACTAATGAGCTTGGATAATGATCATATTTGGAAAATAATTATACATTTTACTCTATCTGACCAGTAAAAAAAAACACTACCTTGTGTATCTGCAGGTCAGAGAGTAACATGGTGTGTAATGACTTCATTTTTTTTTTTTTTACATCAGAAAACATATTTTTCCTGCAAGCTGGAAAGATAATGCCCATTTAATGTCTTATTAGTGGTTTTCACAGTTACAGGAACCATTAAACAGTATGTTTTGATGAATATTCTGACAATATAGGCTTAAATAATAAGCAATAAAAATAACATTACTGAGCCATTTCATAATTACCACTGATATCCTTTATTTGTGCAAGGTTATTAGTCCACCTTTTTAATATAAATAAATGGTGATACATTTTAGAAATTCATTTGTGACTGACATATACATTTGAAATACCAGAGGCCTAAATGCAGTGAGCTGTCAATGAAGGTGTTGGCAACTTCAGATAATATTTTCAGCACCTTAAAGTGGTAGTGAACTCTTATTTATGATTTTTACCTAAGGGTAAGCTTATAATAAAGCTTACCTGTAGGTAAAATAAATATCTCCTAAACTGACTCCTTCTAGGACAGGGATATGCAATTAGTGGAACTCCAGCTGTTGCAAAACTACAAGTCCCATCATGCCTCTGCCTCTGGGTGTCATGCTTGTGGCTGTTAGAGTCTTGCTATGCCTCATGGGACTTGTAGTTCTGCAACAGCTGGAGGTCCGCTAATTGCATATTTCTGGTCTAGGAGATATTCAGGCGAGTAGCAGCTGGTGACCTCACCAGCGCATGCACTCTATAGGAACGGCATATCTGTGCTGTTCCTTAAGAGCTGTGTGGCATGACCGCGCATTTGCGGGAGTGATGTCATCGCAGGTCGTCTAGTCAGGTGGCCGGTGTCTCCGAACCTGGAAGGAAGACTGGGTGAAGATGGAAGCGCCTGCAGTGGTGACAGCGCACCGCTGTAGGGCTTAGTTTCAAGGTAAGTTTCTCTCACATTATGATATTGACTTGCACAAGACTTTACTACCGCTTTAACCCCTTCAGCTCCAGAAGGATTTGCCCCCTTCCTGACCAGAGCACTTTTTGCGATACGGCACTGAGTTCGTTTTAACTGACAATTGCGCGGTCATGTGACGTTGTACCCAAACAAAAGTGATGTCCTTTTTTTTCCCCACAAATAGAGCTTTCTTTTAGTGGTATTTGATCACCTCTGCATCACTTATGATCACCGCTATAAACAAAGAGCGAGAATTTTGAAAAAAAAACAATATTTTTTACTTTTTGCTATAATACATGTCCAAAAAAAAAATATAAAATAACAAATGTATTCATCAGTTTAGGCCGATATATATTCTTCTACATATTTGTGATAAAAAAAATCATAGTCAAATAAGAGTATATTGATTGGTTTGCGCAAAAGTTGCCGCATTTACAAACTACGAGAACAATTGGCGGTTCCCCGCTCTCCCTCTCTAACAGGCAATCGCGGGTCACCAGCTGACATCGAGTCTGTCCAACCCATGGCCCCACTCACACTCACCTTTTATAAATGGCGATCTGCGTAGCAGAGCCAACTTGCCGCCGTATGTCCACGCAATATGGTCGGCAAATGGTTAATTAAAGTGGTTCTAAATGCTTTTTTACCTTAATGAATTTGCTGCATTAGGGTAAAAAAAGTCTCACTAGTATCATCCCCTTACAGCGGCGGCCCGTCTATTAGGGGCACACGGGCGCCGCCCCCCATCCATGCATCCGGCCCCCTGATCTACATACAGGGCGCCGGACTCATGGACTTCAATGGTGAGGGTGTTTTTTTGAAGCACGTGATTAGAGCCAGAGGCTCTAATAGGCTTCAAAATAGGGTGGGCTTGGGAAGCAGAGCATTGCGGCCTGATCACACCCAGTTGTGTGACACTAGTAAATTCATATTCGCTACCAACACACTGATCCTCCTCCCGGCCAATCAGGAAGCTGGTCTGTGACCCGTCACCCGATTTGCTGAAAGAACGGGCGATCCTATTAGACGCCCATGTAGAGGAGAGGAGGCCACACGACAGAGGGAGGATGCACCACAGAGACACAAGAGCTGCCCGTAGGAGCCCACTGCTGCCGCTCATAGGAGCCTGCTGCTGCCGTCCATAGGAGCCCACTGCTGCTGCCCACAACCAATGGGGTAAGACCCCGGGGGGCGCCACCGACTGACCAACTGGGGGGTGGTTGTTTGCTGCCCCCCCAAAAAACCTCATCAGCCACCACTGACCACTTACCTGAGGCCTATAACTATATCCAGCGCTGTGCCCATCTGCAGTAGCACTGGTCTGTCTTTCTCTCCTTATAGGCTCAAAGACAGCAGTGAGAGCCATTGGCTCCTTCTGCTGTTAATCAAATCCTGTGAGAAGGAAGGGAGCAGGGCTGAGCCATGCTGTGTGCATCTATGGATGCATACAGCCCGGCTTGGGAGCGAGCCCTCAGGTGTGCCACCATAAGAAGCAGCTTCCTGTGGTGGCGCACAGCCTGTGGCATGATGCTACAATAATGGAATTTTATTGCATAATAGAACTCAGGCAGATAGGGGAATGCCTGAGTATGACCCTGTTTTGCACTGTTTAGTAATGTTGTGTTTCTAAATAAATTCTAAATAAGGGATCATTGCACTCTGTATTTTCTGTAGGGGGGCAGAGCTGTGGGAGGGATCAAGCAGGTCCACCCACTACAGTCTGCCTGCAGAAAACTACAGGAGGGGGTGGAGATAAGACCAATCACCCTGCAAAAGGAGAGAGAACAACACTGACAGGTCTTTACTACAGGCAACTCCTGCACAAAGTTTACGTTTCACATTGGATTACTGAACAGTACTGGAAGAAATACACAAAGCACACCAAGATTCAAGTTACAGTACACTTGCCTTTTGTATTTAGACAATGTTTGTTTATCCCAGAGTTCAGGTTCAAGGCAGAATCATGTTGTAAAACATTAATTTAGATAACTGATTTTTCATTTTTATATCCTTAAAGTGGATGTAAACCCAATTCATGAAATTTGAGCTGGACACATATATCTGCAGTGTTTTCTGATCTCTCTTCAAATCTCTGTGTCTCGTAGCTCTGTTCTGCACCGTTCCTCTGTTATCAGCCTGATAGCTTTTGACAAGCTCTCCTTGACCTGGAGATAGGAGTGTGTGTCGAAGGAGGTTGCTATAAATAGATTAGCAGGCTGCTAAACTATATACAGGCAAGGTCTGCATGTGTTGGGAGGGGGTTTGTGCCATTCCTCCTATCAGCTGTCTCACAGTGTCCAGCAATAATCTCCACCTAGAGGGGAAACAGGAAGAGAAAATTCTTAAAATAATGTGCAGTTTCTAAACAGTATATACAATAAATGTGAAGACAGCAGATATACATGTAAAACTTATGTAGGGAGATTTGTTTCATCTCTGTGTATCATCTGAAGCTGTTCACTTCACTGGGTATATGTGAGGGTTTACATCCACTTTAATATATGTATGCCTACTGTAATGTGTGGAAGCTAGTTAATATACAGTGTGTAATGCTCATGTGTAATGAATTTAAATAAAGCACAATTATATTGTGCTTAACAACTTCAGCCCCGGAAGGATTTACCCCCTTCCTAACCAGCCATTTTTTGCGATACAACACTGTGTCACTTTAACTGACAATTGCGCGGTCGTGCGACGTTGTACCCAAACGAAATTGACGTCCATTTTCCCCACAAATAGAGCTTTCTTTTGGTGGTATTTGATCACCTCTGTGGTTTTTATTTTTTGCGCTATACACAAAAAGAGACCGGCAATTTAAAAAAAATATATATTTTTTACTTTTTGCTATAATAAATATCTAAAAAAAATATATAAAAAAACTAATTTCTTCCTCAGTTTAGGCCAATATGTATTCTTCTTCTTTTGTTAAAAAAAATCTCAATAAGGGTATATTGATTGGTTTACGCAAAAGTTATAGCGTCTACAAAATAGGGGATAGATTTATGGCATTTTATTTATTTTTTTCTTACTAGTAATGACGGCAAGATTTTTAGTGGGACTGCGACAATGTGGTGGACAGATCGGACACTTTTGACACTTTTTTGGGACCACTGACATTTATACAGTGATCAGTGCTATAAAAAATGCACTGATTACTGTATAAATGCCACTGGCTGGGAAGGGGTTAACACTAGGGGTGATCAAAGGGTTAAATGTGTTCCCTGGGAGGTGTTTCTAACTGTATGGGGGCTGGGCTGACTGGAGGAGGAGAGAGATTGCTGTTCCTATACACTAGGAACAGATGATCACTCTGAGCTGCCCTGTCAGAATGGGGATCCGCCGTGTTTACACTGGCAGATCCCCATTCTGGCTCTTTGTAGAGCAGTCGCAGGTAGTCGGTGGACATTACGCCCGCCAGCCAGGCGCTCGCACACGCCAGCTAGATCTGTTACACGAAGCGATGTACAATGACGTACAATGACAGCGATTCACGTAAAAGAGCCAACCTGCCGCAATAAAACTGCGGCGGCTGGTCTTTAAGCAGTTAAAGTGATATTAAACCCAAAATCAAACATTTATTATATTGCAGCTTACCATTTCATAGATGTAATGGCTGCATTCATTTTCTTTTTTAAGCATTTTTATTCTATTTTCAGTTCGTATTTAAGGGCAGGGACTGATGTGAATGTGCAATATATAAAAAAAGAACTGCGTAAATAAATACATGTTTTGGGGTACAAATGTATGCCCATACTGTGTGGCAGAAATATCTTATTAATTGACAGCTTTGTGTTAAAAAAAAAATCATTTTCCAAAAATGTGTTGAAAGAAATTGAATATTCAAAAGACTCATCATGCCTCTTAAAAAAAACATTTGGGTGTTTGCTTGTCAAAATGTGATCATTTTCCAGGGCCTCCAAACATGATGCGTAGTCAGGAAATTAGATGTGTAATTCATGTTCCTTGCATTCCTGAAGGGGTTCTCTGGATTTTGGCCCCCTCTTTGCAGCTAGACTCTAGAAAAGTCTCACATATGTGGTATTCCCATACTCAAGAGGAGTAGATGAATATGTTTGGAGGTGTGATTCTAAGTATGGCCATGCTATGTGTAAGAAATCTGGTATTAATAGACACCTGTATATTTCATCTTCTTTCTTCCCTTTCCAAAAAAATATGTGGCAAAAAATGTGATCTTTAAAATACTCACCATGCCTCTAATTAAATATATTGAAGGGTCTACTTTGCAAAATGCTGTCATTTTGTGAGTGTTTATTCTGTCGTTGCACTTCAGGGAAAAAGTAAAGCAGATGCATTATTTATGTCCCTTGAAAGCCTGAAGGAGCTCCTTGGACTTTGAGCCCCTTTATGCATTTAGCCAGTGAAAAAGTCTCATCCCCAGTGAAATCTCCAGAGTCAGGAGGAGTGGAAAAATGTGTCTTGGGGTGTAATTGCAAATATGCCTATGCCGTGCGTGAGAAATAACTTAAAATGACAACTTTGTGAAATAAAATCCACTTTTATTTACTTTCTTCACTTTCCAAAAAAAGCTACAACTTCAAAAAAACGTACCGTGCTTTCTTCCTAAATACATGTCCTGGCAATTTAGGGCCTCAAGAAATTAGGCCATCAGAACAACAGGGTTAATACATTTTAAATATATATATCATAGTTTGTAGACTATGTTTCATACAAACTAAATAATATACATTTATTTGGATTTTATTTTCCAAAAAAATATAGCAGAGTACATTTTGGCCAAAATTTGTGAAGAAATGCAAAAGCAAAGTTTTATCTCAGAAACTAAGGGAATTGTTTTGGGTTTTTTTTCAAAATTTTCAGACTTTTTTCTTTATATAATAAAACATAAAAACACCCACTGGTGATTAAATTCCACCAAAAGAAGGCTCTCTCTGTCTAAAATAAAATATTAAATTTTTTGGGTGTAAGATCGAGTAATTTTCAGTCAAAATATCACATTGATGAAAACGAAATATTGGCCTGGGTAGGAAGGGGGTTTAACATGCCAGTGTTCAATTAGTTAAATAATAGTGATTTACCGCCAGTGAACGTTTGGTAAAAGTCATATTCGCTACTTCATAAATATGCCTCAAAGGTTTTGTTTTCTTTACCACAGGGAGGGCAATTGTTTTTTATGAAATTTAATTTTTAAAGATAATTTTAACTATAAATAGTGCTCATTGTAAGTCAGTTCACTTTATCTGGAGATACCATTGCATTTGTATTTGACAACTCTACAGTTTACATGCTTTACCCACCCTAAGGCTCCATGTACACGGGACGCTTTTCAACCTCTCCTGAACGTTTTATCTTGACAGCTAGAAACCGACATCTAAAACATGCGTTTTGCATGCCACATTTAGCCGCGTTTGGCCACTTTCACGTCTAGGAGTGTTTTTTTTCCTTAAATGGAAATGCCTGTAAACAAAACGCTCCTAGAAGCGAGTTACCACATTTAGGCACGTTTACAAGCTGTTACAGGCATTTGGTGTTTCAAATGCCTCTAAACTTCCACCTCAACGCATTTTTTTGCTTTCCAAGAAATGCCTCTGAACTCAACTGCCTGGAAACGACCTTAAATTACCCTGTGTACATGTACTGATAAGATAACATTAGATGAGTTCAGGGGCAGATGAAAAAATGCCCAAATGCCTCTAAACGTCCGTTTTGAGGCAGCAGTGTACATGAGGCCTAAAAAATGTTCTTCAAACAGATGAAGAAAACAATGTACAATCAGGAACAAGCAGATAAAAAAATACTGTAGAAGATGGTGGCACAGTGGTGTAGTGGCTAGCACTTTCACTTAGCAGCAAAAGGGTCACTGCTTCAAATCCCAAGCACGACACTACCTGCCTGGAGTTTGCATGTTCTCCCTGTACCTGTATAGGTTTCCTACGGTTTCCTGCCACTTTACAAAGACATGCTGGTAGGTTAATTGGATCCTGTCTAAATTGGCCCTTAGTATATGTATAAATGTGAGTTAGGGACCTTAGATTGTAAGCTCCCCGAGGGTAGGGACTGATGTGAATGTACGATGTATATGTAAAGTGCTGCATAAATTGACTGCGCCTTATAAGTACCTGAAATAAATAAATAAATGGAGATGCTTGCTTTTTAGTATATAGTTATTGTGACATAGATCTTGATAATATATTCATTTAAATTTCTAAACTTATTTTGATAACTCCTCAACTTGTTTTAGATGCATTTACTCTGCTCCTTTCTTCAAAAGAGTATGTGCTCTGCTAAGCAGAAACCGAAGTGCAAGTTAATTTTACTTTGTTTGCTTAGATGTGTTTTTATAATGGAATTGTATCTGTGGGGAGCAAAAATCCATTTGATTCAAAACCATTTTATTTGTTGTAATAGCATTTTGAGATAATATTTATTGGAGTGAAGGATTTATCACCCTTATGTATTATTCTATGCTTTTTAATTTCAGTTAAGCATCACATTCTTTTGTATAGAAAACAAATTAAATATATATATTTTTTTGAAGGCAGCCAGTGAGATAAAAAGTACAAGCCAATGCATGATCTGGTGTATTGGCCACATAAAATATGCAATTGAAACAATATGTTACTAAGCACAATTTGCATCCAATTTGGTTCCATGTTAAAATACCAGCGTGATTCTGGAAAAAAAACAATCTTTTTTACGAAAAACAAAAATTAAAAAAAAGTATTATTGCATTGCTTACAATGGGCAGCTTTTATTAATTTATGTAAAACCTGTATACCAAAAAAAAAAAAAAAGCTTGCTGTAACTGCTTATAAAGTCTTAGCTGGAGTTCAGCTTCAATTTGTTAGGTAAATTCATCTAAATCTGCTAATTTATCAGAAACCCCAGACTGACAATTCTGCTGTCCAAAGGTGTCTGCTTTACTACATCATGCAGAATGAAAACACCCTAAAACAGAAAGTGTGTTACTGGCTGCATCACTAGGTGAAATAAAGGGAAAAAAAGCCTGAAAAAAGGAAAACAAATGCAGCTACCACATTTTAAGGATTGGTAAGCTGTCATATACCACCTTTTAGTTTTTGGGTTTAATACTGGTTTATGTAGGTATTAAACCAAAAAAAGGAAAGAACTGATTTCAGTACTCTCTGGAAAGGTAAAACTTCATTTGGAACCCAGAATTGGAGGCTCTAAGAGATTTTTGGTGGGAAAGAGCCTTCAAATCCTGATCAGAGGGACATTATTCCAAAGAAAAAAACTTTCCTCTGATGAAGCCATAGAAGTTTTGAAGCTCTTTATTTTGCTATTAAACCAGTGCTTACTGTTATACAGGGACGGCTTGTGCTTTTTGTGGGGGGGCGCCGGACCGCAAAACTCTGTAGAACTCTATGCGCCCCACACGGAGATTAAGGGCCAGGCGCATAGAGATTAGGGGGGTGGCGCCCCTGCACCCCTTATGGACGGGCCGCCGCTGCTATCATAGATACAGTGATGAGATTATCGAGGAGCTAGATAGGTGCACAGTTCTTACCAAATTTCCTTCTTTTTAGGTCTTATGGAAATCATACCTTTTTTTGTAGAAGTAAAAATTAGAAACCATTTGTCATGATAAGGGGTCAGGCTTGTTGCTATTGCAGTAGCGGAACTACCACCAACCAGCAGGGTACACAGACAGTCACCCTGGTAATTGGTGCAGGGTCATCTGAGGTGTGGCGTCTAAGTGCTAATCAGTGCTCCCCAGAGCTTCTGATAGTGGAGATGGATTTTGCTGCATGTTAGTACCAGGACACAGTCCTCAGGATTACCCCACCAGAAGGTGAGCAAGCCGGGGTCAAGAAACAGATAGGTAGGGATCAAAAAGAAGCATAGTCAGTAAACAAGCCAAAACTTCAGTAACGAGTAATTGCAAGTTGGGATCAGGCAGAAGCATAGTTGAGGAACAAGCAAAGGGTCGATAATGAGTGATAGCAAAATATGGATAGCAGTAGGGAAGACAGGAGCGAGATGCTGGCTGGAGAGAGCACAATAATCTGACAAACAGGAAGTGCAGAGACATGGCTTAATTCATGGGAAATTCATGGGAGGAGCAAAGAGTTCAGGGGTCAAGACAGACAATGTTCAAGACAGGATCATTCAAGGAATTATTACTGGAACTGTCCAGTATTAAAGTCATGTAGACACACAGGCCTAGTCTGTTCTATAAAGGGGCAAATCCTCTATTCATTCAAAGTGCATTTGTTTTCCAGGGCAGATGTGCATCCCCATACTTTTTTTTTTTTCATTTTCATTGTTATGTATTCTGATTTCACATAAGTTTTTTTTTTTTTTCCATTCTTTCGTGTAGTCTTTCTATTCCCTTTTTTTTCTATGGGGTATTTTCTAGGTTTAATTTTGGGGCAAATACAGTATTTAACAGCCCAGTACTAAATGTATACTGATATAAGATTCAGATTTCTTTTATGATTTATGATTTTATGATACGTATGGAGTTTTTTTTCTTCACCAACCATTGTACCTATATAAATATAAGTATAGTTAGGCCTCATGCACACTGAGGTTGATAAACGGACGTTCAGGGGACGTTTTTTCTAGCTGCCCCTGAACTCATGTAATGTTATCTTATCAGTACATTTACACAGGGTTGTTTAAGGTAATTTCCAGGCAATTGAGTTTGGAACGCAAAAAAATGGGTTCAGATGCAAGTTCAGAGGCATTTGAAATGCCAAACAGCCGTTAAACGCACTTAAATAATCCTAAACGCGGTAACTCATGTCTAGTAGTGTTTTGTTTACAGGCATTTCCATTTAGAAAAAAACATTTTTTTTGAAAAACGCTCCTGGACGCGAACGCGGCTAAACACACCATGCAAAAAGCGGCAAAATGGGCGTTTTAGACACCGGCTTCTAGCTGTCAAAAGGAAAACCGTTCAGGGAGGTTGAAAAAGCATCCTGTGTGCATGAAGCCTTAGGCAATGAGTATTGTTTCTTGGAACATGAGGGGAACTAACAGCTCCCTGAAGCGTCAATCTTTTTTCGATACTCTTGCAAACTTAAAACCTAATCTTTTCTGCTTGCAGCAGACGCACTGTACCCCAGAAACAGTTTGGTTTTTGGCACGCCACAGTGTATAAGGCGTATCATTCTACATATTTCTCATATGCTGGGGGTGTATCTATTCTGGTATATTGTGCTGATGTTTTCTCCTGTGAAGAGATGAAGACAGACAAATATGGGAGATACATTTCCTTGCATTGCAGATTTTTTGATAGGCGTTTTGTGATTGTGATGAGTGTATTCCACCCCCATTGTCACGTGAGGTAATTCAGTTGTTTGCAAAAATTCTGGCTGACATATTGTCTCTTCCAGTTTTGTTAATGGGTGACTTTAACAATGTCTTTATTATTACACAGGATATGTTCCCTTCATCTAAGCATATCAATGCAGACCATTTGACCCCTATGGGCAAGTTATGTGGGGAGTAGGGTCTGCATGACCTCTGGCATGAATTGCACCTCATGGAGGTGCAATATACAGTACATGTTTTTCAAGGACCCGCAATATTCTTTCCCGCATTGATTTAATGTTGGGCTCTTTTGAAACATTCAGGTATATTGTTTCTATTGATATTCTGGCAAAGGGCGTGTTTGACCTCTCCCCCTTGCTGGCCACCCTTGGGGGTATTTCTACAGGGCCCAGTCAGGCTCTGTGGAAACGTAATCTATTATGGCTTCAGATAATCACTACCCATGAATTTGTTCAAAATGCTCTGACTTCTTTCTTAGAAATTCATTTAAACACAGCCTCTCTTATAACTGTGGGGAATACCATGAAGGCCTATTTAAGAGGCCTTCTTATTAAAGAAATTAGCATGGTTAAAACCAACAGTAGGAGGAAGATAAATCAAGAAAATGAGTGGGTCATTGTGGCCGAGACTGCCTATGTTCTAGACGCAACTTCTGTAAACTGTTTGCCTTGGGAAGAGGCACAGTTTCAGCTTAAAATTTGCAATGGAAAAAAAGAGCGCAGAACAAACAGTCCTTTTATAAATGTCTTGTCTGGGCAGAAGGGGAGAGGGAGAGGGCAGGTAAACTCTTGGCTGCTATTGCTCAAACACTAATACCTCCTATATTAGTGCTATAAAATCAAAACTGTGCGACTTTGCACTACTTCTGTTTTGGCAGTTTTTAAGTCTTACAGATCCAGGGTAATTTATACCAGTGCTTATTTATCTCAATTTTTAGATGGTCTTAATCTCTCCACCTTGTCCCAACCAGACACATGTCTGCTGGATGCTCCAATAAATATAGAGAAGCTGGAAGCTGCCATGGCATCTCTCCCTAAAGGGAAGGCTCCCGCTTGGGATTGTCTTTCCAATGAAGTCTATATGCAATATGAAAGAATATGTATACCTTTTTTATACAGGCTTTTAATGCAGCCCTGGTGGCCGGCTGCCTTCCTCTCCTTCTATGATGGAAGCTATCATTGTGGTTCTACCTTAGAAAGGAAAGGGCTAATCATTTCTGGAATCTTATAGACCAATTTCATTGCTTACTATAGATATTAAAATTCTACCTAAAATTCTGGTCAATAGGTTAAATCAAGTTATTACATCTATCATTCATCCAGACCAAACTGGTTTCATGCCTAATTCCTCAACTGCTGTGAATATAAGACATACTTTTTTAAATATCCAAACTCCTGTTGATAACTTGACAAATAGAGCATTCTTTAGATGCTGCCAAGGTGTTTGACAGCATAGAGTGGGGCTATATATGGGAGGTGCTTAAGCGTTTTGGCTTCGGTAACATCTTTTGCAACGGGGTCCCGCTTATAAATACATGTCCTAGGGTCGCTGTATGGGTCAATGGGAGAATGTCTGGTTTTTTTTTTGTTGTTCCTTGAAACCAGACAAAGGTGTCAATTAGCACCCCTTCTGTTTTGGCTAGCTATAGAGCCCCTTGTGGCCCTGATGAGACAAACTGCTGGTGTGATGGCGTTCTGTGGAGGAAAATAGAAAGAAAAAATAGCTCTGTAGGCGGATGACATGCTGCTGTACCTGGCTGATACCCAGGGATTGCTATTTACTGCAATGTCTGTTATAAAGAAGTTTGACACTTTCTCTGTTCTCATGATAAATGGGAACAAGTCTATATTACTCTCATTGGATCCTATATAGGACCCTCTTCCGTCTGTAGTGTAACAGCTTAAAGTGGATGTAAAAATTAAATATTTTGGGTAGTGTTGAGCGAACCCGGACTGTAACGTTCGGGTCCGTACCGAACTTTAGGGTGTCCGTGGCACGGACCCGGACCCGGACATTTCAAAAATTGTTCGGGTTCGGTCCGGGGTTCTGCTATTTTACTCCACGTGTTGAGAAGCTGCAGGGCAGCCAATCAACAAGCGTTTCACTGGTTTGCCCTTAGAAGCCATCACAGCCATGCCTACTAATGGCATGGCTGTGATTGGCCGGTGCATCATGTGACCCAGCCTCTTTATAAGCTGGAGTCACAGTGCTGCAGTCACATGCTCCTTGGGTTAGTATAGGGAAAGGTAGCTGACGGCGTGAGGGACAGATTTTAGCCATTTTAAGACCTGATCCTGCATCCTGAGATAGATTACTTTACTACTGCTGTCTGTGCTGTTGCTCTGAGGACAGATAGCAGAAATTAGAGATTTCACATACCGCTGCTTTGAGTTGCAGATCAAGCTCTGCATAGAACAACGATCGCTACGATCGTGCTCTACGATCAGATTGTTGGGGGAATTTGAGATTTCAAATACCGCTGCTT
>BLSH010241940.1:2196281-2209123 GCA_018402905.1 Glandirana rugosa
CGTTTTACGACGGTGTTTTATGGGTTTCTAAACCACAGTTATCGGGGGGAACTAGTAAACTTACAACAATCTTGAGCATAAATTAAGATCGTCTGAACGATGCAGTATGGTTCAAGACTTTTTAGTACCACTTAAAAAAGTTCATAAATACGCCTTAAGTTGTTCCACCGTGCGATCGTTCGGGTTCCGTCCGGACCCGGACCCGGACTTTGTCCCGAAGTTCGGACGGACCAGCAGAACCCGAACTTCCAGGTGTTCGCTCAACTCTAATTTTGGGGTAATTATTTCTATCATCTTCGAGAACATATTTCTCCAAATTTGTCACCACTGTTCAGAAATTTAGATCTTAGGGCAGGGTGTGGTAAAAGCTGCTGTGGTTGGCTGTATTAATCTTTTAAAATTTGTATGGATGCCTCAGCTAATGTTTTGTTTATATAACTCACCTTGTTGAATTCCGCATAAATACTTGAAAAAATTCACCATGATTTTTCAGAACTTGGTATGACGTAGCAAGTCTGCTAGAATTAAATACGAGTTCTAACAACATTCAAATGATCAAGGGGGGCTATTGACACCAAATCTTTGGGTATTTTGTGGCAGCATTTTGCAGGTTGGGAAAGTGGCGGCTTGCACACATCTTCCTATAATATACTTACATATTTTGTAATGGCAATCCTTTGGCAGTCTACCGAAAAAATAATGGGTATTTCAGGTTATACTAGATTCACACGTTATGGTCAAATAGAGCATTTCCTGACATTTTACAACTAGAAGGATTCTCCAGATAAGAAAGTGCAGGGATTACCACCCTGATACAACTATACTCTGACGGGGTCTTGAAAATCTATCAACAACTTTGTACTGAGTACAGGCAGTCCCCGGGTTACAAACAAGATAGGGACTGTAGGTTTGTTCCTAAGTTGAATTTGTTTGTAAGTCGGAACAGGTACATTTTTTAAGTGTAGCTTCAGCCAAAAAATTTTTTTTTAACCTTTTTGGATAGTATAGGGAAGGGTTAACACCCATGTAATGTTTGTTTTGCTGTCTATGTTTCTGTTCAGAAGATTTCACCTCACTTCCTGTCCCAATGATAATTGGATTTTGAAATTTTTGGGTTGTTGTGGAAGCAAGCTTTGGTGATAAAGCTTCAGTAGAGACATCTTTTTCCCATAATAACTCTTACTGGAGTGAATTTCCCTTCCTAGGGGGAGATTTCCTGTCACTTCTTGTTGTCTCCCTCCTTTTGTAAGTAGGAGTCGTTCGTAAGTTGGATGTTTGTAACTAGGGGACCGCCTATATAATCTAGATCAGAAATGTTTTTCTTTTTTTGCAGTATTTACAACTTTAAAATGCTTTGAAGATTCAAGGTCTGGCCCCAACTGTCTCTTTTTCTTCTTTTCATATCTTGAACAATATTGTTCGAACCAATAATACTAAGGGTCTCATTACTAGGGTTTATATGCAATTGCTACTTGATTTTATTATTCCATGTAGGCAAAGATGGGAGGCAGATACTAATATGGCCCTGGGGGATATATGGGACCAAATATTACAGATTGTACAGCTTACTTCAATACCTCCTACTCATAGAGCAACTCAGTTTTTTACTCTGTATAGGGTTTATCGTACTCCTGGCCTGCTGCTTAAGGTAGGCAGGACAGAAAATTATAAATGCGCAAGATTGGATAGGAATGTTAAATTCTGTATATGATACTATGATACTGTGCCAATTCCACATCCTGCTCTATGCCTTCTAGGATATGTAAATTCCAACAACCTGGATTATGATCGGGAAGTGGCTATTATGAGATCACTCTTTATAGCTCCCCTCCTACCTTTGGGGACTGGATTCAGGAAATGTATACACATGTAATGTTTGAAAAATATACTTATGTTCAATGCAAGGCTTCTCAGAAGTTTGAAAGTGGAGAAAATGGATAGATGCATTATGGTCTAACTTTAGTTTCAATCCATAATAAAGTATGGGTATGTTTTTTGCCGGGAAGTTTTTTATATACTATCTGCTCTGGGGTATTTTTGGGTATTTCTGAATATGTTATAACATCTTTGAATATTTTTGGAAAACTAGATGGTAATGTATCAAATGTACTGACACTGATATTGTTTATTGTTTTTTTCCCCACTATTTGAGTTGTAAAGACTATTTACTATTACAAGCGTCTGAGAATATATATGTATATATAAACCTTAGTCAACTATGAACAAGTGCCATGTGAATATTTTTCAGAAGATAAGTTTTGTAGACAATCTAATTAAAGTGGTCCAGTATGTAATTCAGACTAAGGCTTGGTTGTGGAGAGTGACTTCTTGGTTAAAATAAATGAGACGCACTTTTTATCAGTTTTACACTATGCGGTTCCTCTGGTTCTTCTTTTAATTACGATACACTGTTGAACCGGAGGATGATCCCTGAGGCATGATCTGAAGTAGAGATTGTGGGCTGCTCTGTGGTGGAAACCTGGCCATATAACAAGCTAATTTTGACTGCTCTGTAATAGGGGGTCAAAGCATTCTGGTAAGCAGGAGCCATTTAGTGTTTGCTGGAGGTACACGTTGGTGTATGAATATAAGGACATTTGCTGAATATTTCACCCTGTTCACATTTGGCACGTCATTGGACTTTTTTTTTTCATTTTCATTATGATTGAATTCATTTGTTTTCTTTATTATTTATAATTCTCACTATATTGTATATGCGCAGCACTTTTGTATGTTAGTTTATGTGAACAGTGTATACCTCTTGGTGTCATTTTCACTTTTAGCACAGTTGCAAGGTGTTTTCTAGTAATTCATGAATCTGCCTCCATTGTGTAGAGCAGGGATAAGCAATTACTGGACCTCCAGCTGTTGCAAAACTACAAGTCCCATCACGCCTCTGCCTCTGGCTGTCATGCTTGTGGCTGTCAGAGTCTTGCTATGCCTCATGGGATTTGTAGTTCTGCAACATCTAATTGCATATCCCTGGTGTAGAGGATAGAGTACTGCCAGTTTGACATCTAGGGATGTTTGGTGATATGTGCTTACAATGGATATTTCTTACAGCCACTAATTTGATGCTGTCACATAGTTTTACCTACTTTCACTTAGACCCTGCTGTTAGCTGTTAAAGATTTTGGCAGATAAAGCCAGGCTGGATGTATAATTGTACTGCTTGGTACATTTAGCAGTTGTGGGCATAGTAAGTGTGTACCACGCAACATAAAGAAGTCTGTTATTGTAAATTGCCTCTTTATCTTTACATCATTTCCTGGCAACAGTCTGTTAAGTATGTCAGATCAAGAGCCCCAGAGCTACTATCAGTGCATGTTCCTTTGTAAATGTAAGCTGCACATTACACTGGAGAAAGAAAACAAAATTCAGATATGCTTCTTCTATAATTATGTCTTATGTGTCATCTCCGTAGAAACCTAAATACATTTCCTGATGGAAACATTTAGCTAACTATGCCTAATAGGAAAGACGCAAGACTTTTGCTGCAGAACTATTCAAATCAACAGTATTGTTGTGTAAATGAATGCATGTGGTCTGGTAGAAATGCTTGAGAAGTATGGTACATGCATTAAAAGTGCAAAGTTGGTCCATAAACCTTCTAGCATAGTGTTAATAGTTTGGGCTGATTTCATAAACGAGTGTTAATATGCCCTGACCCACATTAGTCAGTTAGAAATCAAATTCCAGTAGTTGTATGTATTAAAATAAATTACAAGTTGCCTGTGGATCCAAGAGAAAGAAGCCAACGACACACCGAGGATCATAAAAAGTGGAACTTTATTGTAATGGACAGTGAATGGGAGTCCTTACCTGGAACCTCCTTCTATGACATTTCACACAAAATTGGGGCTAATTGATTGAACACATTCGAGAAGGAGGTCCCAGGTAGGACTTCATGTTTTCTGTCTGTTACAGTAAAGTTCCTCTTACCAGGATTTTCACAGTGTGTCTCTGGCTTCTTTCTCTTGGATCCACAGATAGCCTGGGCCAGGGATGAGCTCCTGCCTGGTTTCCTTACAAGACAGGAAAGGGGTTGACCCAGCATATGGGGCTTAGGAGCAGCAGATAATATGTTTTATAAAATGACAATATATCTCTGCCATGGGATATAGCAGGTCATGTCAATGCATTTTGAAAGTAAGCTGGTTTAAAAATAAAGAAATATTTTAAGCCATTTAATACCCTTTTACCTTTCACTATAACAAAACCATAGTGCTGTTCTATTCTATCAATTGTACAGTAAGTAAAATTATCATGTGTTTTCAGCAGTATTCCTTTTTGGTATTTAGTGAAGGTTTCCCTGAGAAAAACTGTTGTTAGTAATTTACCTATTTTTACTTGTACAATATTTCCATGGTAATATTTCATAGATGAACTTTTTTTGTCCCTTAGAATTTATCTGTATTGCAGATTGTACAATGATCATCCTTACTTAACATTATTATAGGTTAGGCAACCCACAAAACACTTTATTTCCATGTACAGTAGGTGCTTGAGGCTCCAGTGTTTAACTGATGCTGGAGGGCATAGGTGCACCATCCAGCCCCGCTGCTGGTAGCATGTCAAACACAGAGTCGGACTGCTACTGTGGCTGGACGGGGCCAGGCGGTGCACCTAGCAGTATGTACGTTTAGAGCTGTATATACCCAGGAACAAATGCCCAGAATGCAAGCAGTCTGTGTTCTGGGCATTCATCCCCGGGCACATACTGCTCTAAACAAAAGTACCACCCTGCCCCATCCAGCTGAAGCAGCAGTCAGACTCTTATAGGGTTGGCAGGCTGCTAGCAGCAGAGCTGGAGGGTGCACCTATTGCCTCTGCCCAAGAATGAAGACAGAGCATCATGCAGCAGGGCTAAACAATCCATGCACATGAGGCCTTATGGCTTCCAACAGTTCTAGATCAACTTGGCATGGTATCATATATGCAGATTGTTAACATTTAAAATAAGGCAATTATAAGTTCATATTTATGATAAATACTATAAATCCTATGTTATAATGAAATAAGCTATACATTTAAGGTATGCTATGGAAGTGATATATACAGTGTATATATATATATATATATATATATTGTATATGTATGTATGTAAGAGTCTTGTTTAGAATCTACAAAATCATTGAATGCCAAATGTAAGAAGTTTTAAATATTAGAGCAAGTAATTACTACACACAGGAATTGTAATCCCTGTTAGATGACATGTACCCCTGTGTACTTGCAAAGTAGCAATAAAAACATATAGTAAATGAATGCAGTTCTTTGGAGCTTTCTGTCATACTACTCACCTCGGAGGAATCAAGTGGAAGACGAATGGTTATGTGATGCTATTTAAACATTTATTTTACTTTGTCAGATAACAGCTGCCTGCAGCACAAACATCCATTTGTTTTCTTCTGCTTGAAGATGAAAAATACATTCATGTTAAATAAGCAATAAGAACCATGCTCGCCAACACTTCCAGCTCAACAATTTGGAAACAATATGCTGAAAAGAAACCCTGCGAGTTAGCCATATCACAAACTGTCACATTAAAATATCAGGCCTTCTCTATTTATCTTGATAAACTGAATTCAAACCCTGAATGCATTTGCCTTCTTCAAAAATGATATCATTGTCTTCCAAAAATAGATGCTCAAATATTTTTTTTTTTTCAGGTGCTACATAAAAGATTGTATATCCTCCTTTAGGGAGGAACAGCACTGTATACACATTTCTTGGGGGCAACCTATTAACACTCTTGGTAAAATGAATCTTGATGCATTTTATCTCTTGCAGGAATAATGTTTTTTTTTTGTATTTTGTTTTTTTTTTGTATTTTGTTTTTTTCTAATTCCCTTGTATGTGATTAAATGTTTGAATGGGTTTAGTTCACCAAGAGTAAAAAAATAGCTCTTTAATAATCACCCTTTCCCCAGTTTCAAGAGGTGGTCCACCTTCGTTTACTATCTATTACACTTCTACAGCAGGGTGACAGGCTAAGTGGTATGGGGGAATCCAAAACATTTATGAAAGGTCAGGTAACCTTTAACTTGCAATGTTAAATCTGTATCCACTATGGCAGCCACGCAATTTCTGCAAACATGCTGTGGAGTGTTATTGAATAATTAGTAATGAACAAGGCATGGTTAGATACCTCAAACATGTTTATGGGATAGCCCATGGTATTTAGATTTTAAAAGCAAGAACCTAACCTTTTCATACCTGAGGTTGAAAGTGCTTGATGAAGTGAATATGTTGATCCATATCTTGCAGACTGGACCTGATTTCCAAGCTTTAAAGTATATGCCAAGCCAAAAATAATATTACTAATTTTTGATAGAGTAGGGGTGGATTAGAACTCTTGATGGGTGTTTATTGTGATCCCAGGCTCTATTAAACAGATCTAACCTCATTTTCTGTCCTGCTAACAACAGTTTCACCAGATAGGAAGTGAGGTCATATATGCAACAGGGACAAAACCAGAATTAAGAATCTGACAGGGGTTCAAGCCTTGCCCTAAACTACTAAATAATATTTTTTTTTCTGCTTGTGTTTCTGTTGGAGAGTAATCCTCGCTTCCTGCCTGGTAATACATTGTCAGAACGGCAGGAAATGGGAGTAAATCTCTTTAATAAAGCCCTGGATAGCAGTAAAAACCTGGAAGATATTCTACCCAAAACTAGAAAAAAACATTTGCCTTGACACACACCTTAAAAAAGAATAAATGTATACAACAGGCCCCCGATGTTGTTCCTGAGCAGATTGCCTTGACATACAGTACAGTATCTCTTTTTTCATTGTGAAAGCATGGGATATATAATTGTTGAACTGACCTACTGTATAAAGTCTTAAGTTTGCTATAGATGTATTCAAATTAAACCAGTTCAGCATTGATTGGCCACACTTTGATCCATCTATGACTGTTACCACTCCAAAGAAATCTTTCTAATAATCAGCTTCTCTCAAACAGGACTGATTGACATTTTTCACGTAATCAGCACATGCAGCCAATAGTCCACGCTGTCGAAATATGACAATGCAGCAGGCAGGATTCCTCCATCTGCCTTTTTTTTGGGGGGGTTTGATCTGCCAGTTGGCAGCATTATTTAACTCCTCCCTTCCTAGTCTTACTGTGTCCATCCTGCCCTTTTTGATCATTAGATTTCAATTATTTCTTTCATGCCCTCTACTTGCATCAGGAGCTGAGGGCAGGAAAATTACAGAGGCAGAGTGCTGTGATGTTTTCAGGAATCTATATACAGCACCCTTCCAACAGCCTTGGCCTTTTAATGTCACTGGGTCTAAAATAAGGTATGTAAGGGTCCAGACTTAGAAATAGCCAGAGTGTAACATAGTTCAGGAGGTAGTATTGGGGGGCAGTAGTGGTAGGCCGAATAAAGAACCTAAACCCGAGGTAAGTAGTGTAACAAGTCATATATGCAAACGAGGAATACCCAGCAAGGAAACAGTAGGCACCCGGACAAAACTATGTGGCTTGTTCACTAATGCCAGGAGTCTGGCGGACAAGATGGGAGAACTAGAGCTGCTACTGTACGAAGAGGAATTCGATTTTGTGGGAATTTCAGAGACTTGGTTCAACAGCTTTCATGATTGGCTGGCTACCATTCAGGGATATTCTCTATATCGCAGGGATAGGGAGGGTAAAAAGGGGGGAGGGGTATGCCTGTATATAATAAATGATGTACAAGTAAATGTGAGGGATGATATTACTAGTGGATCTAGGGAGGAAGTTGAAGCCTTACGGGTAGAGCTACAAAGGGAAGATACCAGGGGAATGTAATACTGGGAATATGCTAAAGGCCCCCTAACCAGAGGGAGGAGGAGAAGGCGGACCTCCTATTGCAATTTGGAATAACGGCAAGGATGGGAAGTGTCATTATAATGGGGATTTTTAATTATCCAGATATAGGCTGGGCGGAGGGTACTGCACACTCAGCTAAGGCTTGCCATTTCCTTAATGTCCTGCAGGACAATTTCATGAGTCAGATGGTAAATGCACCAACAAGAAAAAAAGGCATTATTAGACCTTCTGATTACTAACAACACAGACCTAAATAGAGATTTGGAAGTAAGGGGTAATCTAGGAAATAGCAATCACAGGTCAATTAGTTTCAATATAAATTACACAAATAGGAAACATAAGGGGAATACAAAGACACTGAATTTTAAGAGAGCCAACTTCCATAAACTACGCTCCTTGCTGGAAGATGTTAGTTGAGATAAAATTCTAGGAACAATGAACGTGGAGGAAAAATGGGAGTGCTTCAAGAACACACTAAACAAAGGTATCAGCCAGTGTATCCCAACGGGAAATACATTTAAAAGAGCTAATAAAAGACCAGGGGGGCTTAACTTTGACGTAAAAGCACATATAAAAGCAAAGGAGAAGACCTTCAAAAAATAGACAGCATTCCATCTTTATAAGATACGCAATAAGGAATGTAAGGGTGCAATCAGGGCGGCTAAGGTACGACATGAAAGACACATAGCAGAGGAGAGTAAAAAGAACCCCAAGAAATTCTTTAAGTATATAAATAGTAAGAGAGGGAGGTCAGATCATATTGGCCCCATAAAGAACGATGAAGGTAATCTGGTTAAAAGTATGGAGAAATGGTAAAGGTGTTAAACTTTTTCTCCTCAGAATTCAGGAATGGAAACGGGGGCTCAAGTATCCAAAACTACAATGTTGGTCCTCACGACACATTACAAGAAGCACCGCCATGGCTAACTGAGGATAAAATCAGGTATAGACTTGAAAACTTAACACTAATAAGTCACCGGAACAGATGGCTTGCACCCGAGGGTCCTTAAGGAACTCAGTCAAGTAACTCAGTTAAGTAGCCAGACCACTGTACCTAATCTTTAAGAACAGTTTACTGACTGGTATGATACCAGCTGATTGGAGGAAAGCCAACGTAGCACCAATATATAAAAAAGGACCGAGATATATCCCTGGGAACTACAGACCAGTTAGCTTAACATCAATAATTTGCAAGCTCTTGGAGGGAATAATAAGGGATTATATACAAGACTATTGTAATGAAAACTGTATCATTAGCAGTAATCAGCACTGTTTCATGAAGAATCGTTCTTGCCAAACCAATCTATTAACCTTCTATGAGGAGGTGAGCTGCCATCTAGATAAAGGAAGGCCTGTAGACGTGCTTTATCTAGATTTTGCAAAAGCATTTGATACAGTCCCCCACAAACGTGTACTGTACAAACTAAGGACTGTCAACATGGATCAAAGGGTGAGTACCTGGATTGAAAACTGGTTACAGGGGTGAGTCCAGAGGGTGGTGATAAATGCGGAGTACTCGGAATGGTCCGATGTGGAAACTGAGGTTCCCCAAGGTTCTGCCCTGGGACCAATCCTATTCAATTTATTCATAAGCGATCTGGAGGACGGGATAAACAGCTCAATCTCAATATTTGCAGATGATACCAAGCTAAGCAGGGCAATAAATTCTCCACAGGATGTGAAAACCTTGCAAGAAGATCTTAACAAATTAATGGGGTGGGCAGATAAGTGGTAAATGAGGTTTAATGTAGAAACATTTTAAATAATGCATTTGGGTACCAAGAACATGAAAGCAAACTACTCACTAGGGGGAAAGCCTCTGGGGGAATCTAGGACAGAAAAGGATCTAGGGGTCTTAGTAGAGAACAGGACCAGCAGTGGCACAGGAAACACAAAGTAAAAGAAGTATAAACTTCAGCTTTAAGCTTCAGTCTGCCAGAACTTTAGTAGCATTTCTAACCATTTTGTGATACTTAAGGGTGGTTTCATATGGACGTTCCGTGTTTGGGGTCCGCTTTTGCTCAGCGGGGATTGATCCACTGAGCAGGCGAATGACAGATCTGTGCGGAGACAGATCTGTCAGAGTTCCACTCTCCTCTATGGGAAATCAGATGACAATGGACCGTCTGTGCGTTGTCATCCGATCTGATCCCCAGACGGATAGAAAAATAGGGTTTCCATCCATCGGACTTTACGGGACAGGAGTGGAGCGGATAGTGGCGGATGTCAGCGGACATGTCACCACTGACATCCATCACTCCATAGAGGGGAATGGAGCATCCGTTCAGGTCCGCCTGAAAAATGGACAGGCGGACCTGAACGGAACGTCCGTGTGAAAGGGGCCTAATGCTTGGTTATTACATTCTAAATTTTAGATAACATTTAAGAAG
Organism: Glandirana rugosa; assembly: GCA_018402905.1. Lineage (NCBI taxonomy): Eukaryota > Metazoa > Chordata > Amphibia > Anura > Ranidae > Glandirana > Glandirana rugosa. The sequence goes on from BLSH010241940.1 coordinate 2,206,488, forward strand.
ATTGCTGTCATCTGAACAATACTTTAAAGCTGGACTGCTGAAATTAAATTTTTTGGCATACTTACATAGGTCCAGCTTGGTATGATGTAAGTGTCTATATGGGATATCTGAAGGGACTCTGAGAATTCTGTAAATCACTGTAGTAGTCCATGCCACATGCAGGGAAAGTCGTGATCTTGTTGTGCGCATCTTCCCTTCTGTACATAGCATTCTCTGATTGGATGAGGTGGAGCTTATGATAGCACCACTCCTCCACTCCACCTCATCCAATCAAAGAATGCCATGTGTTCACTGAACAAAATACAAGATGTTCTATGAATTATGGAGATGCCGAGCAAGCGGCTCTCTGTGTTTAAATATGCAGACTAGAAGCCACTCACACAGAAGACAAAAAATCATAGCAATCACCTTATGAAGCTCAGACTACTGTAGGGTTTTATAGCATCCCTAGGGTCCTCCAGATTTCGGATATGGATTTTTAAATCCAGCCAAGCTGGCCCAATGTAAATACGCAAAAATATAATTCTTGGAGTTGCATTGTTAGGGCTATTTTAGCACTGAAAACAACAAATATGCTCTTGATTTTATAAGACATTTCTTATTTCTGTCTGCCTAGAATTTCTTTCAAACTTGTCTGATTTGCTTTGGGCATATGACAGTGTCATTTTGATCAGACACACTTCCCAGGAGATCAGACAGCAGAAACTATGGAAGAGCTATGCTTAACCAGCGCCACTCAATATACAGCATTATTTAATGTTAGCAGCTGAAATAAGCATACCAGATGCAAATTATTTTATCTATGTGCTGTTCATTGCATTCAGAACTCTGAGCTTCAACATCTACTTTTATGTTTAAAAAAAATGTTGATATATGGCTACGTAATGATATAACCTAACTCAAATACACACAGAGCTAAAAAAATATATCCTAGGTCTGAATACCTATTTAATTGGTGAAATATTAGAAGTTTGGAGTTTTTTTGGCATATTAGGTGGATTACAAAACATTGACATTTACATTGCAGATCTGTTCTGCCATGAATGATAAGAATAATATCTCTTAGGTTGCCCCTGAATCAGACAAAATTTTAACCTTTCCTCTTTTTTGCTCTGAACTACTTCCTGCTAGTAAAGCTAATAGTGAAACAGTACACGGATCAAGCATTTGCGAGCCCAGGCTATCCATATTCACATAAAAAAATGTCTGAAATAAGAGGGCAGAACTTATCACCTGCAATGAGGGGACAACTAAGTATGCACTGCTGTGCACTTAAATAGCAGTGGGTTAGACAAATTAGTGAACAGATACAGTAAAACAGAAGTGTTAGAAAGTATTTCTGCATATAACCACATTGCCATACAACAAACCCTAATTATATAATATCATTTTAGGTAACTTTAGAAAGATAGCTGTTGGATTATGGCTGATTGCATGTCTGAAAAGGAATTAGAGTACATACCACATTATGTGTTCTAGTTATTTTCAAAGCAGTGAGAAACAGATTTTAGTGGCATTGAGCAGGTTTATGTAATAACATATTCCTGTATTTACATTTGAGGATGGCCTGGAGATGTACAGATGGTCCCTGGGTTACAAACAAGATAGTGTCTGTAGGTTTGTTCTTAAGTTGAATTTGTTTGCAAGTCGGAACAGGTACATTTTGTAAGTGTAGCTTCAGCCAAAAAAAAAATATTTTTAAGCTTTTTGAATAGCATAGGGAAGGGTTAACTACTGTAATGTTTGTTTTTCTGTCTATGTATCTGTTCAGAAGATTTCACCTGACTTCCTGTCCCAATGATAATTGGATTTTGAAAAATTTGGGCTTTTGTGGAAACAAACATTGGTGATAAAGCTTCAATGGAGACACCCTTTTCCCATAATAACTCTTACAGCAGTAATTTTCCCTTCCTAGGGATAGATTTCCTGTCACTTCCTGTTGTCTACCTCTGTTTGTAAGTAGGAGTCGTTTACCCCGAACCCCATTGAATTCAATGGGGACCCAAACTTTTCAGCACAAAAATGACTGTAAAAGAGTCCTGAAAAAGTGCTAGAGGGCTGCAAAATGATTTTAGAACAATAATCTGTCCCTTACAGCAACAGCAGGAACCTGACCCTATAGAACTAGGAGATGATTTTAGAACAATAATCTGTCCCTCTAAGCAGTAGACTCTACCTAGTCCAGTCAGATCTTTCTGTAACGCAGGATGAGATCTGCAATCTGTCCCTAAAAGCAGTATTAGTAGTAATCTCTACCTATCTATCTATCTGCAATCTGTCCCTAAAAGCAGTAGTAGTATTAATCTCTACCTATCTATCTATCTGCAATCTGTCCCTCACAGCACAGGCAGCATCCTCTCCCTACACTACCCAGAGAGCATGTGATATGCAGCACTGTGACTCCAGCCTCATATAGAGGCTGGGTCACATGATGCACTGGCCAATCACAGCCATGCCATTAGTAGGCATGGCTGTGATGGCTTCTAGGGAAAATCATGCTTGTTGATTGGCTGCCCTGCAGCTATTCAACATGCGTGATCAAATACCCGAACCCAGAACTCGAACCCAAACTTTTTTTTAAATGTCCGGGTTTGGGTCCGAGTCACGGACACCCCAAAGTTCGGTACGAACCCGAA
>BLSH010241940.1:2209133-2224261 GCA_018402905.1 Glandirana rugosa
AAGCCCAAGCATGGCTTGAAACCCCACAGGCACTGAGCCTGGGTTTGGGCCTGTAAATTTTTTTTCAAACCCCCAAACTTTTTTTTAAATGTCCGGGTTTGGGTCCGAGTCACGGACACCCCAAAGTTCGGTACGAACCCGAAATTTACAGTTCGGGTTCACTCAACTCTACTTGTGGGTAAAGTGAATGATGTCTTGTCTACTGTGAGTGTTCACCCTAGGTCAGTTTATCAAGCAGATATTATTTTACTGAAAGCTGTACATTTAAAAATATTGAAAATGTCTTTAAAAATGACGTTAACATGTTAAATGTAATGAAACTTGACTAAGTATGTGCTGTATGTTCTTATGGGGATCTTATTGTGGCTCAGTGTAATTACTTTGACACTCTTTAGGCATCTGTATTGATGGGCTTTTGTTTGTGTCAGACAGGTTTTGCATTTCATTCAAATCTATAAGAATGCAAAACCTGCTTAAAACAGGTCAAATGTAGGTCAATAAATTCTGAATGATTTCAGAAGCATCTCAAATATGAGACCGATGCCATTGATGGAAGCACAAAGCCTATCAACAATGTTACTCATTTAGAGGGACTTTCTATCTTTGGAACCAAATCCCTCTGTCCCTCATTCCACCCTAGTTGGCTCATTTTGCTGTCTTGCTAGATAGACCTCAAATGCATTTTTAACTAACAAAATAAATATACTACTTTATGTGATTGCATTTGTTTAAAGAAAAAGCAGTGTTGAAAAAAACACTTGTGGGTTTAACCACACTTTTTTTGTGTTACTATTCTTCATAACCCATGTAACTGGGTGTGTGGCAGAGGTATGCTTTGCCTATATAGTTTGTGTTTTAGGATGTCCTTCTTTCTTATGTCAGACAATTAGGAAACTATTTCTTCTTGACTTAAATTTGGAGGAGCACTTGAAACCCCTTCAGGAAGCACGGTCAACAGTGCCATACTCAGAAGCTTAGGCGAACCTGCCATCAGGCATTTTTAGATAAGATACACAACAGGCAGGAAAGTTTGGGTATGCTAAGAGAATTATTTAAAAGTCTGCATTGTGTAAATAGTTGTCAAAGAATAAAGTTATTTTTAGTTACCAAAATTCTTCCAGCCAAAATCAGTATTCCAAACCATAAGCCACATAGTATGAACATTCAGCTTACTGACTATTTTTACTGTAAATCTATGCAGTCTCGTGACTTTGAATACATGCCCTGTAGCAGACAAGTATGTATGTGCCTAGTCGTAGGCATACCTCCATGATAATGCATGAGCCCACACTCCCTTTGCTAATAAATTTCTGGGGGGGGGGGGTCCAACCATGGACATTGTGATCACAACCCTGCTTCAGGAGGCCAGACTGCTTTCTACCCATCCCATCCTCCACAATTTTACGGTCTCTTGTTACAGTATTTAAACTTGGCATAATGGCATACACAAGGCTGGGGGGAACATATTTGCGACTGGTGCACTGACACTACCCAATTCCTACCCTGCTCTTGGTCATATGATCTGTCAAGCATTGGCGACACATGGGGCAGCATCAATGTGCTGATTAGGAATGAGCGTCTTTCCTAGTTGGTATTGTCTGTTTACACACTGTAGCACAAGAGAGTAAAGTGTTCAGTGAGGGGGGAAAGGATTCATTGAGGTGAAGGAAAAGGGCACCTTAAAGGAAGGGCAAAGTGAATTAATGGCACAAGGGCTCAAGTTTTAGCTATAGTAATGTCACCAGTGATGCTGTCAAGAGGAACATTGTTATACAAAAGATAAGGTTTACCACTTTAGGCTAAATCCTTTCCAACTCTTTAGCTTTCTTTGTCCTGTGACTACAATACAGATTAATAAAAGATTGCTGTGCTGACCTTGCAATGTTAATAAAAACAAAAAAATATTTGCAAGCATGTTCCCAGACTTGATAATATTGCTGTAGTTTTTCCTTTTTTAGTATAGTGTAGGCATTTCTTCAATGTGCGTTTAGTGTCCGTAGGCGAGATTTAGGAATAACTACTGGAAGCAATGCCGGTGTAGGATGATAATCAACAACAGCAAATGGAGCTGTAGAGAGAACATCTATTACATACTGAGAAAGCTGTGAAAAAGCAGGCTTATTTGTATGAATAATAAGCAGAGGCATATTTTAATCCACTACTTCTTGCAAGAGCGTGTTAGTTGCCAGGAGATGTTTTATTCAGGAGATTTTTCTTTTACACTTTCTCTTTCAGATTGATGGAAGCAATATTCCATTTTCTTATAACACCAGAGTTTCACACACAGTTCTAAAGTAGATCTATTCAAGTTTTGTATGTTTTATTAATATTGACAGCTACTTGGCCACATTTTGAAGGAGTACCAATGTAAAATGCACATCACTTTCAAGTCACTCAGTTAAATTAAAATTAAACTGAATTCTGGCATTTGATTAGGACATGGCAGCAAAATAAACTTTATAACTGAAAGACCATCAGAGGTATGAATAATCAACAGTTTACTTAAGTACTAAAGTAAACTCTACATGGCAAAAGAGCCAACCTAAATTTGTTTTAAAATGAATTCCATTAAGTAAATGCTATGACTCCTGTGTCACCGTGAAACCTATGATACAGCGTATGCTTCCCTTCTGTTCATGAGAGTTTCCACTAGGTTTTTTTTTCAGTTTCCTTCCACAAACTGAAGCAAACTGGTATGGTTAGTCTCAGTTAGATCTAGTACTGTTTATGTATATCTTTTAACATGTGCTTGTGTGACTTGAGAATAACAATTGATTTGGGTAGGAACTGATGCGAGTAAATACAGCAAGTCGTTACTCATAGGTACAGACTGATCCATAGTGTAAAAACTTAGTGCATGTTAAAAAAAAAAGTTTACAGTAGTTTCCCGGTTTTACTGATTTGCTCAATATTATATTTCTCAATATTTGTTGGAGTCCCTTTTAAAGTATATTCTGAAATGCATTCTATCAATAAGTAATGAGCAAACAACAAGTTTGATTGGGAATGATTCTATTATTTCTATCTGCAGCCCAAGTACCCGTGAAAATTCTTATTAATGTGGTGTGTACCATTTCCTCTCTTAATCTGTGAGACACAGGAATATCTGTTTCCCCTCCGGCCTTATCCATGTCACTCAAGTGTAGCTGAATGTTCAAGTGCACAACATACACAGTGGCTCAGTCATAAGCTCTGCTTAAATGCAGCACAGATTTTCCACTCACCTCATTTCAGACAACATTACATGATGTTTATGTGTGTTTGCATTTGATTCCTCTGGGAACTCTTGTGTTTTTTTTATTGCAAAAAGTTAAATTTGGTTTTCTAAATGTTGACGTGAGTGAGTGTGTGTGTTGCCTTGCAGGACTGTAGTGAGTAAATATTGCATACGTGGTGGTCAATATATGAATACTTAAATCATCTTCCTGAGGTGCCTCAAAATATGCAGTATAATTGTAGCACCCTTTAGGTAAGTAAAGGCTAGAGGATAGATTTTTCTGGCAGGGTAGGACAATTTAGGCAGGCCTAGCTGGTGGCTGGGTCTGTTTGTTTTCTTTCTGGGCTGGGAGTGGCTCAGGGTAGGGCTGGGTGACTCACAGGTGGTGTCATCAGGACCTCCCACTTCTTTCCAGAAGCTTCTGGAGTTCTCTGGAAAGAGAGGTGGAGAGGGGAGGTGTAGCCACCTGGGGTAATTTAGGGAGCCTTTACCAATCCCCAACCTGGATTGGCAGGGGACAGGCCTCCTTAAATACCCAGGGTCTGTCCATCTGGGGAGGAGTTGTCAGGTGGAAGAGCTGGAGTGAGAGAGGGTGGAGGCTGTCGGGGCCCACGGAGAACTCCCCAGTCTTGGGGGGTGACCCTGGGCTCGGGTGCATCCAGGAGGAGTGAAGAGATCCTGGCAGGAGAGGCACATGAGAGAGCAAGGAGTAGAGGATGGTGGGAGAGAACACTTCTAAGAATCTCCAGGGAGGACAACTGGTCACAGCAAGTGAAGTGCTGGTGAGTGTAGCACAGTCAGGAGGACTGGGGAGGCACGCCTGAGAGAACTGGGAGATTGCAGTTTGAGATGGGTGCAGAACCAGAAGAGTGGACTGTGGAAAGAGGTCATTGCAGCCAGGCTGGCTGGCAGGGCATGAAGAGAGCTATCTGGGATCAGTAGCTGAGTAGAGCATGAATAAATAAATACATTATATAGTTGCTTTGTGTATTAGAAACTTTATACAGTGATGTCATTTAAAGGCCAACTCAGGAGACTACCATTTCAAGCATTCAACCAAACTTTTAGCTTGCATTTGCTGTTTATTAAAATAAAGTGAAAGTGTGTTTTGCTCATCTTTAAGGTATTCATATGTAGCCCTAATCTGTTTAGCCATTGGACAAAGAGATAACACTATCTCTTCTGACCAATTGCATGCAGCTGCCTCAGGAGATGAAAAAACTGAACCACAATACAACACTGCAAAAACATGAAGCTGTGGAGTGGTTTGGAGGTTGTGTACCATTAGAATGACTGATCAAAATGACAAAACCTTTGTAAAACGGTAATCGTATATTTATTTGAACTGTGCATTTAGCAGTTTTGCTAAAGTTCCAGCTCCTTTCATTCAGTGTTCCCCAAGTTGTGGGATATGATCTCACTGTTGATGGAGCATGACAGGGCTTGTGTGTGTGCATATATAGTTTATAGCGGTGCACCGAATGGAAATTTTGATGCCAAAACAGAAATTGGACTAAGCCAAAAGCCGAAAACCGAAACCGAAAATTAGAGTTTTTAAAAAATATTTATATTTTTATATACAATTGTCATATGCAGCCTACCTGTGCCTGGGCACTGATTGGCACTGATAGGTGGCCCTGACAGGTGCCACTGATTGGAAGCACTGATAGGCAGCACTAATTGGTGACACTGATTGGCACCGATAGGTGGCACTGACAGGTGCCACTGGTTGGCACTGACAGGTGGCACTGGATGCTACTGAAAGGTGGCACTGGCAAGTGGCACTGATTGGCACTGGTTGGCACTGACAGGTGACACTGGATGACTGGCAGGTGGCACTGGCAAGTGCCACTGATTGGCACTGGCATGTGGCACTGATTGGCACTGACAGGCAGCACTGGATGGCACTGGCAGGCACTGACATGTGGCACTGGATGGTACTGGCAGATGGCACTGACTGGCACTGATAGGTGGCAGTGAATGTTATTGGCAGGTGGTACTCACAGGTGGCACTGATTGGCACTGGTTGGCACTGACAGGTGGCACTGGATGGTACTGGCACGTGGCACTGGCATGTGGCACTGATTGGCACTGACAGACGGCACTGGATGGTACTGGCAGGCGGCGCTGGCATGTGCCACTGGATGGCACTGGCAAAGGAGATGAGAAGATTCACAATGCACAGAGCGCACTGCTTGTATGAGCCGCTCTGTGCATGAAACTGTCACCTAATTACACTGAATGCAGAGAGAGAGCTGTCAGATCTTCACGCTGAGATTGGAACAGCTAACACCCGCCCAGCCCCTGTTCCATTGGCTGGCATTTGATAGCTGTTCAGTCCCGCCCACCTCCCGACATCAACTTGAAAGTCTGACAGCTCTCTCTCTCTGCATTCAGTGTAATTTGGTGACAGTTTCATGCACAGAGAGGCTCGTACAAGCAGCACGCTCTGTGCATTATGAATCTTCTCATCTCCGGCATCCATTGCGGGGTATTTGATGCACACATACCCCCGAAATGGATGGTACCCGGGGCGGACCCCGCCCACTTTTCGGTATCGGCCCTTTTTTTGTTTCGGCCGATAACCAAAACACAGGTTTTGCCTGAAAATGACGATAATTTTCGGCGGCAGAAATTTCGGTGCATCCCTAATAGTTTATAAAGTTCTTTATTGAAGAATGACAATAACAATTTGACAAAGCAACAATGCAGTGAATGGGATACAAACGGCATCTCCACCTTATCCCTAGGCTTGTCTCACATCTCAACATAACAGAGAGCTAGATATGCATCACTATGACAATACACCATATCCCATTCTTTACAGAGGGGGAAAACATGTTCTTGCCTTGCAGAAGTCTAAAGCAGGGATCTCCAAGCCGTTCAGCTGTGTTGCAAAACTTCATGTCCAATGAAGCATTGTAAAACCCTGACATTCACAGACATGACTAGGCATGATGGGAATTGTAGTTCCTGAACAACTGGAGGGCCATGGTTTGAAGACCACTGGTCTAAAGGAATCTATAGTTTATTAGATTAAAGCAACAAATACCTGGGGTTTCTAACCACTTACCCCATAGTTTTTTAGGATTTAGAATGTAAAACTCTCAAGGTGTCATTCATGCTATTTAGCCAATCTTTAATTTAAGAAATGGGGTCAGTTGACTTATTGGCCTGGAATAAAGCTCCGAATATAGCAGATGTTCTATTATGAACTGCTATCAAGTCATCCAGAATACACAGTATACAGATTGGACAGGGTATATGTTAACTGCTGAACATTTGTTTGTTTTTTCTGTGGACATCCAATAGGAAAATTTTGGATTTGGCCCAAAGTATAAGAAACACAAGGTCAACCAATAGAGGGTAACACTTTAATGTTAAGATTTGAACTAAATAGAATACAACAATCTGCTGCTGCTATACAATGCAAAAGGGTATTAATTAGTTTGGATTAAAAAAAATAAGGAGATCTGATAATATATAAATTGATGTTATGTCTTCTTTTTTTCAGGCACCACAAGGCAGCCTAAAGAAGGGGAGGTGCCTGGTGTGGATTACAACTTCATTACAGTGGAAGCGTTTATGGAATTAGAGAGAAGTGGAGCACTGCTAGAGAGTGGTACTTATGAAGGTGAACACAATGCATTTATTTTTATTCCTTGTAAGGAAAACCAGGTTATGCTGCTTAAAGGGTAACTCCACTTTAGTGGGAAAAAAATAGCAAATTAAAAAAATATATTGCTACACGAACTATATGTTAATTTAATGTTCTAAAAAAAATACCTTTCCTTTGCAATCTGCAGTTCCTAGAGGCCTTCTGTACAGAAGTTCCCCAAAAATGTAATGTCCTAGTTTTGAGATTGGCTCACTGATTTTCCCAGAAGTCTGCATTAAGATACAAGTCAGATTTTAGGTATCTTCTGCAATTAAAAAAAAATATTTTTTGGTGAGATACTCCCAATGGGTTAGTTACTTCTAAAGGGATGTTGAAACTGCAACGTTCCTCAATACAACACTTCAAGTGCATCAGCTGGATAATAATGAAAAAGCCACTTCAAATTCACTCTGCACACAACAAACAGCTATTTCTTCACAGAAGAAACAGGTAGGACTCTGCAAAAAAAGTTTTTTTTTTAAGCCCATGAAATGTACATTGAGCACCCAAAGGGGGTTGCTTTTTTCTTAGAAAAAAAAAAGTGGAGCTACTCTTTAGGTTTGATATATTTTATATACTTGTGGTGAAAACTTGCCATATTCCCTTGACTTGCTTTTTATGGCTTATAGTGAGTAGGAAGAACATTTATTTCTTCAATTTCTCTATTTTGAGGGGCCGAGTTTATTTTGCATTTGTTCATCAAACATTAAGGGGTCTTTTTATTAATGTTTTCACCCAAGAGTCATGCAACTTTTATTTTTCTTATTAAGTCTTATATGAAAATGTGGTAATCTTAGGTGAAGGTTATGTCAATAATAGGCTAAAACATTGATAACTATACCCATAAAATGTGACTACTTAAATTTATTGTATGGAGTCCCTCTCTCTTGGGTTTTATATAAGTATGTAATGTGCTAAAAATAAATTTTGTGCATGTAATAAATTATATGTACATTGACTATAATTTTGCAATGTAGCCAGGCAATTAGTACTTCAGTACGTGTAATATAAAAGACTGTAAAATATACCCAGCATATACAAAAACATTTAAAAAGAAGCCACCTTCCAAAAGTATTATTTACTTGGCTTTCAGACTGAACCTCTTGCTTCAAAAGTGAGTGGATGAAACTTCAGACTTTCTGATCTCTTTCTGCTCTGCACACTTTTTTCAGGTGACAGACTCAGAAATTAGTAGTATTTTCAGAAAGAGTTCATCATAGTAACACCTATATTATCTCAGGACAGGTTTATTGTGGAGTAAAAATGTATTCAGTTTGGAACTAACAGAAGGTGGGAAAGGTAGTAGCTAATGGACTGACCCCTACAAAAGTACATAAAAAGGAATAAAATATTTTAGCTCTCATAAATTTTAAATATCAATAACATTTTATTAAATTATATAAATCTTTAATTGGGTATATTGGTATGGTGGCACTTCAATCATCTGGCGCCTCATCCCTGGTAATTATGTCAAGTATGAAAAGGGAAGGGGGGAGGAAGGGGAGCTTTAAAAGTAAGTAATTAGGACTGACTTTTTTGGCACACAAGGACTCTCATGTATACATGATACTTGCTAATTATTGTATGCAACAATATCTACTGGGACCTAATAATATTAATCAATGGGCATTTCAATAATTGCTGTAGAAAATGCAGCCTAATATTTTTTTTCATGTAAATGATATTCCAGTTACATTATATTGTTTTTTTTATATGGTGAACTATTTCTTCACGCTTAATGTTTATTAAAGAGTACAATAGATTTTAGTTGGTGAGCACTAAAACCAATTTCTTTTTACCTTACGCCCTGCAATGTTACACTTAATATTGCCAGTAAAGACTTCATCAGATAGCAGTTAATGGTGAATGGTGTGGACTTTTTGTTTAGCATTTGAATTTTCAAAAACTAGTCACCTACTTCTAAGGCATATAGGTGGGCCTTTATATACTGGTAATCTGATGCATTATGTGTGTGCTTGTGTATACAGTGCCTTGAAAAAGTATTCATACCCCTTGAAATGTTCAACATTTTGTCATGTTACAACCAAAAACGTAAATGTATTTTATTGGGATTTTGTGTGATAGACCAACACAAAGTGGCACATAGTTGTGAAGTGGAAGGGAAATGATAAATGGTTTTCAACATTTTTTACAAATAAATATCTGAAAAGTGTGACGTGCACTTGTATTCAGCCCCCTTTACTCTGATACCCCTAACTAAAATCTAGTGGAACCAATTGCCTTCAGAAGTCATCTAATTAGTAAATAGGGTCCACCCATGTGAAATTTAATCTCGGTATAAATACAGCTGTCCTGTGAAGCCTTCAGAGGTTAGTTAGAGAACCTTTTTGTTTTTAAGAGGTGTTTATTTAGATTTTTTTAAATTCCATGAAACAGAAATGTAAACTGCTTTGACACAAACTTTACATTAGAGGGGTACAGAAATTTCCAGTAATTTATGTACAAAGTAAATGTGAGAACCAAGCCAGTAGGCTCTTGAGAATCCATCAAGCTCTTCCCAAGAGATAAGAGCACCATGAAAACAGGATTATAAAAGTTCCCAGTGTCAAAGAGGAAAACCCAACTACATCCACACATACACATTCAAACCAACGCACATACATTACCACACAACTGCGCCACGGCCCCTATCACATTCCAATTTGCCTAGTAAACCAAAGTAAACCAATATAAGGCAAAGGAGGCCAACGTACCTCAAATGTACCACGTGAATATACCCCATAAACAATAATCTAACTAAGGCTGGCCATACATGATGCAATTTTCTTACAATTTTCTGTACAATTTTCTTTAGATTTACCCTTAACTATGTAGTGCAAGGGCCTGCCTAATTGGATAAAATTGAAAGTGTTGTTTAGTTTTGACCTCATATTATATGGTTTGTGGTAAATCTAAAGGAAAATTGTACAAGGTGTTTGGACATGTATGGTCAGCCTTAGGAAGCTGTGAAGATAAAACATTTCCCCAGAAAGCCTCAGAGACATTCAACCATGGCTGCTATATCTTAGGTCATGGCCTACTTTTATATATCAATTGAAATTTAGTTTTAATCAATTGAAATTTAGTGTTAAACAGCTACCATTTATCCCTAATTCCCATTCATAGTAGCACAGAAGTATTTTTTTTCTCTTTTATTTCACTCGGATTATAGTGTAGGGGATGAATGTACTTAAATTTAATCAATTGATTAGCTGTACTGATAATATTTTGGAAGCAAACCTCAGTAGCCTCCTCCCAGTCCTCTTCAGAAAGCTCAGTCTATAGCATTAGCAGTAGCCATTTACGATGAGAATTCTGAAAATGGTCAGCTTACATCAACTGAAGGCGACCATAAAAAGTTGTCACCAATTTGGAGATTTCAGGGTACGCCAGGAGGTCTTCAATGGAAGATTTTGTGAGCTCATTGGTCAAAGGCCGAGACTGTGCCCAAATGGTGTGCCGCATAAGAAGGCATTTATAAAATAATTTGTTGTCAATGCCGTGTCTATGCCTTAGAGTTTCAAAGGGTACAAAAGTGTTATCCTCAACTATATGAGAAAGGTGAGTAACACCAAAACAACTCCACCAGGTCGAGTCAGGATGACCATAGAGCTCAGGGAGATTCTTATTCCTCCATAGGGGGTTTGTGGCGACTTACCTAGAGGTGGTTGTGTAAGTATTTTTCCCCCCTGCCTCCATGCCATAAATCACACTTCAATAGGAGAGAAACCTGTACTTCTAGATCCTTTTGATCTGTGTAATTCATCCCCGAGATGGAGAGACCAAAGAAGGATGACAGGAGTGTGGTGGAGCTAGTCTGGGTATCAGAGTGCAGCCAATCGTAGACATAAGTGAGCTGGGAAGCAAAAAAATAATTTCGTCGATTTGGGTATGCCAGTCCACCAATGTTTTTTTCCCGCCTGCAAGGAGGATCTGGCTATACGGGCTGCTTGCCATTCCAAAGAAAGGAAGACAAGGTAGACTCAATAGACGCAAATCATTTCTTGGGGAAAAAAATGGGGCAGCTCTAAAACAATATAAGAATTTTGGAAGGAAAATCATCTTGAAGATATTTATACGGCTAGTTAAATTATCTCATATCTGGAGAGCTCACCATGGATTTGAATTCCCAGGTACCTAAAGGAGGATATAATTTGTAAATCTGATCTCTGTATGTAGTTCATAGGTATAGAAGGTTCCACAGGGAAGGCCTGAGATTCTTCCCAGCCCACCTGCAGTCCAGATACCTCTCCAAACTCCTCCACCACCTGCATCAGTTTAGTAAAGGAACTCTCCTTACCATCCAGGTAGACTAGGACATCATCAGCGTAGAGACATATCTTCTCCTCCAAGTGACCATAGCAGAAGCCCCCTATCTCTGACGTCTGGCGCACCACCATAGCTAAAGGCTCAATAGCGAGTGCAAACTCTGCAGGGAGAATGGTGAAGAAACATCTTTATTGATGCGGCGTCGGGATTCGCATATAATAGCCAAACCCACCGGACAAAGTGCGAACCAAAGCCCATTTGCGACATTGTTTCCCATAAAAAGGACCACCATACTGTGCCAAAAGCTTTTAACACATCCAATGAGAAAACCTAACCACTACGCTTCATAACTAGAGTTGATCGAACCCCCGGATGTTCGGGTTCGGTGGGTTCGGCCGAACTTCGGGAAAAAGTCCGGGTTCGGTACCGAAATCGACCCAAACTTTATCCCGGACCCCGAACCCCATTGAAGTCAATGGGGACCCGAACTTTTCGGCACAAAAATGGCTGTAACAAAGTCCTGGCAAGTGCTAGAGGCCTGCAAAAGGAAGTAAAATGGGGGTAAGAGTAGGGCAAGTGCCCTACAAAAAAATGGGGATAGGGAAAATAAATTAAAATCAAATAAAAAAAAATGGGAAGGGGGTGGATGTGGAGTAGGAGCCTAGAGGTTGACTAGGCCATGACCATGGCAGTGTAGGTGGAAGTGGCGGTGGTTGAGGAGTAGGAGGAGGTAGCCAACACTGTTGTTTTTTTTTTGTTTATAATTGGGGTAGCCCCCAAAATATTGAGGCATATTCAAAAAAACAAGTATACGAATGGCTGTGTGAGTCCGGTCTAAATGTCTATTCTGCACAAGGTACAGACAAGTCTTGTGGGATCCATGCCTGGTTCATTTTAATAAACGTTAGCTTGTCCATGTTGGCTGTGGACAGGCGGCTGCGCTTGTCTGTGATAACGCCCCCTGCCGTGCTAAACACATGTTCAGACAATACACTGGCTGCAGGGCAGGCCAGCACCTCCAAGGCATAAATGGCAAGCTCAGGCCGTGTGGCCAATTTGGAGACCCAGAAGTTGAATGGGGCAGACCCATCAGTCAGTACGTGTAGGCGTGTGCACACATACTCTTCCACCATGTTGCTGAAATGCTGCCTCCTGCTAAGGCGTTGTCTATCGGCTGGTGGTGCTGTTTGTTGTGGCAGGCTGCTGACAAAGCTTTGCCACATTTCGGCCATGCTAACCCTGCCTTCTGAGGTGCTGGCGGTGCCACAGCTGCGTTGGCGGCCTCTTCCTCCTCCTCTGCCTTCGCCTTGTGCTTCCACTGAACCCACGGTGTCATTTGGGAATGCCCTCAGCAGCGCGTCTACCAGCGTGCGCTCGTAGTCACGCATCTTCCGATCACGCTCCAGTGAGGGAATTAAGGACGGCACGTTGTCCTTGTAACAGGGATCCAGCAGGGTGGCCACCCAGTAATCGGCACATGATACAATGTGGGCAACTCAGCTGTCATTGCACAGGCACTGCAGCATGTAGTCGGCCATGTGTGCCAGGCTGCCCAGAGGCAAAGACAAGCTGTCCTCTGTGGGAGGTATATCATCTGTGTCCTCCGTATCCCCCCAGCCACGCTCCAGTGATGCCCACGAGCTGCGTTGGGTGCCACCCTGCTGCAGGTCCTCCTCCTCCTCCTCATGATCTTCCTCGTCCTCCAGAACTGTGCCCTGGCTTGAATATTTTTGACCTGGCCTATGCTGGTGCAGGAACCCACCCTCCGAGCCACTTGCGAATGACTGGCCTGATAACTGTGGAAATGACCCCTCTTCCTCCTCATCCTCCTGTGCCACATCCTCTTCCATTATCGCCCAAAGTGTTTTTTCAAGGAGACATAGAAGTGGGATAGTAACGCTGAGAACAGCGTCATTGGCACTGGCCATGTTGGTGGAGTACTCAAAAAAACGCAATATGCTACACAGGTCTCGCATGGAGGCCCACTCGTTGGTGGTGAAGTGGTGCTGTTCCGCAGAGCGACTGACCCGTGTGTGCTGCAGCTGAAACTCCACTATTGCCTGCTGCTGCTCGCACAGTCTCTCCAGCATGTGCAAGGTGGAGTTCCACCTTGTGGGCACGTCGCACGTCGCATATGAAGTTCCGCTGCAGCACAGACAGGCGAGCGGCAGCAGGGTGAGAGTGCGCACAGACGGCCCGCACTTTCTGCAGCAGCTCTGACATATCCGGGTAGTTTTTTAGAAAATTCTGTACCACCAAATTCAGCACATGCTCCAGGCAAGGGTGTGCATCAAACGGCTAGGCCCAGAGCCGCTACGAGATTTCGCCCATTGTCGCACACCACCAGGCCGGGCTTGAGGCTCAGTGGCAACAACCACTCATTGGTCTGTTGTTCAATGCCCGTCCACAGCTCCTGCGCAGTGTGGGGTTTATCCGCCAAACATATCAGTTTTAAAACAGCCTGCTGTCGTTTCCCCCTGGATGTGCTGATGTTGGTGGTGAAGGTGTTATGCTGAGGGGATGAGTAGGTGGTCGAGGAGGAGGTAGGGCAGTAGGAGGAGGAGGCAACAGGAGGCAAAGAGAAATGCCCTGCAATCCTCGGTGGTGGAAGGACATGCGCCAAATGGCTAGCCGGCTCAGGCTCACCCGCCACTACATTTACCCAGTGTGCAGTTAGCGAGATATATCGTCCCTGTCCCTGCTTACTGGTTCAGGTATCAGTGGTTATGTGGACCTTGCCACAGATGGTGTTGCGCAGTGCACACTTGATCTTGTCCCTGACTTGTTTGTGCAAGGAAGGGATGGCTCGCCTAGAAAAGTAGTGGCGGCTGGGAACCAGGTACTGTGGGACAGCCACCGCCATCAGGTTTTTGAAACTGTCCGTGTCCACCAAAGGCAATGAAAGCATTTCAAAGGCCAGGAATTTTAAAATACTGGCATTCAGGGCCAGGGATCGTGGGTGGGTAGGGAGGTATACTTCCTCTTTCTCTCCAGTGGGGCCATGGTGTGGAAATGCTTGGGGACGGTGGCGGACATGGTGGCGTTGCTGTCATATCGTCTGTTTGCTGGGTGGCAGGTGACACTGTCACGGTAGAGGTGGAGGAAGAGGCTGAGGCAGCAGCAGAAGAGGAAGCAGGAGGAGGCCGAAACCTTTCTTGGATTTTGAGATAAATATTCCAATGCAGCTTGAGCCTTGAATTTAGATGCCTGATCATGCAGGTTGTGGTCAGGTTTAGAACATTTATGCCCTGGCTCAGGCTATCATTGCACAGCTTGCAAACCACTCGTGTCTTGTTGTCAGCTCATTGTCTGAAGAACTGCCACGCGGGGGAACGCCTTTGAGCTGCCTATGGTGTGCTAGGTCCCTGTGTGCGTTGGGTAGTAGCAGGCATACTGTCTAGGGGACGCTCGCTCCAATTTTGCAGCCTGCTTCCTCTTTTGCTGTGCTGGTGCCTCTGTGTGACCACAACCTCTTCCTCCAAACTGCACACGTCACTCGCATGACCCTCAGTCAATGTGGGGTCTAGGACCTCATCATCTTCCTCCCCATCATCTTCCACCCACCCTTCACCACTGCCCTCCTTGTCAGTCTGCACACTGAGGAAAGCTGCAGCAGTTGGCACCTGTGTTTCATCATCATCTAAGACGTGCTGCACTGGTGTTCCCATGTCCTCATCCTGCAACAGAAGTGGTTGGGCATCGGTGCACTCAATGTCTTCCACTTCTGGGGCAGCGCTATGTGGATGGCCCACGGAAAGCACACCAGGAGAGTCATCAAAAAGCATAAGAGTCTCTTGCATGACTTGGGGCTCAGACTGCTTGGCTAATTTACAAGGGGATGAGGTGAAAAACAGATGGCCATGGGGTTCAGGTGCCAACTCTGAGCTTTCATCAAGGGACCGGGAGGGAGACAATGTGAAGAAACTGGAGGCATTGTCAGCCACCCAATCTACTATCACCTGTACTTGTTCTGGCCTCACCAAT
>BLSH010241940.1:2242885-2254334 GCA_018402905.1 Glandirana rugosa
GGAGAAATTCCTTCATGCATGGAAAATATATAAAAAATGTATTTTACATAGTCGATATGTTCTGTCATTAGGATTGTCGGTTATATCGATCTTCTCCCCCCGCACAGGCCTGCAACCGGTCTCGCCTGCGAGTAAGGGCTTCGAGGCGCGATCTAGTAGTCTTAGTTGACGTTAGGCGGACGGTCGTCACTTCCACTCTCGGCTAAAGTGGGGTCGGTTTGAGAGGTGTAGGGTCCGAAGTTAAATTCGGTATAAAGCCCGGCTAGCTGCGGGCCAGGGGCGTTCCGGCTTTTAGCTCCGGCAATTAAGGCCTGAGGGGTCTGCTGGAGGTATTTTTGATGCTGGCAGGCCTGGAGCGTTGGGAGATGGAGCGCTCGTCTGCTATTGCACCCGACGCTTGTAGGCCGCAAAGCCACGGCCTCGATTTTCGGCCTTGCGGGGACCGGGCGTCGATCGGCCCGAAATATGGCTTAAATTGAAGCCTGGGATGTGGAGAGTTTGGCTGGGGTGAAATCGGCTCTCACCTTCACTGCTGGCAGGCGGATTGCAGTTGATTCTGATGATCTAGCGCGGAGCTTCGGGAATGAGCGTCCGCTCTGGCCAACGTCCGGACACGCCCCCCTCTTCTAGCTATATTGGCTGTTAGGATTACTGTCTTGTATAGCTGATACATTTTATGTAAAAAATATATAAAAGGTACGTACTTCCTTAAAGAGGAACTTCACCCATTCCTATTAAATTGATCGGCAATATGCCATCCATTGTTAATATACTTTTATCCAGGAAAACATACAAGGCCAGAGAATCTTGCATTGCCCTTTTCTCCTCCACTGTTGTTTGGCTGGCAACATTTCATCCTGTGCCACCATCTCTTTCCACTTTGTTGTCTGAAGCTAGCTGTCTCTTCCATGATGGCCCCAGATGTAGGATCAGATACCTGATGATTTGTCTGGTGCTGTGGGGAAGCCTTCCACAGCCTCCTGGGATATGTGACATCAGTATCCCAGGAGCCTGCAGCAGGAGGAAGCCTATGTCATTCTAGACTAGGTAAGGATGGGTGTGGGGTGCATATATATCATGATATTTATTTATTTTTATTTTTTTAAGGGTGCATTTTCTGATGTGAATGGGTGGGTGAAAGGTTGAAAGGGAACTTGTTGAGTGACGGTCCTCTTTAACTCTATCTTAATAAATGGAAAAACTAGTGTGGTTCTATTAGCATACATTCACATGGCTGTGTAGGGCAGTGTTCCACCAAGAATGAGAGTATTTGTACAGTAGGTAGCACAGGTGGGTTTTAACAGCCATGACATGCAAGCCTGTATAGATCAATGACTCAATGACAGGTTGACATGCGGTTGTTCGCATTCAATTTATCATTGAGCTGTTGCAACATGATTAGGAACAGATTTGGGGTCCTGAACATAGATTATCTTTAATCACAGTGAGCACCCAATGTGTGATTACATGTGAAAAGCTGCTGACAGCTGTGGCCACCTATCAGCCTGTCATTGATTGCACAAACTTGCTGGCCACTGCTGATCTCATACTCCTGTGCTACCCACCGTACAAATACACTCATTCTTGGTGGTGAATGGCCTTACATGACCATGTAAATGAGTCTCCAAAATGAAATCATTATGTTATATATGATAATAATCATACAAAATAATAAACTTTTTAATTTAAATGTTGCTATTTAAAGGCTGGTAAAGAAGAACCATATTGCAGCATATAAAACATTTTCTTACTGAAATAAAGAATTCTGTTTTTAATTCTATGTAGGACCAAGGGAATTGTAAAAATGTATTAAATTACAACACTTTAAACTGCCCTTGATCACTGCATTGTTAGTATATGTAAATTCTGAGTGTTGAGAAGTGGTAGGCACGGATTGTGCCTGTATATCAGACTGACCTTACTTTTCTCAGGCAAGAGTATTTGCCACCATATAAATCTGAATGGTAAGCATGGGCAAGCTCCAGCGTACCTCAGAAAGAATGATGAGTAGATAGAGTTTTTGAATCTATCCAAGCTTTCTCTGAAAGGCAGGTAACATGGTTTTTTTTGCTGGTATGGTAGACATTACAAGGATGCACAAGGATCTTTACAGAGTCATCTCAAGTCAGTCTTGCCCTCTCGACTTTTGTATTCTTTTTTTTTGTTTACACTTTTTTATTGTCAGGTAGTCACAGTATACAAAGCGATGTTTACATAATTATTGATCATAAAAGCTGTATCATAGTGAACATTACAGCATGAAAGGCATAACTAGAAGAACATCCACATTGATAAGCATTACTATATGCATTTGATGGAGATACAATATTTGTAAAGAATATGGGTTGGTGATAGGGACAGATAATATATATATTGATAAGAGTATTAGTATAGGGATACATATCCTGTATGAAAATGGTGGTTTTGGTATGTAAATTTTTTCCCAATAGGACCATTATTCTTTAAACATGTGCATGATGTCATGCAGCGTATGATATATACATTCAGTGAGTTTGACATTATCCATTCTACTAAGAACCTGACGCCATGGGAGGTTTGTGGTTAGCCAATTACAGGCTATCATCCACTGAATGGCGCTGAAGAGGGTATATATAATTCTTAGGCATGGAGTTGGAATATCCGGGACAGATTGGAATAGTGAACAGGCTTGTGGGGAAAGAGTAAATGGTTTATTTGTGAATAGGGAAACTTTGTTTAGGGCTTGTTGCCAGATGTTTTTAACATGGCTACAGCCCCAAAATATGTGGAGTAAGGTGCCTACTTCATTACAGCCTCTAAAGCAAAACTGAGAGGTTGAGGGATAGAATGGGTGGAGTTTAGCTGGGGTAAGGTACCATCTAATGAGTTTCTTAGTGGGGGTTTCTTTGAAGGCAGTTGATCTGTTACATTTCCGTAAGTTATCGATCATGGTTTGCCAATCCTTAACAGAGATGGATTGGTGGAGATTAGATTCCCATTTTATCATGGCTGTCGTCTTGATAGGTTGAATGAGATCGTTAAGATGTTTATATAGACTTGAGATCAAACCTCTATCTCTAGGTGTGTGTTTGCAGAGTAGTTCGAACTGGCTGTAGGAGGGAGATAGGGATAAAGAGAAGTTCATGATGTAGAAGTTCCTAATTTGGGAGTAATGATTGATGCTGGCCTCTGGGAAATTATATTTGGATGAGATTTTTTCTAAGGTGGGAAAAATTCCATTATCCGTTATGGAGAGCAAGTTTGTTAAATTATGTTTAAACCAAAGAGAAAGAGTATTTCTGTCTTTATAGGCTAGAGGCATAGTGGGATCACCGATGTAAGATGCCAGCGGGGGGATGGGGCTTATGAGATATAGAGAATCTCTGTGTTTAAGACTTTTGTATTCTTTTTGTTTATTCGTCCTGTCACACCTCCCCAGTAACAGACTATGCCCAACCCATCCACATTCCTTCCTTGAATTAATGGTCTCAAAAATGGTGTTCGGTAACTGATGATCAAAGTGGTGGTATTACCTTGATTTATGCATCTCTGATCGAAAACTCAACTAAACCCCCCTTTGCGGAGAAATGGGAAAGGGACCTGGTAGTGGATTGGGAGGTAGAATAATGGAGCTCCTTGTTCTTGAGACGCTTTAAAGGGATCGCTAACATTAGTTTGAGGGAGGCCAAGCTAAAGGTTTTTACCCGTTGGTACTTGGTTCGAACTCGGTTAGCAACTATGTTCCCAAATTCCTCTAACCTCTGTTTCAGAGGATGTGGTCATTTGGGCTCCTTCCTCCACATTTGGTGGGAATGTCCTCGTCTTAGGGGATTTTGGAACAAAGTTTTCCACCTGATCCGTAGGATCTCGGGCCTCTCAGTCCCTCAGAGTCCGGAAATAGCCCTTCTCAATTCAAAACCTGATGGCCTCTCCAAATCTTTATTTAAACTCCTCCATTTTATTTTACTTGGTGCCAAGATCACAATAGCCAGGTCCTGGAAATGCCCCTCAGTTTCATTTGCTGAGGCAAAACAGAAAATTTCCTGGATCATGGTTCAGGAAAGGCTTGCCAATACTATCTGGATACTTCCACTAAATTTTACTTGGTTTGGGAACCATGGAAGAAATACCTAAAGCTCCCTTTGTGACCCTCATTAACTTACCCTTTTGAGTAGAGTCCCTGGTCCCACCTTCTCTATTTCTCTTTTGCTTCTTTTCTTTCTTTTTCTCCCATAACTGCCATCTCCTTTTCTTGGGTTATGTTATTCTGTCTTGTTCCATTTGCTGGAGTCTTACTGGTACCTGAAGAGTTCCTCTCCTTCCCAACCCTGAGGTTGGAGGAGGGGAGTGATTATACTCTCTAAATGCCCTATGGGCCCGTGTTTTGGCCTTATGGATATCTCCCTCTCTCTTAGACATAGCGGTGGTTACGCCGACAAAAGTTTTTGGTTACTCAACGGTGACTGGAACGGAGTAGGTTGTTGTCTGTCTCTCCGATTACAGTATGTTCCCAAATGGGGTGATCGGGGTGTCAGCGGGATCTCCTCCGTTATTGATCTGTTATTTTATTTGCCAATGTCCCTTTTCCCCTTTTTTTTTCTTTATATGAGTTATATATATATATTAGACACTTCTTTTCATTGATATTAACTTGTGGTGTTGACATTGGCCTGTTTATCATGATCTATTTTGAATGAGAGTATAAGATTGTCAAACTCTAGCTAATTTTCATCTTTTCCTTCTGTTAACTTGAAAAATCTTAATAAAAAAGTTATGAAACTAAATAATAGTCTCTGAGAGGACACTTGTGGTGAAGGCTGGGGCTGCTTCTCAGCTGTGACACTATAAAGCAATGAGGTTGACGAGTAGAAAGTAGAATTTTCACTGACAGAGAAAAAAAACATTTTAAGTGAACTGCAGTCAGTAAAAAAAATAGTATGTAGTGCCCCACTCTGGCACAGCAAGGGCTATATTTATAGCATGGGTGGGGGGATTCCTAACCTCAACTCTTAAGCTACATTCACACAGGCGATTAGGGCTGATATGAATAGTAGCAGCTGGAATCAGAGTTTTCTGCTGCGGCTCTCAGAGTCTAGCAGCTGCCTCAAGCCTCATCCACTATAATGACAGGTCCCTGGCAGCTGCAGCTATTTGCAGCTGTCTGCACAGCCAAGATTACCTGTGGTGATTGCTGCTGGAGTCACCTTGTGTGCATTCAGCAGTGTTCACCACAGGAAATTAGTGGTTGTACAGAGAGCTGCGAGTAAGTGCCATTTTAGTAATTAGGGCCAGTGGCCACACCTAGCCGCTGAGAGCTGCAGCAGGAATCAGATCAGGTGCTACTATTCACATCATCCCCAAGTGTAAATGTAGCCTAATACCTTGCTGCTGCACTCAGAGGCGCCTTTCTTTGTTTTTTCTGTTTCAGTATCAGTGGACTGCTGGATCCGGGTCCACGCCATTCAGGCTGCCCTCAGCGCAGAATTGCTGCATACTATACGGACTTAGTCCAACATCCTCCCCAGGTTTTTTATTGTCCCCCGCTTTCCCCCCCCCCCTTCCCCTCTCTTCCCCCTTCCCTTTTATCATGTTTTATTCCTCATTATTATTATTTTTTGTTAGCATGTTTTATTAACTCGTCACCAACCTATTATATCATTGTACTATTATCTTTCCTCCCTTTCTTTAGGTTGTCTCCCCTATGTATGTCAGAATTATCCACCATATTGATATATATTTTAAATAAAAATTTAATGTACCGTTAGAGTTGCGCCCCAACACTTGCTCTAATGTAGCCTAATAGCACCACATTTCTAACCAAGTAGACAAAAGGGAAAAAAAAAAACTATTGGACTTTTGAGGTGCAAGTCACTGAATTGAGGTCCACGCATACTCGGGAGGACGTCTATTGATGGCCTCCCGGCAAAGTAGATCCGCGCTGTAGCCGTAATTCGGCTATATCGCAGATATGAAGGAGTTAAAAGATTGACCAAAGAAATTTTACCTTTGAATATTTATTTTGCCCTAAAAGGCAAATAAAATAACTAATAACTAATGAGCTCAAAGAGATGTATTATTGGAGATTGGTACATTAAGAGTCACCCTAAAGTATTAAAACAGAGACATCCACCAATCATAGCCACAAATTTTGCCTAAAAATACACCCTAGAATAACATATAGGTTTAACATTGGTGCAAAATTAGGCAGCATCCCATTATATGATGTTCATATTCAGGGATAGAGCAAAAATACTCTTCAATGTGTTTCACGGGATGGCCTGTTTCTTCAGGAAGCTTGTGGAACAGTGATAGGCTATGACTTGTGTTCATGAAGTGTGCATATCAAAGTCCTGTGGAACCAGCATTCATGTCATCCTCCACAGGGGAAAAAATGACTAAACTGCAGCAGGGGATAAGCAGCCCCTTACCTTAATTAACCTTTCTCCTTACACCCTGCCAGCCCAAACTCTCCTCCACTCTCAGTATATGGACACACCCACAACATCTTACATGCAATACAGGACTATTGGTCCTGCATCATACTGTTGTGCTCATAATTTTACATACCCTGGCAGAATTTATGATTTCTTGGCCATTCTTAGGAGAATATGAATGAGAACACAAAAACATTTCTTTAACTCATAGTTAGTGTTTAATAACCGCGCTCCTAAATTAATGTAAATTTACCACGAGGGGTCAGGGTAAACCCATTGTGCAAATAGCAATGCATAAATAAAGTGCATATATGATAATCAATCTTAAGAATGTGTAAATTGATGTGCAAGTAATAAAGTTCATAAATAAAGTTCAGGTTACATTAATTTAAGTGCGTTTTTATTATTTACTTTTCTACTATTGCACTGAGACTATTGTCCATACCACCAGAGGCTCTACATAGGAAGCTTGCATTGAGCTGGCCAAAAGAATATATGTGTATTTCTTGCTATCATTTCTATCATGGTTAGTGTTTGGCTGAAGCCATTTATTATCAATCAACTGTTTACTCTTTTTAAATCATAATGACAACAGAAACTACCCAAATGACCCTGATCAAAAGTTTACATATCCTGGTGATTTTGGCCTGATAACATGTCACAAAGAGGGTTGAATGGCTATTAAAGGTAACCATCCTCACCGGGGATCTGTTTGCTTGTAATTAGTGTGTGTGTGTATAAAAGGTCAATGAGTTTCTTGACTCCTGACAGACCCTTGCATCTTTCATCCAGTGCTGCACTGACGTTTCTGGATTCTGAGTCATGGGGAATGCAAAAGAATTGTCAAACAATCTGCAGGAAAAGGTAGTTGAACTGTATAAAACAAGGGATATAAAAAGATATCCAAGGAATTGAGAATGCCGTTCAGCACGCTAATCAAGAAGTTGAAAATGAGGGGTTCTGTTGAAACCAAATCCCGGTCAGGTAGACCAACTAAAATTTCATCCACAACTGTCAGGAAAATTGTTTGGGATGCAAAGAAAAACCCACATATAACTTCAGGACTCTCTGAAAACATGTGGTGTGGCTGTTTCAAGATGCACAGTAAGGAGGCACTTGAAGAAAGATGGGCTGCATGGTCGAGTCGCCAGAAGAAAGCCATTACTTTGCAAATGCCACAAAGTATCCTGCTTACAATATGCCAAACAGCACAGAGACAAGCCTCAAACCTTCCAAACAAAGTCATTTGGAGTGATGAGACCAAAATTGAGCTTTTTGGATATAACCATAAACTCTACTTTTGGAGAGGAGTCAACAAGGCATGTGAAACACTGATATTTTGGGGATGTGTGAGCTAAAAAGGCACAGGAAACTTGGTGAAAATTGATGGCAAGATGAATGCTGTATGTTATCAAAAAATACTGGAGGAACATTTGCATTCATCAGCCAGGAAGCTGCGCATGGGACGTACTTGGACATTCCAACATGATAGTGATTTAAAACACAAGGCCAAGTCGACCTGTCATTGGCTACAACAGAATAAACTGAAGGTTCTGGAGTGGCCATCTCAGTCTCCTGACCTCAATATCATTGAGCCACTCTGAGGAGATCTCAAACGTGCAGTTCATGTAAGACAGCCCAAGAATTTCCAGGAACTGGAGGCTTTTTGCCAAGAGGAATGGGCAGCTTTACCATCTGAGAAGATAAAGAGCCTCATCCACAAATACCACAAAAGACTTCAAGCTGTCATTGATGTTAAAGGGGGCAATACACGGTATTAAGAACTGGGGCATGTAAACATGTGATCAGGGTCATTTGGGTAGTTTCTGTTGTCATTATGATTTAAAAAGTGTAAACACAGTTGATTGATAATAAATGGCTTCAGCCAAACACTAACCATGAGTGAAAGAAATGTTTTTGTGTTCTCATTCATATTCTCAGAAAAATGGCCAAGAAATCATAAATTCTGCCAGGGTATGTAAACTTTTGAGCACAACTGTATGTGATAGTTGGAGAGACTGTGACCATACCATTGACAAAGAGGAGCGGCTTCATTGAACCAGTTGTGCAGTGGGGTAGATGCCTGCAGGATTGAGTAAAAAGATATGTAATACTGCTTATCCCTTACCCTGAAGACTTAAAGGAACATTTAATGATTGGCTATGCCAGGGGGACTTCAACATATAATTTTGTTTTTGTTTTTTACTGGAGTTCAGCTTTTAGACATTTCTAAGGAAAAATCAGCCACAAATCGTAAAATGCATGAGGACAAAGAGATAAAATGGTATAGGACTTCAATTGGATCTTTATCTTTAATGTACAGTATATCTCATCCCATTCTAAACTTACTCTCTCAAAAATTCTTCAGTTTATACATCAACTTTGTTTTATTCTTCTGATCCTGTGTTTACATTTTCTGAATCCTATCTTTCTAGAAAATGTAATTATATTTAGTTATGACAAAGAAAATCTGTGTTTAAATTCACATGGTTCTTCTGTGGAAATGTATGGATAGCACTGAAAATCCTTCAGTTTATACATCAACTTTTGATTTCTTCTTTTGAGCCTGTATTTATATTTTCTGAATATGATTATTCTAAAAAAAATGTAATTAAATTCTGCTATAACAAAGAAAGTGTTTATTTTAATTCATATGGTCCTTTTGTGGAAATATATGCAAAGCATTTGAATTGGTGAACTGAAGCATTCTGGATTTGCCTTATATGTGAATTAATTCTATGCTTAACCACTTCAGCCCCGGAAGGATTTCCAGCTTTAGGACCGGAGCCCTTTTTGCGATTCGGCACTGCGTCGCTTTAACTGAAAATTGTGCGGTCGTGCGATGTTGTACCCAAACGAAATTTGCGT
Source organism: Glandirana rugosa (assembly GCA_018402905.1). Taxonomy (NCBI): domain Eukaryota; kingdom Metazoa; phylum Chordata; class Amphibia; order Anura; family Ranidae; genus Glandirana; species Glandirana rugosa. Next base: position 2,252,167 of record BLSH010241940.1, read on the forward strand.
CCTTTTTTTCCCACAAACAGAGCTTTCTTTTGGTGGTATTTGATCACCTCTGCGTCATTTCTGATCGCCGCTATAAACAAAAGAAGAGCGACAATTTTGCAAAAAAACACAAATTTCTTACTTTTTGCTAGAATACAAATAAAAAAAAAATATATAAAAACATTTTTTTTCACCGTTTTTGGCCGATTTATATTCTTCGTCATATTTGCGATAAAAAAAATCGCAATCAGCGCTTATTGATTGGTTTGCGCAAAAGTGGTCGCGTTTACGGATGATGAGAATTCATTTTTGGGGTTTTTTTTTTTTTTACTAGTAATGGCGGCGATCTGCGATTTTTAGCGGTACTGCGATATTTCATCGGACATGTCGGACTATTTTGACACTTTTTTGGGACCATTGGCATTTATACAGCGATCAGTGCTATAAAAATGCTCTGATTACTGTGTAAATGTCATTGGCAGTGAAGGGGTTAACCTGCAGGGGGCGCTCTAAGGGTTAAGTATGTTCCCTGGGCGTATTCTAACTGTAGGGGGACTGCACTATCTGGGGAAGGGAAGTGGTCACAGCCTTCCTATACAGGAAGGCTGTGATCACAGCCCTTCCCCCTTCACACAGAGCGGAGGTCCGTGTTTACTTACACGGACCTCCGTTCCTTCGCTCGGGGGGGCATCGCGGGTAGCCGGCGGCAATAGAAGCCGCCGCACCCGCTCCCTGGCCCTCCCCAAACACAGTGAGCGCGCGGGCGCGCCTCCGGCGGCGCGCGCTCACTAGGCTTAATCCCGCAGCCGCCGTCGTATGACGGCGTTTTGCGGGAATGAACCACTTTGCCGCCGTCAGATGCCGATCGGCGGTCGGCAAGTGGGTAAAGTAGAACTATGGGCAAAACTTTTTTTTTTTCATTTTGGATAGAGTAAGGGAGGGTTATAACCGCTGTCAGATTTTTTTTTCGCCATCTCTGTCCCATTGTGGAGATTTCCCTTCACTTCCTGTCCCATAGCCAAACAGGAAGTGAGAGGATAGCTCTGCAAATTAAAGGATTTTTTTGGGGACCCCCAGCTCACCAGAACTAGTGTCCCTATTAGTAGATGTCCCATCTATTTTTTTTCTGGGGACAACCCAAAAATTAAGGTTTTCTCTTTACTTTCACTTTCAATGATAAAGGTAAACAGGAGAAATAGAGAGGTTGAATCTCCTTAACAGGGGCACAGACAGCAATAAAAACTGACAGGGGCCCTAATCTCTCTCCATTCTGTCCAAAACTAAAAAAAAAAAAAAACTTTTGCCTTTAATTATACTTTAACAATGGCAAATCTTATATGATTGGTTTTAAATGTTATCAGGAGACAAAAAGCTAGGTACCTCAAAAAGTATGCAAAGAGAGTTTTACTTCAAAGCTTGCATGAAGGAGAACAGGGCCGCCAATATACGTGTACTGTATACACAAAGATCCCTTTTATCAAGGTGCAAATGTGATATGTTATCTCACACTGTGTATATGGTCCATCACACTTGCATCTAGATTAAATACCAACAAGAAAATGTTGCCCCTGGGACTCTTATGAGTTATGCCACAATGAAATTGGTAACAATATTTAAAAAAAATTGAAAATGTTAAAAACAGATAAATTGCACAATATATGTATCATAATAAAAACACATCATGTGTACATACACGTGTACATACATTCCTGGTAATTACATATATACAAGGTTGTAAAGACAATTAAGTAAGTGCATATTTTGGACTGTAGTCTCTACGCATTTCGTGGAGCAGCATCCACTTCAGACAGTCAAGCAATTTATACAGTTTGTATATATCTGTGGAAAGACCATGTCATAAGCAAAACAAAAAACAAAAAGATAAACGTCTATATATGAATAAATAAATCAGAAGCACTAATAATACCCCTAGGCCAGAGGGATACTTACATAGCCAGCTGACATACAGGGATCAAAGCCCCAAAAACATCCACAGCAGGATAAAGAAAGAGGGCCCAACATAACAAAGGTGTTCCACAAGGTATGCTTAGGTTGGGAGCTGACTGATTACTGGCCTGGGACTGTGACACACAAAAGGGCCCAGAAAGAAACAGATTCTGAAAGTTGTAATAGGGTATAATAAATACTAAAGTTATGATGAAACAGGAGATAAAAGATAATGTGAGATG
>BLSH010241940.1:2282166-2293231 GCA_018402905.1 Glandirana rugosa
TTGGTAATTAAGTATATAAGATATATCTGTTACTTGATTTGTAGAGGTACGAAGAACATTAACATCATGTTCTCTGCACTGGGAACCCTCTACTAAACAGGAGGTCGTTCTGTTACTGGGGTTCATATTTCGGTTTTGATGTATTCTTACACGACAATGTCGTCTCAGTCGTAGGTCTACAATTGGGTCATCTCTTAAGGACAGACCTGATACCTACGGAGGGCAAGAAAAACATATATAGACCTTAGACCTCGAAGTAAGACTTGGGCACCTCTCGTCAGGAACGACGGATAATGGTAGGTAGGTTACGCGTGTACTAGAGACATTGCCTCTAGGGCCTACAGACCCCTCATCCCACACACTGGTCACACAGGGAAGGACCACCTCCTAAAGAGACTGTGGGGAAGCTCCAGATTCCAGATATATACAAAAAGAACGGGAGGCATCCATAGTCCAGACAGGAATTCTCTACTGGGTTAACATCTGGATGCTGACTCTGCTGTAACAGCACATTCTTATGTAGTTTTGGCTTTATACTTGGGGTCATTGTCTTGCTGGAGGACAAATCATCTCCCAAGGGTCACGTCTCTTGTACTACAATTACAAGAAGCATGGAGATGTTTAGTTCATTGTCTATATAGAATATATGAATTAATGGTTGCTGAGATGAGTGATCAGACAAACGTTTTTTAACTGGTGCTGGAGGAAAAAAAAAAAACTGAAAGATTACATTGCGCTTGTGATATAAAGTGCTGAATTGTGGAGTGTCAACAGAACTGATCTTAGTGTAGCAGCATTAAGTTGCGGTGTAGAATCCAGTCGGGCTACGGCTCCATCTCTACACACTGCAACTTAGTAACACTAGATTTGATGAGATGTTATGTGATTGACACGCTTGAACTTTCTACGTAACTGTAAGTGCAATACTTCTATTAAAAATTGATTGTTTTTACTGTATTACACTATGGGAGGCTTTTTTTCTTTTTGGTATACCCCATATTCCTAATTGGAAAGAGTGGATCAAGTATTGCCGGACATAACCGTGGAAGTCACCAGGCTCCATGCCGGTACTACACTATAACTTTGGGAAGATACACGTATAGGCTTCCTTTGATCACCTGTAATCAGAGATCAACAGCTAGGGGTAAGGGCAATATTAGAATGGTGGTGGGATTCATCACAAATTTTTAATGTGCATGGTGGCACTTTACCGCACACGCTTGCATAAAGCACTTTAAGGAGGAAGAGTGTTTGAAGTTTACGTTCCATAGCGAAATCACTTACTGTGGACTTGAATTAACTTTTTTTACCTTTGCACTTTGTAAACATGAGTCTGACATGAGAATAAACAGTATGAAGAGATATGTGCAAATTAAACAAATAAAAGGCTCAATTCACTAACCTATCACTTTTTTTTTTACTTCTTATTCAATGTCCTTTTTGAAAATGACAGTTATTAGTGCAGATAACAGTCGTTGTAGCTCAGTTAATGGAACCTAAAGTGTTCTGACCCTGATATCCCATAGTTAATAAAAAAGGAAGAACTCACAAAGTGAGGGCCAGCTATCTCAACCTCTGGCAGTCTAAAATAGTTGCTTAGAGATACATGTGTTTAGCACTATTTTCTTCTGATTCCAGAAGCAGCAGTTCAGGCAGCCTATGTTTTCTCACTACTCTTACCTTTCCATGCAGACTGTATCTTTGCACTCTGTCCCCGCTTGCTGTTTCTTTCCTAGTGCACACAGCACCTACCCCACTACTACTTCTCCACTCCTTGCCATCAAACTGACTCTTATAAAGCCTCATGCTGTCCCAGCACCAAGGTACACATCTGCATTTGCCCCCATTGCAGTGACATGCATGGTGCACTTCTACACTCCCTGCCACTGCACCAGCACAAACTTCTGCATATACCACTACAACATTATTTTCTGCATTTGCTGCCACTCCACATATGCAAATTATACCAATCTCTGCCACCTCACTGACACCGTGTTAATTTCATCAACAAAAATATTTTCATCATAGTTTTCATCAGCTGCATGTTTTCAGTGATGGAAACTAAATGAACATAAAATTCATAAAAGTCAATTGACAAAAACTGTGACGAAAATCAATTCCAATTTTCATTTAGTCTAATAAAATCTCCAGTACATTTTAGTCGACTAAAATCGAATGGGGTGAGTTAAATTGTTATGCATTATTTAAGCATTTTTCTAGAATTTCCAAGTCGGTAAAAAAAGATGGGTGAGAAATCGGAGGGACTTTTAAACTAGGTTTTGGGGGGGGGGGGCTCAGAGGAAGGGATAGCCAGCAGTGAGAAAAAGGCAGAGGGTACTAGTGGAGGCACTAGTGATAGTATATCCATAACATCTAATTCCGGAGCGAATAAGTTGACAAATCAAAAACAAAGCCTGAGAAAACCTAAGGAGAAAATAATATGCACCTATACAAAACACAGGGGGATGTTCACAAATGCCAGGAGCCTAGCTAACAAAATGGAGGAACTGGAGCTGCTATTTCATGAGGAAGATTTAGACTTTGTGGAAATAACAGAAACTTGGTTTGACAGCTCACACAACTGTCTGGCAAATATCCAGGGGTATTTCTTGTATTGGAAAGACAGGGAGGGTAGAAGAAGGGGAGGGCTGTGTCTATATATCAAGAATTATTTTAGGGTGCAAGAGAGGAGTGACATTGTAAATGGGGCAAAGGGGAGGTGAAATCTGTGTGGGTTGAACTTCAAAGGGAAAAAGCAAGTGAGAAAATAAAAGTGGGGGGTATGGTACAGGCCCCCCAACCTGAAGGAGAAGGAGGAGCTGGACCTCCTTTCACAATTACAAATGGCAGCGAAGCAGGAAAATATCATCATAATGGAGGACTTCAACTATCCCGATATTGACTGGGCAGGGGGAACACTCATTAAAGGAATGCATTACTAGATCTATTAATTTTGAATGATTCAAATTTGATCACAGATGTGGAAATACGGGACAATTTGGGATCTAGCGGTCACAGGATGATCACATTTAGCGTAAGTAATAGAAGGAGGCACGAGTGGTGTTCCCTTACTGGTGGGCTGTACCCCCAGATTTAAGATGATTTTCTGTTTTTGTATATTGAAGATCAAGAATCTGTAAGACCAGCTGAAGTGAATTGCAAATCTTTTTGGCAAGTAAAACAGTTCATATACTGTATAGATATTGTGTATGTATCTGCTTTCCTGGTATTTAGCTTTAGTAAAAGAATTAATGAGAGAGAAAAAAATATCAATATAAGAAATTACATTTCAAAAGGCATTTCTAACCAGCATAAACAGCATAATTAGCAAATGCATTGGCAGTTGGCAATAGTGAGCCAGTTGTTTCAGTAGAAAGAAATTGGAATACAGTACAGTGCTTCTATGTGTGTGAATGTCAGTAAGGTATAATGGAGAAAAAGTCTATACTAAAAAAATGCAGTATGAACAGTAACACATGCAAACAATACAGTAGTACAAGATATGCCCCATATATTAAAATGCCTTCTTGTTTCACTTATTCTATATGTGATGTAACCATCTCATTGTTGGACAAATTTGTCAATTTGAGTTTTTTATTAAATTCTTTTGTAAATGGAAAGGCCTTCTTGTGCATAATCGGTAAATCAAAATCATGCTTAGTAACAGGCAGCCATCCAATGGGCCTACAGTACTTGTATTTATACCTGCTTCAGAAAACCACAGGTCTACAATATCTATAGTAAAACAACTTAAAATAAACCTATCATCACATACTTAGTTTTCCATTGTTGTCTTCTTTCTGGAAATGCTAGTTGCTTGACAGGCATGCTGTCACTGACTGAACACTTATAGAATTCTGACTTTTCTCAGACTTTAATTTGCTTTGTGATTTTGCTGGGACATTGACTCATAAATATTAAAGTGAGACACAGCCAGACAACTATTATTATTTTATTTATTTTTTTTTTTTTTTAGAAATGGGGCAGACAGCAATTGCAGCCCATGGATTTTTTCCCAATAAATAAAAAGCTACATTTAGAGACACTCTTACTTTGCCTATTTGAAGAGTGTATTGATGAAGCACTGGACCTGCTGAACATGGGCTTGGTATTTAGGCATTACAAGCAGATCTCAACTCACGCCCCTGAAGTGGCCAAAATAGTATGCAGAAAATAGAATAGAACCACGTCACCTGCATACATATGCATGCAAAGTTTGTATGTATTAGGACTTGGTGATATTTCTGAATATCTGGATGTAATGTGAGGTATGTAGCTAAAGGCTCGATGGCTAATGCAAAGAGTAAAGAGGAAAGAGGACACCTCTCTCGGGTCTCCCTCCCCAGTGGAAGTTTAACTCTGGTTTTGGGTAAATGGTATAGGGTAGGGATAGGGAACCTGCGGCTCTCCAGCTGTTGTAGAACTACATTTCCCATGAGGCATTATAAGGCTAATGGATACAATTACTCCCAGAAGCATGATGGGAAATGTAGTTCTATAACAGCTGGAGAGCCGCAGGTTCCCTACCCCTGGTATAGGGCATGCAATTCATTAGGAATTCTACACAGAATATAACATGGTAATAGTGCTGAAAGATACTGCCAGGAAATGATGTTGAATGCTTTGTGAATATCTAAACTTAACAACAGAAATATTTGCGAACATAAGTTGGTATCCTGAATGATGCTAGAAACGAAGTGAATGTTGTATGTGATGAGTCTGTTAGGCATTAAACCTGATTGAACTGGAGAGATTAAAGGGGAGATAACTGATGCTAACCTGTCACCAAATGGCTTACTGAAGATTTTAAGATCATTATTGATGATCAAGATGGGGGGGGGGTAATTTTGCAGGAGGGAATTGTCTTTATTGGGTTTTGGAAGAAGAGACCATTCAAAATAAAATTAAATACTGTAGTTATGCAGGGAACTTATATAGACGAACATTTTATAGTAGGAGGTGGTAAACTCATCTGAGGATAGAGCTGAAGAAGACTTTAGCAACTTTTTTGCTCTTGACTATCTAAGAGCCTTTTCAGCTTTTTGAGAGAGAAGCAGGTCTAACTGCAAATGTTTTTAAAACATTTTTTGAGTTACTTATAAAGTGAAAATTGAGGTATCAGGATTAGTGTTTAGTTGAAAATATTCCTCAATAATTTGGATAACAATTTATTATACATGGCTTCTAGGCTGTGATCTAGATCCTCTTTGTTAAGGTAAGAGTAGTTTTCATGGACCTGCTGGGTGGAAATGGAGAGTGCCTGAGAGGAGGAGGAGTAGCCTGAGGGGATCCAGTGCCATCTTGAGCCATGTTGAACGTCTCCCTGGCATGAAGAAGATAAATTGTAAGGGACTCCTGAGAACCGCCATGACCAGTGGCGGCTGGTGAAGTTTTAGGATGGGGCGCCAGACCCCGCCCTTCCTTGTTGACCCATCCCACTTCTCACAAGCCCCACCCCTTACAGAATCCACCCACTCCGTTCCCTGTATTTCACTTGCTTCCACCCATAGTGTCAGGAGTATATAGCTCAGCCACACAGGACAGGGTATATAGCTCAGCCTCACAGATCAGGGTATATAACATTACAGATCAGGGTATATAGCTCAGCCTCACAGATCAGGGTATATAGCATCACAGATCAGGGTATACAGCTCAGCCTCACAGATCGGGGTATATAGCATCACAGATCAGGGTATATAGCTCGGCCTCACAGCTTATATCTCCGGGTATTTCCCAGTTTATTCTCACTAAACACAGTCCTTCTGCTTCTTATTAGCAACTGGAAGCCTTCCTCCTTTCTTACCCCATTACTTCTACAAACTCTCTGAGCTCACACCTATACATATAGCTCCTCATCACAGGACCACAGACCTGTAGATTTTTCTTCAGATCATGCAATGTTTTCATGTAAAACCAGCTATTGAAAAATGATAATTGCAATAACTTCTACTAGCATGCAGAAGAACTTACTCTCACTCTACAGCCTCATAAAACTGAAACCCAGAGCGATCTCCAGGGGTACATTTCCCAAACCAGTGCAAATCCCTGGAAGACAAGTCTCTGCCATGCCCTTTGCACACTACTGCCACCATCCTGCAAAGTGAAGTTTACTTCCCCCCATCAGGATGAAGCACACTACTAGTCAACGTGTGCTAACCCAGTGAGCAAAATAAAAACAGATGCTGGGACTTATAGTTCCATAGAGACCGAATACCTGTAAATTGTCCAAAGTCATACAAAGAAGCCTACAGATTGGTCGCCCAAACCTTCTTCGATTGCTCAGTGATCTGTTGGGGAAGGAATGACCATTGGAGAAAAGCTAGCCTTATAGTGGGAAATGGCAATATTCTTCCTATAGCCCATTGGTCCACAGGCAACATAACTATGCAGCACTTCCAAGTATGGGGGATATGGCTGGTGCAAGGATTTTTGACATTTTTGAGTTAGTTACATGCTGCAGCCTGCAGAGTATGCAGACACAGTGGGAAACCAGCGGCCGGGCTCCCCTAGGCAGCAGTGCGCCCTAGGCGACTGCCTAGTTTGCCTAGTGGCAGCCCTGGTGGGGGAATACATAACCCCCCTGCCTCCCAGAATAAAAGGGGACCGGAACAAGGTGGAGAGGCTGAGGAGGCCCGGTGGATGAGGATTAAGCTGCGGGACTAAGTAGAGGAAAGAGGAAGAGCAGCGGCCATAGCGAAGAGACCTTCCCCGGGGCTGGCGGATTGCTCAGCTTTACCAAGGAGAAAGAGGGTCAATGGTGGCTGGTGGGCGTGGATGCACCCCCCAGGAGCGGTTAGGGTCTCGAGGCACTGAGAGCTGCTAGTCCCCCCTCCTCCCGCCGGAGGTCACTTACCGGTTCAGGCTCCTGTGTGCTCTCCTCTTCTCTTCTGGAGATGCAGCACAGCAGCGGCTCTGGCTCCAGGCGTGTGTCTCCTCTTCCAAAGCACTGGGCATGCAATAGTATCGCGTTGTGCTTTGGCCTGTCGGGAAACAGGTCTCATTGACCTGTCTTCTGATTGGCGGGGAGATACTGCAGTGTGAAAATAGCAAAAATTAATTCGCTATGGTCACACAATTGGGTGGGATTAAGGCGAACTCTCTGTGGCCCGAGCCCACCCTTTTTTGAAGCTTATTAGAGCCTCAGGCTCTAACCAGTTGCTTGATAAAAAAAACACACCCTCCCGCCCCCGCCATAGGAATCCATGTGTCCGGCGTCCTGAAAGGGGCCGGGCGCATGGATAGGAGGGCGACAGCAGGGATGGGGGGCAGGCGCTCATGCGCCCTCTATGCATGCGTTGCCACTGGCCATGACCTTTTTACAGGGTGTTGGCATGCACAGAATGATCCATGAGGGGAATATAGTAAAAGTAGCCAATGATATGTGGTAATAACCCCTCTGTCAAGACGAATTGTCCCGGTCTGTGTCGGAGCTAAGCGGATCAGCTGCTGCACTGTCATGCCATGCATGTGCCCCCCTGTTAGGATGAATTTTAAAGATATGTTCATATCCAAGACCTTCAATAAATCCTTTATTTCAAGTAAAAACTTGCTTCTAAATACATTTTTTTCCTGTACCTATAAATTCTATCCAGATTATTAGTACAGATTTTCTGGTCCTTTAAAAACAAAAAAATGCGCTGATGCATGCATATTTTGTACACGTTTTTAACCCACCTTTGGTTGTAAGTAGCAAATGGAGATTGTCATTTTTAGTCCTTACTTCTGCTCTCTTGTAGTAGTGCCAGTAAATGATACAATTTTTAAAAATAACTGATTGCAGATGTGGATTTTTTTTTTTTTTTTTGCAAGTAGTGTTTGTAGGTTATTCATTAGAGTTTATTAAGTTGTACCATTTGTTGTGTCCTCAAACCTTGAAAATGTTTACCAGGCAGAATGTTATTTTGCAGTCTCTATATTTGACACCTATTAAGAGCAAACAATATAACCAATACTCAGCATTTTTGCTGCAAAGGCTCACTACATGCCAAACTAAATCATTTTCACCAAATGTAATTTCATTATCTTGTCATAGTAAAATGACAAATGCCCAAAAAATAATTTCTACATTTTTCTGCCTTAAAATTTAACTGCAGATTACAGATTTACCATCCCATTTCAAATAACAACTTTTTTCCTTGTATTATTTATTTGTTAATGCAATTTTTTAAATTTAGCTGGTATAACATTTACATTTCCCCAATCTAAAGTGTTTTGCACTGGTATCTTCAGTAGGACCTATTGAACAGAAGGTTGCATATTGTGGGAGCCATTCATTTACTTCCTTTTTTATTGATTTTTTTTTTCCCTGGACTAATTTGGTCTAGTTTAATGACTTCAGCCCCGGAAGGTTTTACCCCCTTAATGACCGGGCCATTTTTTTTGCGATATGGCACTGCGTTACTTTAGCTGACAATTGCGCGGTCGTGCAACGTTGTACCCAAACAAAATAGATGTCCTCTTTTCCCACAAATAGAGCTTTCTTTTGGGTGTATTTGATCACTTCTGCGGTTTTTATTTCTCTATAAACGAAAACAGAGTGACAATTTTGAAAAAAGCAAAACAAATATTTTTTACTTTCTGCTATAAAACATATCTAATAAAAATATGTAAAAAAATCACATGTATTCATCAATTTAGGCCAATATGTATTCTGCTACATATTTTTGGAAAAAAAATCCCAATAAGCTTATATTGATTGGTTTGTGCAAAAGTTTTTGCGTCTACATACTATGGGATATTTTTATTTTTATTTTTTCTTTCTAGTAATGACGGTGATCAGCAATTTTTAGTGGGACTGCAACTTTGCAGCGAACAAATCGGACACTAAGTGACACTTATTGGGGACCAGAAACACTAATACAGTGATCAGTGCTAAAAATGCACTGTCACTGTATAAAACACACTGTGTGCCCATCAGAGTACCCGAGTACCTGTCACCTGCCCATCAGAGTACCCGAGTACCTGTCACCTGCCCATCAGAGTACCCGAGTACCTGTCACCTGCCCATCAGAGTACTCGTCACCTGCCCATCAGAGTACCCGAGTACCTGTCACCTGTCCATCAGAGAACCCGAGTACCTGTCACCTGCCCATCAGAGTACCTGTCACCTGCCCATCAGAGTACCTGTCACTAGCCCATCAAAGTACCCGAGTACCTGTCACCTGCCCATCAAAGTACCAGAGTACCTGTCACTTGCCCATATGAGTACCCGAGTACCTGTCACCTGCCCATATGAGTACCCGAGTACCTGTCACCTGCCCATCAAAGTACAGATTACCTGTCACCTGTCCATCAGAGTACCCGAGTACCTGTCACCGACCCATCTAAGTACCCAAGTACCTGTCACCAGCCCATCACAGTACCCGAGTACCTGTCACCAGCCCATCACAGTACCCGAGTATCTGTCACCATCCCATGAGAATACCCGAGTACCTGTCACCAACCCATCAGAGTACCCGAGTACCTGTCACCATCCCTTCTGAGTACCTGTCACCAGCTCATCAGAGTACCCGAGTACCGGTCACCAGCCCATCTGAGTAGTTGTCACTAGCCCATCTGAGTACCCTAGTACCTGTCACTAGCCCATCTGAGTACCCGAGTGCCTGTCACCAGCCCATCACAATACCCGAGTACCTGTCACCAGCCCATCACAGTACCCGAGTATCTGTCACCATCCCATGAGAGTACCCGAGTACTGGTCACCAGCCCATCAGAGTACCCGAGTACTTGTCACCAACCCATCAGAGTACCCGAGTACCTGTCACCATCCCTTCTGAGTACCTGAGTACCTGTCACCAGCTCATCAGAGTACCCGAGTACTGGTCACCAGCCCATCTGAGTACTTGTCACTAGCCCATCTGAGTACCCTAGTACCTGTCACTAGCTCATCTGAGTACCCGAGTGCCTGTCACTAGCCCATCTGAGTACCCTAGTACCTGTCCTTAGCCCATCTGAGTACCTGAGTGCCTGTCACCTGCCCATCAGAGTACCCGAGTACCTGTCACCTGTCCATCAGAGAACCTGAGTACCTGTCACCTGCCCATCAGAGTACCTGTCACCTGCCCATCAGAGTACCTGTCACTAGCCCATCAAAGTACCCGAGTACCTGTCACCAGCCCATCAAAGTACCAGAGTACAAGTCACTTGCCCATATGAGTACCCGAGTACCTGTCACCTGCCCATCAAATTACAGATTACCTGTCACCTGTCCATCAGAGTACCCGAGTACCTGTCGCCAACCCATCTAAGTACCCAAGTACCTGTCACCAGCCCATCACAGTACCCGAGTACCTGTCACCAGCCCATCACAGTACCCGAGTATCTGTCACCATCCCATGAGAGTACCCGAGTACTTGTCACCAGCCCATCAGAGTACCCAAGTACCTGTCACCAACCCATCAGAGTACCCGAGTACCTGTCACCATCCCTTCTGAGTACCTGTCACCAGCTCATCAGAGTACCTGAGTACTGGTCACCAGCCCATCTGAGTACTTGTCACTAGCCCATCTGAGTACCCTAGTACCTGTCACTAGCCCATCTGAGTACCCGAGTGCCTGTCACCAGCCCATCACAATACCCGAGTACCTGTCACCAGCCCATCACAGTACCCGAGTATCTGTCACCATCCCATGAGAGTACCCAAGTACTTGTCACCAGCCCATCAGAGTACCCGAGTACCTGTCACCAACCCATCAGAGTACCCGAGTACCTGTCACCATCCCTTCTGAGTACCTGTCACCAGCTCATCAGAGTACCCAAGTACCGGTCACCAGCCCATCTGAGTACTTGTCACTAGCCCATCTGAGTACCCTAGTACCTGTCACTAGCTCATCTGAGTACCCGAGTGCCTGTCACTAGCCCATCTGAGTACCTTAGTACCTGTCACTAGCCCATCTGAGTACCCAAGTACCTGGCACCAGACCATCTGAGTACCCAAGTACCTGGCACCAGACCATCTGAGTACCCGAGTACCTGTCACCAGCCCATCAGAGTACCCAAGAACTTTTTACCAGCCCATCAGAGTACCCGAGTACCTGTCACCAACCCATCTAAGTACCCAAGTACC
>BLSH010241940.1:2297560-2308501 GCA_018402905.1 Glandirana rugosa
AATAAAGATAAAATTGGTGAAGGAATGTCCTGTGAATGTGGGGGAAGGAATGGTCTGGCTAAAAGTCGAAAGTCGCGAGAGTGTGAAATTTACTGTTAATGAGTCAGTACGATGTGACATGGGTTTGTTTTAAAAATATTAAAAAAAGAGTGTTTATCTCGAAAGAAAACCACCAAATATTAATCTCAACTCGCTTGGAGACCTTCAAGCCCAAGACGACCAGGCAGGCTTGAAGCCCTGTTTCAGGCCCTGGGCTTGAAAATACGTGTTTTTACCGACATTGTTTCAGGACCTTTCGGGATCTCCCGATTTGTAGGGCACTTGCCCTACCCTTACCCCCATTTTACTTCCTTTTGCAGCCCTCTAGGGCTTTCCAGGACTTTGTTACAGCCATTTTTGTGCATAAAAGTTCGGGTCCCGGACTTTGTCCCGAAGTTCGGACGGACCAGCAGAACCCGAACTTCCAGAGGTTCGCTCAACTCTAATTATAAACCACCAAAAGAAAGCTCTATTTGTGAGAAAAAAATTATAAAAATTTTGTTTGGGTACAGTGTAGCATGACTGAGTAATTGTCATTTAAAGTGTGAGAGCGCTGAAAGCTGAAAATCGGTCTGGTAAGGAAGGGGGTGTAAGTGTCCTGTAAGGAAGTGGTTAAAATAGAAATAAAACACAAAACATATTTGTATAGTTATAAAAGAAACACTATAAATACCTTTTTTCCCTTATTTTATAAGTGATCACATTCCCTCTGTTCTCAGCTGCATAAGAGCTGGGGGAGGAGAAGAATCAGCACACTGAGCTTCCCAGCGAATGGCTGTGCAGCGGGGGCGTGTCAGAACAAGTCTGATCATTGGAGGAGAGCACACTGAGTTCCCAGCATAGCTAAAGAACTGACCACAGTGCGCTCTCCTGCTTAGTGTGGTGAGTTTTTAATAGGAAAGCAAGGGGACTAGCAGTGACACCAGGGATTTCACATAAAGGAAGCAATACAAAGAAAACAGGATACTTTCTCATATAAGTACATGGCACAGAAGGCACACAGCAGGAATATGAAGTGTTGGGGTAACAAACACTTTAACTAAAGGCAAATAGGCTGTTCAATTTGCAGGGGAATTCTCCCCAGAGCTTATTAAATGTGGTGCAATTTCACTTCGCAAAGAATACTCAGTCACATGTAAGTTAAAAAAACAGCATTACTTCTTGTACATTATTGAATGATGGAGGTCAGTGGAGCTTCACCTCATTCACTAAGCTCTGTGGATAGTTCCCTTGCAAAGTGAAATTTCCCTTGTGAAGCTAACAGTCTATTTGCCTTTAGTAAGCTTACCCACCAGTTTATCTAAAATCATTTTTTCTTTAGCTTGGCTAGAGCAGTAATCCCTATTTTCCATTGGTGAGATGTCCCCATGCATCCTATGTTGAGACACAACAATAAGCAAGGTGAAATCTTCTCTTAGGCTGTTGTCATCAGAAGAGGTGTTCTCAGTGGATGATTTGCCCTTAGCCTTCCATTATGTTGACTGTTATAACATTTTTGATTCCCCAACACTTGTCCCCAGAACAAAACTGAGAGAGACACAGAACACAATAGAAATCTCACAGAGATTTTAAATCTAGACCAAAACTATAGCAAAAAAATAACATTTTACTTTAATCGTCAAATGTGTGAGTATGGTATCTTTCTAATTAAGAGTTCATTTTTGATTTGTCTAGGAGTTCAGGAACTCTAGGGCAGCGGTCCCCAACCACCCCAGAACCAGAGACCGGTCTTGCAGAATACAGGCCTTTCATAAACTCGGGAGGGGGGGTGTTGCAGGAGTGCAGCCCAATTCTCACCTGTTGTAGGAGTACAACGCATATCAAAACCAGATGCTTATCCAGACATGGACCCCAACATAGCAAGTCAAGGCAGCTAGCATCCTAAGCTGCTCTGTGGCAGTTCTGTAAACATACAGTCAGGCAACGTGCAGTGGGGAAAGCCAAAACCATCACACATGGTTACGCATGTCTCAAGTCTGCCCAATGAAAAATGAAAATGCTCAGAGTACTTTACTGGCAAAGAGGAAGTACATTGGCAGAAAAGTGGGCAGGACAGAGGCAGAACTTGCATATCACAAACTGAAGGAGCAAAGAGGCAGAATAGAACTAGGGGTGAGGAGCTGGGCATGGCCTTGGCTCAGAGACCAGAGAAACCGGTAAGGCAGAAAGACAACAGGAGGCAGGGAAGGCTACGTGTCGACTTGACAAGAGGCGAAGCTCAAGCAGCAATGCAAGCAGCCCCAATACAAATTAAGCCTCGCTTGCTCACCTGCCGCCCACCCCCCGCCACATGGCCTGGCCCCCAATAGGCTACGGATCAGCACCAAGCCACGGTCTGGGAGTTGGGACCCTGCTCTAGGGTGTAAATTTATCAAGCAAGTTGTCAACTGAATTATGCACAGTCTAGCAGAAGACAGTCAGGGGCTTGGTTTGCAAAAAACTTGCTACAGGTTTTGTATATTGGTGAAACATTTTCTGCAATCTTGGACAGCTGCTAAGACATATTTTGACTGAATTGTAACAGATTTGAGCTCAAAAAGCACACACAATTTAACCACTTCAGCCCCAGAAGGATTTTGCTATTTTTTGCGATACGGCACTGCAACGCTTTAACTGACAATTGCGCGGTCGTGGGACATTGTACCCAAACAATATTGATGTCCTTTTTTCCCACAAATAGAGCTTTCCTTTGGTGGTATTTGATCACCTCTGCATTTTTTTATTTTTTTGCGCTATAAATTTAAAAAAAGAGACAATTTTGAAAAAAAACCAATATTTTTGACTTTTTGCTATAATAAATATCCAAAAAAAAGAGTAAAAAACACATTTCTTCCTCAGTTTAGGCCGATATAAATTATTCTACATATTTTTGGTTAAAAAAAAATCACAATACGCGTATATTGATTGGTTTGCGCAAAAGGTAGAGTGGCTACAAAACAGGGGATAGATTTATGGCATTTTTATTATTTATTTATTTTTTACTAGTAATGGAGGTGATCTGCGATTTTTAGCGGGACTGCGATATTGCGGTGGATTGATCGGACATTTTTGACACTTATTTGGGACCATTGACATTTATTCAGTGATCAGAGCTAAAAATAGCCACTGATTACTGTGTAAATGTCACTGGAAGGGAAGAGGTTAACACTAGGGGGTGATCAAGGGTTAAGCGTTCACTAGGGAGGTGTTTCTAACTGTGGGAGGAGTGTAGTGACTGGGGGTGGAGAGACATCACTGTTCTGGATTACTTAGAACAGCAGATCCCTCTCCACCTCCCTGTCAGAATGGAGATCTGTTTGTTTACATGAACAGATCTCTGTTCTGCCTCTGTGAGGAGCGATGGTGGGTGGTTGGTGGACATCGCACCTGCTAGCCATATGCATTGGCTCCAGAGACGTGCAGGGGGCGCGTGCGCGCCTCCTACAGTCTCTTAACCACTTAAACCCCGGAGCCCTTTTTTACACTTGTTGTTTACAAGTTAAAATCTTTTTTTTTTAGCTAGAAAATTACTTAGAACCCACAAACATTATATATATTTTTTAAAACACCCTCGAGAATAAAATGGCGATCATCGCAATACTTTTTGTCACACGGTATTTGCACAGCGGTCTTTCAAATGCAATTTTTTGGAAAAAATTCACTTTTTTTAGTTAAAAATAAGACAACAGTAAAGTTAGCCCAATTTTTTTGTATATTGTGAAAGAGGATGTTACGCCAAGTAAATAGATACCGTACATGTTACTATTGAAAATTGCACACACTTGGCGACAAACTCCGGTACTTAAAAATCTCCATAGGCGACACTTTAAAACATTTTAATGGTTACCAGGTTAGAGGTGCAGAGGAGGTCTTTGGCTAAAATTATTGCTCACACTCTGGCGATCGCGGCAATACCTCACATGTGTGGTTTGAACACCGTTTTCATATGCGGGCGCGACTTACATATGCATTTTTTAAAATTTATTGTATTTTATTATTTTTTTTAACACTGTTCCTTTGAAAAAAAAATCTGGTCACTTTTATTGCTATAACAAGGAATGTAAACATCCCTTGTGATAGTAATATATGGTGACAGGTACTCTTTATGGAGGGATGGGGGGGTCTAAAAGACCCCCCCATCCCTCCTTTGCACTTCACAGTATTCAGATCGCCAAAAACTGTGATTCTGAATACATCCATTTTTTTAAAACTGGCGCCGTTGGCCGCTGAGTAAACCGGAAGTGATGTCAAGACGTCACTTCCAGAAATGTACGAAGGAGTCACGATCGAAGCTGATTCTGGCTTCTACTGGGACTTCACACAGCTGGCGGATGTGCCGGATCAGAGCTCCTCTCTCTCGGTGGGACGGGAGGCCGGAGAAGAGTGGCGGACGGTGACGGGAGGGGGGGATGTCCCCTCCCATTGCCTGGGATAATGACTGAGCGGCTCCCGAGCCTTATCGGCCGTTATCACCGGATAGCCGACTGCCTGCTCTAAAAACCGGTAGCGGAGTATAGCCTGCAACTACAGATACATCCACTTAAAGCTACCACTGTTTATAAATGGTGATTTGCGTTAAGTGGTTAAAGCGCCGCCGTACAGCTACGGCGATTCATGCAGGAGAGCCGACCTGCCGTCATCAAACGACAGTGTCTGGTTGGCAAATGGTTGAGAAGTGGTCAGAGTTTATGAATCAAGTTGATCTCATAGTAAATACTGTATGTCTCCTGCTCCTGTTTTGCATTGCTCAACAGAAAAGTCTGTAAAAAAATGATATATACGTGTGTTCGTATGTGTATATGTCATATGATAAGCTCTTTGGCAGTAGAGGACTGTGCATATTTGCACCATAAGCAACATTGCTGCAATAGTACATTCCTAAATCTGAACTCATTTATTCAAATCAATATTGTATCTGAGTCAATGATTTAGACCTTTCCCTGATACATTTGCTAAACACATTCTACCCTTAACCTTTATCAGATTAGCAAGGCTGTCCTTTAATTTCCAATCCCGTATTTAGCCTAAAATGCTTACTCATGGTATTTTAGGGGATATAGCTTGTTATTAAGTAACAACTTACGTACGTATTCAATTACCCAATGATTCCATGTAATTATTGCTGGTATTGCGTCTTGTTTGTTTCTGCTGTGTGTTCAGTGCCACTATTAACCTTGAAGCGTTATGTCATAACCTTCCTGCTGAATCAACACCAAGGGTTATTGCTGTTGGCTTGTGTTTCATTTTATTTTTACAATCATTTCCAGCGCCCTTGCAATGAAATTCCTTTGAAAAGAAAAAAAAGAAAACATATAGAGGTTTATGCTTATTTGAAGAACTGATAAAAATAGTTACAACAGGGATGTGTGCGTTTGATGTAAAGGCCTAAAGTAAACCTCGTGGCTAGGTTATGGGCATTCAAGTATTTATTTGTTGTTGTCAGGCTTTAAAACTCATCTTCACCGACCTCTGTTGCTAAAGGCACAGTGCAGAAATGCAGCCCTAAATTCAAAGCAGAAGCACTGAATTCATTTAGGTCTCTCCAGCAGCTCAGCTCAGCCTGCTGTCCCCTCCCAGCACTGACTTAAAGTGTATGTAAACCCTCTCCTTGTAAAACAACCTATTCCCTTTAAAATAGAAATGAAAGGCAAAACATTTATGTATACATATAAAAAAATATATAAATACATTTTTCTCTTTTTTATAAGTAATTACATGCCCACTGTTCTCAGTTGCATAAGAGCTAGGAGAAGAGAAACATCAGTACACTGGTATTTCCAGTAGATAACTGTGCTGGGTAGGGGGAGCATGTGAGCAGACGTCTGATCATTGGAAGAAAACAGGTTAGGTTCTCAGTACAGCCAGAACACTGGCCATGCTGACCACACTAGTGTGGTAAGAACTTTTTTTTCATTGGAAAGCAAAGCAGAGGGGCTTATAGGAGCATCCAGTTTTTAGACAAATGAAGTAATACAAAGAGAACAGGATACTTTTTCATAAAAGTACTTGGTACAGCAGGCACATATCAGGAATATGAAATGTTGGGTTTACATATTCTTTAAAGTGTTACTAAACCCAGGACCCTGCATTCACTATAGCTGGCCTCCCACAGTACATGGAACACAGTACATGGAAATGCAATAGTTTTATTTTATATATATATATATATATATATATATATATATACTGCTATATACCTTTTCTCATCAGCAGTATATAGCAGTCTTGTGACTTCTATCAGTGTCTGGTTAAAGCTTGTAGGAGGAGTTTTCATTTTACTCTTTGACTGTCCTATGAGACTGCATGACCCCTGACCCTCTGTTTGGACAGTGCTGATTGGCCCTGTGCTGATCACATGCACTCTCCCAAGAACAAACAAAAACTTTTTAGCAATGCACACCAAACTGAGCATGTGCAGAATGCCTCCAAGGCTCTGTAGTATCAGCAGATGAATTGGGTACAGTAAAAGAAGGGGAGGATCAGAGAAGGCAGGATCAAACTGTCTTTTTACACAATGCAGATGATTAACCCCTTAGGTTCCACAGTGAGTATAACAAGCATGCTGTACTGCATATATAGACTGATTTTACTATTGTGGGTTTAGTGAGTCAGTGAGTCCTAACTCCAGGCACAATGATTTCACCTTTACCAGTCTTGGTATGCCATCACTTTGGGTGTGAATTCCTTTTCTTGAGGCTTTCTTCACCCTGCTGTGAAAGACTTGGTTTAGTTTCTGCTGTATCACAGCTCCTGCTCTACTTCTGGCTGACTCTGGACATGTGAGCTGCAAGTATCATAGACTCAATTGCTGATGTCACGTCTGAGCCTTTCTCTGCGCTTGCCAATTTAGAGAATGCCCATCCGGTTC
This sequence comes from Glandirana rugosa, assembly GCA_018402905.1. Taxonomy (NCBI): domain Eukaryota; kingdom Metazoa; phylum Chordata; class Amphibia; order Anura; family Ranidae; genus Glandirana; species Glandirana rugosa. Next base: position 2,304,447 of record BLSH010241940.1, read on the forward strand.
CTTCTACAATCCTCCTTGCAGCGAAGTTTACAAAATGGGTCTCTTTCATTCTTAAAAAATAGCAATGGGGTCATCTGAAAGCTCATTTACTGGCTATTAAAAACATGTAAATACTTGAAAATCCACAGAATTGCCATAGGTTCATAGTAAAATTGACCACACATAAAATATGATTATGATCTTATCGTTTTTTTCTCTTTCAATATTCAACTATTCAAAGATTTAACAAAATACAAAAGTACAAACATTATTAAGCATATGTCAAAAAGATGGATGCACCCTCAAATGTGGTCAAGGGCCCGAGTATTGCAGGCAAAATACAAATGAACCGAGCCTAACAGGTTGGCCCACCAAATGGAGCGACAGCTTACAAAAAGCATAAGCTCGGTGAATGTAATCGCCCTATTACAGAAACAGAGTAAAGGCATATCTATAAAAGGACATTGCATTAACAGTTGATCAAATGGTATCAGTTACATTGACAGAAATGTGGGAGCAATAATAGGAGGAATTATTCTCAATGCTTTAAGGCCATATATATGTTAAAGTAGGAGAGGCTCTATGGTCCCTCCATTGGCTTCCATATTAAAAAACTAAAAAATCAATCATAAGAAAAAGAAAGGAGAAAGTAGAGGAAAGAAAGAAAGAAAGAAGAAGGACAAGAATTGGTCCCCTCGATCCAGGCCCCTGACTGCAAGGTTCCCCAGTATCTAGGGAGCTTGAAGGAATTTAATCCAGGGATTCCACACTTTTTCAAACCTGGTCTGTTTATCTCTGAGAAAGCTTGTCAATTTTTCATTAATCATAATCCAGGATATTTTGTGTTTAACTAGCGTGATGTTAACCACGGGTATTTTCCATGCTCGTGCTATAGTAACTTTAGCTGCTAAGAATATAAAGAAGATGAGCGTTTCGGAGGTGTCTAGTGATCTCGTCTGATAGGTCAGTGAAAAAAACTGTTTTAGCACTTTTGGATATATTCTGTCCCATCACCGAGTAGACCAAATTGAATATTCTGATCCAGAAGCACTGAAATATTATAATGTTTTTGGTTACTCTTATGGTAGACTAGTATCTAGGCTGTCCTTCTGCTTTCATCCCCTTCCTAGCCATTAGGGTCATGTCATACTTGCACCTTTGTAGCTGAGTTTTGAAGCAGCTATTGCAATTAAAGTGTACTTATGGGAAAACATGATATGTGTGTTGTAGCATTACATTTTATTATGTTGGATCATGCCTATTAATTTCACATCTTTTTAGTCAATGGATCCTACCAGAGACCTATATCAGAATCAGGGGACAGATGCATAACCTCGGCATGTTGGTCCAGCATTGTCACACTTTCTAAAGTAATCCATGACGCATGCCACTCCCATGACACAGTCCTTCCCTACTGTACCAGTGCTGAAGAGGGGGGCGCAGGATGTAAATTTAGTAACACCCCCTTCTCTGACAAGGAGTTTAGGGAGGTCTAGTGGATGTATTTTGCATTATCTCCATGTAGAACATGAAGGTTCTATATGAGCACCACTGCTGCCCATTCTGAACTACGTGAAGTTGCGGAAAACCATGACCACAGCAATTCACGAAGCACTTTTAAATATCCTTTAAATGCATGAAGGTATAGTGTAATACCCAATAAAAGGGTAAAGTTCTTATATGTAGTTTTTCTGCACTACAACAGCTGTACCTGAACGAAGCTTGGTGGCAGTACCTCTCTCGTTGGGTGACTACATTTAACAGTATGATTACCTAGGGCATATTGTTCTTTCAGTTCCTGTTTGAAAGTAAATGATGTTAAAAATGCACGTTTAGCCGCGTTTTTAAATGCAGTTTATGGGCGTTTTTTGGCTTTAGCATTTTTGGTCTTTTTTCAGTAAAAACATTCCCTATAATGTAAAAACGGTTAAGAAATGCCAAACACAGCTAAACGCTTGTTGCAGAGTTTTTTTTAGGTTTTTTTGTTTTTACAGCTCAACAGCCTCTGCTCCTGGACGCACAGGCTGTCGTTTTTTTTCTACTGACCCTAAACCCTTATGTCTCCAAACGCCTCTGAGAGTTTATGAAGACGATTTACTAAAAGTGGAGCACACAGAATCTGGTGCAACTGTGCATGGTAACCAATCCGCTTCTAACTTCAGCTTGTTCAATGAAGCTTTGACAATAAAACCTGGAAGCTGATTGGTTTCTATGCAGAGCTGCTCCAGATTTTGCACCATGCAGTTTTAGTAAATAATGCATAATGCATGGACACATAGGCTAACATGGGGGGGGCATTTAGAAGCAGTTAAACAAAAAAAAGTCAGATGCCCCTAACAGCAGCTGTAAAAAAAAGTCCAGTGTGCACGAGCCCTTACTCAATGACTTACCTTTCTACAGCTATACCGTAATCATCCACAAAAATGGCAATAATTCATATACATAAATATGTGCTCTCAAATATTTTTATTACAGGTACATTTATAGCACTGTCAATTTACACAGCGCTTTACATATATTTTATATACTCACATCCGTCCCTGCCCTTTAAAGAGCTTACAATCTAAAGGCCATTTCAAACAGGAGTCAATTAACCTACCAAATGTTACAAGAAAGGAGAAGGTGGAACCGCTTTACGTGTGAATAATGGAAATCACAGCAAACGGTGCAGGTTTGGTCCGTCATCCAGGAATTATCAGCAAACAAAAGGCGCGACCGCACACGATTACGATGAATGAAAGTGGATTTTATTGTACAGATGAATACATTTCCAAATGACAGCAGACAAAAGGACAATACCACAAGAACAAACACAAGGTTGACGAGTTTCACGGACTACATGTCCCCTTAGTTATAGCCCTAGAATTAACCTACCAGCATGTCATTGGAGTGTGGGAGGAATCCCACACAGGCACAGGAAAAACATGCAAACTCCATGCAGGTAGTTCAGTGGTGGGGATTTGAGCCGACAACCCTAATGCTGTTAGGCAGAAGTGCTAACCAGTTAACCACTGTGCTGCCGTGCCCATACATATTGGAAACATTATTGTGCACTCCTTTTGCCACTCTGTTGTAGTCCACTATAATTGTTTGTAAATTGCAATGGTTCTTATCATAATACACTGTGCAAGACCATTCCAAGTTCACATCCCTCTTTCCTCAGTGTCTCCTAAGATCTCCAATGTACTTTTTGCATCATGCTTCCACTGAACTGTCACCTTTTTGGGCTTCACAACCAATTGGACCTCTTAACATTAATAAGGTCAATATCCACTCTTGTCCCTAAATGGGGTTAAAGTGGTTCTAAATTAATGCATTCTATGCATTAAAGCGGTTGTCTACTCAAAAAAAAAAATTTTTTTTAAATAAAAACCTACAAGATAATAGCATAATGAGCTAGTATACACCGCATACTAGCTCATTATGAAATACTCACCTTAAGACAATATGCCTCTGAGATCCTGCCTTTATTAACCCTTTTGCCTCCAGGTCTGTATGTTGTACGGCGGGGGGTATTACACACAATTCGGGGGCTGCAGCCACTGGGATTGTGTGTGTAACTTACGGGCAGCCTCCTGCCTATCAGGTGAGAGCGGCCGGCAGTGCCACAGCTGCCCGATAGCTCTCGCGGGCCCCCGGTAACGGCGCCCCACCCCCCCCCCCACGTGCGTGCTCCCACCATGTTTTCCAAGCTCTGCTTGCCCATCGGCGGGCCCGGGATGTCCATGGCAGGCAGCAGTGTGTAGAGGCGGAGGAGTAGAGTGCTATAGTGATACACGTCCGCTCTCCTCCCCTTCTTGCAGTGACCCGGTCTCTGACGTCACTTCCGGGTCACGTTCTCGGTGTCCCCGGCTTGCTTTGCTGGGAACGTATGTTTTGCAATACGATCTGCATTGCAAAACATTCAGTGGAGTACAGGGGAGACATGCAGGGTCTAAAAGATAATAAAGAGAATCTGTCACATAAAAACGAGATGAAAAAAAAAAGTTAAATAGAAAAAAAAATTTTTTTTGTGCAAAAAATAAAATTACACCCAAACACATAAAATCCCCCCCCCAAAAATATGAAGCCCCCCC
>BLSH010241940.1:2315568-2337171 GCA_018402905.1 Glandirana rugosa
TTATTTTCAATTGTAGATGAAGATTCTTTTGATGGATGACGTATCGTGACATTGTTTTTACATCTAACTTTGGAAACGAGATATTGTAAAGTAAACGGTTTAGCGGCACGTAGTTTATTGACGGTAAAAATTTAATTAACGGTGAAAAAAGTAGGAAACGATGTAAAGGCCCGATGACTAGAGAACGTTGGATAAACGTCAGTGAAGGACAGATGTATGTACGTGAAGTCATTACCAACGTACTGTAAAGATTCCCACCCCAAGAGTTTCGTCTTCAAATTATGAAACGAAAGATCGTCCACCTTTTGAGAAGTAAGAGAACTCGTGCGATCGTTCGGGTTCCGTCCGGACCCGGACCCGGACTTTGTCCCGAAGTTCGGACGGACCAGCAGAACCCGAACTTCCAGGTGTTCGCTCAACTCTAACCAGCAGTACTTGAAGTTCTTCAAGAGAATGAAGAGTTTTCCACCTGCTAGAAAGCAAAGTATTAAACTTCTGCTTTGAGAACCCCACCCTTAGAAATGTCATGCAACCATTACTGAAGTGCATGTATGTAGACAGGAAGTGACTGCAAATAGGTTGCAAGAGATCAGTAGCCCGGAAATGTAGCAAAGGATGAAAAAAGTGGCAATTAATTTAAAAATGGCAGTTATTTGATGCACGGCGATTTGGCAAATGAAATGTTATAGAGCAAAGGTTTCAATCTACATTTTTGTTACAGTGCTATGCAGTAGGTAGTTTTCTTAGAAGTAGATGTTAACTTTTATTGAATTACATTTAGTTTGCTAAAGCTGTGTGTATAATTAAATAAAAACAATGCTTGGTGTATTCTTTTAGTATACAATGCTCAGTTCCAACATCTACACATGACACATTTATAATGTATGTACACCTCACCCAAATGCTACATGAACAGTGGCCAGATAGACACCATGTTCCATATTTGATGCCCCAAAATAAACAGGTTATGGATCTACTCTATCAATAGGATATCCTTACCCATAATCTGCCTTATTCCAGAAATTTGTAGTGCCAGCCCTAAACATTCAAGAAGATTAGTGTCATATATTATGCTGGCTGGCAAAATTGTGATAGCAAGAAGCTGGAAACAGTTGAAGGTGTCCATTGACTATAGTAAATACAAGCTTAACTAAATATTACACAAACCAAATTTAATAAAACATTAGATTCATGGATATGAAATATGCGTTTTGAATTGTGAGGCCCAGAGAGGATCAGTCTTTTCCCCCTCCTCCCTTCCCTTTTCTTTTCTCGCTCTCTATTTACAACAGAGATTTATCATTTACTAATATGCGTCTCATCATTCTTTATTTCCCTAATCCATGTATATGGGCATGGGGGATAGAAGGGCAAGCTAGCCAGTTCTAAACACTTACTGTAAAAAAGATATTGCAATAATAATTTTTTATCAGTGTATAAAGTGACACTAGAGCCATGTTTTTGATGTTGCAATGGAACTGATGCTGTATTAACCACTTCAGCCCCAGAAGTATTTCCTAGTTTAGGACCAGAGCATTTTTTTGTGATTCAGCACTGCGTCGATTTAACTGACAATTGTGCGGTCGTGCGACACTGTACCCAAATTAAATTTGCATCCTTTTTTCCCACCACCTTTCTTTTGGTGGTATTTGATCACCTCTGCGTCTTTTCTGATCACCGCTATAAACAAAAAAAACTATTTTGAAAACAAAACAATATTTTTTACTTTCTGCTATAATAAATATCCAAAAAATAAAAACACAAATTTATTCATAAGTTTAGGCCAATAGGTATTCTTCTGCATATTTTTAGTAAAAAAAAAATTGCAATAAGCGTATATTGATTGGTTTGCGCAAAAGTTATAGTGTCTACAAAATAGGGGATAGATTTATGGACTTTTATTTTTTCTTATTGTTTTTACTGGTAATGGCAGCGATCTGCGATTTTTAGCGGGACTGCGACATTGCGGAGGACAAATCTGACTCCAAGTGACACTTTTTGGGGACCAGTGACATAATTACTAAAAAATGCATTGATCAATGTATAAATGACACTGGCAGGGAAGGGGTTAACACTAGGGGGCGATCAAGGGGTTAACAATGTTCCCTGGGTGTGTTCTAACTGTGTGGGGGATGGGCTCACTGGGACATCGAAGAGATCGCTGTTCCTTATCACTAGGAACAGCAGATCTCAATGTTGTCTCCTGTCAGAACGGAGATCCACCTTGTTTACATAGGCAGATCCTCGTTCTTGAGCGCCCCCAGTAACTATTGCATTAAACAACGTAGGGGTACGTCATTTTGCACAATAGAGCCACCGTCACAGTATATGTGTGGTGGGTGGTCTTTAAGAGGTTACACCTCTTCAATACTGGACACTTTCACCTCCTTCCTGCCTGCCCATACCAATTTTCAGCTTTCAGTAATGTTGCAATTTGAATGACAATAGCGCAATTATGCAATGCTGTACCCAAACAAAAATGTTATCATTTTTTTTAGACAAATAGAGCTTTCTTTTGGTGGTAATTAATCACCACTGAGTTTTTTTTTTTGCTAAATAATTGAAAAAAAAATATTTTGAAAAAAGTTTTTCTTAGTTTCTGTTACAAAATTTTGTAAATAAGTAATTTTTTTTCTTCACTGATGGGCACTCATAGGCTGCACTGATGGGCACTGATGAGGTGGCTCTGATTGGCACTGATGAGGAGGTACTAATATGCAGCTCTGATAGGAGGCACTGATATGCAGCACTGATGGGCACTGATAGGCGGCACTGATATGCAGCACTGATGGGCAGCCTTTACGGGCACTGATAGGCGGCACTGATGGGAGCTGATTAACAACACTGATGAGGAGGCACTGACAGGCATCACAGATGGGCACTGAAATTCAACACTGATGATCACCAATGGGCACTAATTGGCACCAGTGGCAGCTGGTGAAATTTTAGGATGGGGGGGCCAGACCCCGCCCTTCCTTTTTGACCCCTCACACTTCTCATAAGCCCCATCCCTTATAGTTTCCACCCCTTGTGTCAGGAGGATACAGCCCAGCATCACCAGATAGGGGTATACAGAGTCACCAGATAGGAGTATACAGAGCCCCAGAAGAGTAATCAGATAACAATATACACTTACAGAGCACCAGATAGCCATATACAGTGTCACCATATAAGCAGTTTACAGAACCCCAGATAGCAGTATACAGAGACCCAGATAGCAGTATACAGTCACCATATAGCAGTATACAGAGCCCCAGATAGCAGTATACAGAGCCCCAGATAGGATATACAGTCACCAGATAGGGTATACAGGGTCCCAGGTAGGGTATACAGAACCCCAGATAGGGTATACAGGGACCTAGATAGGGTATACAGTCACCAGATAGGGTATACAGAGCCCCAGATAGCAGTATACAGAGACCCAGATAGCAGTATACAGTCACCATATAGCAGTATACAGAGCCCCAGATAGCAGTATACAGAGCCCCAGATAGGGTATATAGTCACCAGATAGGGTATACAGGGTCCCAGGTAGGGTATACAGAACCCCAGATAGGGTATACAGGGACCTAGATAGGGTATACAGTCACCAGATAGGGTCCCAGATGGGGTATACAGAGGCCCAGATAGGGTATATAGGGTCCCAGATAGGGTATACAGTCACCAGATAGGGTACACAGGGTCCCAGATAGGGTATACAGAGCCCCAGATAGGGTATACAGGTTCCCAGATAGCATATACAGTCACCAGATAGGGTATACAGGGTCCCAGATAGGGTATACAGGGTCCTAGATAGGGTATTCAGAGCCCCAGATAGGGTATACAAGGTCCCAGATAGGGTATACAGGGTCCCAGATAGGGTATACAGAGCCCCAGATAGGGTATACAGGGTCCCAGATAGGGTATACAGTCACCAGATAGGGAATACAGAGCCCCAGGTAGGGGCTCGCGGCGCCCCCCCCCCAAAGTCGGGACAAGTCCCGCACTTATCCCATTTGATAGGCAGGCAGGAGTGTGCAGAGATCGGCTTGCGGAGAGCGGGCTGACCCTGTGCAGAGCTTCGCTTGCGGACAACATGCTAGAGTGGATGGTCTGTGGCGTGGGAGTCGGGACTGAAACCCAGCAGAGTGCTGCGCCTGCGTGAGTAATCACACAGCCAGCACATCTGCCACAGTCCCGCCCCCATGCCCACAGCATCCATTGCCAGTCAGTCACTGGCTCGGGTCAGCCAATTAGTGAAAGCAATTGCACCTCTTTGGAGCGCTTACTTTCACTTTTTTGACTGACCAATCGGCTCACTAGGAGCCGAGAAAAAACAGTCAATATACCGGTGCCTCCTGACCTTTTTTTTTTTTTTCTTGTCAGTGGCAAGCAGGCGGCACCCAAGTGCCCCTTATTGACCAGCTGCCGCTGATTGGCATTGGTTGGCATGAGAAGTGGCATGTTGTGAAGGACGTCATATTACGCCCAGTCACAACAATGAAACCCCCGCCCAGCCTATAGCAAAATGACAGCCGGGCAGGGGTTTCATTGTTGTGACTGGGCGTCATATGACATCCTTAAAGCGGAGTTCCACCCAAAAGTGGAACTTCCGCTTTAAGAGGAGGTGACCCCCTGACATGCCATAACTGGCATGTCATTTTTTTGGGGGGGACCGGGAACCCTGTTTTCACAGGGTCCACGGTCCACTTCCTCTCCTGGCACCAAGGAGCCGGTAGGAAGTTCACCTCCCCCCCCCTCCCTCTCGGCGATCTTCTGGGACACGTCACAGGTCCCAGAGGATAAGCCGAGCCATTCACAAGCCGCAGTGTGACTCGCGCATGCACAGTGAGTGCCCAGCTTTGAAGCCAAAGCCGGGTACCCACACTTGTGATGCCGGCGCCGCCAAGGGGAGGGGGAGACGAGCGAGCCCTCGGGCGGCCGCATCGCTGGAATGAGGGACAAGTGACAATAAATTCAGCTGTTGTAGCTGTATGTTTGAGACATACAGTTGAACCCTGTTGGTAATTTTTCACAAACAGAATGAAGTGTAAAATAAAGTTAATGATTGCTTGGTAAATGGTGACATATGTATTGTAGATGAACTTAATAGCACCTGTAATGTGTGTTTTAGATAGGTACATGTAAACTACTTCTAAGTCAAGTAACAAACTAAGTTCTTAGTACATTTCATTGCACATTCAACAAAGTTATAAGCCTGTCATGAGTAACAAAGGAAATTACATGGGAAGTGCAATGCATATGGGATAGAGTAGACAACAAAAACCTAAAACAGCTGATCTTTTTTTATTTCAATGGATAATCACTGAACAGTAACATGACCAGATGCTAGATTGCTAGTTCCAGGCAAGGGCTCTGCATATGAACTGTACTTTACTTTATTTAGGTCTCGGTTTTACAATCTGTGTTATGAGGCTACTTTTTGTAGTTATTGATATGCACATGAAGACACACCGCTTGTTTTTTATTTATACTTCCTGGCTAATAAACTGTCAATGTGACATATATTTGCAGAAAATTACTACGGCACTCCAAAGCCTCCAGCTGAACCTGCTCCACTTTTATTAAATGCAACAGACCATATATTTCCTGGTGGCATTCCAAGAGTTGAGGGGAAACGCAAGCGCAATAAATCTGTAAGCAACATGGAGAAGACTGGGATTGAACCTCCAGAGGAGGAGGAAGAGGAGAGACCAGTAATAAATGGAAATGGAGTAGCTGTAACACCAGGTCAGTATATTGATATGTTATCATTTTTGTAGACAGCATGGGGTAAAGCTACATATATCAAGATAAAACAGCTAATGAAATATTAAAATTAGGAAAAGGATAACAAATCGCATACTGCTCTCTTCTACCCACTCTTCCATTTTTCGTCCTGGCTATATTACCAGTATGTTTTGCTAATAAACTAGTAATATGTCCATTGTTAGGAGCATCCTAATAAAATGCACTTTTAGGAATTCTGCCTGTTGGTTATAATATGCTACATATAAGAATCATGCAATATATTCATTTGCTGTACTTGTGTGGTCAATATAGGTAAAACTATATTAGTCATACTTATAGTAACATTTAAATTCTATCTATCTACTGTGATGATACCACCATTTTGGGGGCTGCGCAGTCTCTTGGCTTTGTATAGAACAATAACCTCTGCGTTGAACTGAAATTGAACTCACCTAAGTATGCAGTGCCTTGCAAAAGTATTACGCCCATTGGTGTTTTTCCTGTTCTGTTGCATTAGAACTTAGACTCCAAATGTATTTTTGTTGCTTTGTGAAGGTACAAAACATTTTATTTTTATCATGACGCAAACAATATTTGAGACAAAAAACAAACAGAAAAATACCAAGGGAATGACTACTTTCATACGGCACTGTTTATAGCTATACAAAAGTAGGTCTGCAAAATGTAACATTCAATTAGGAGAAGCTGCAGGAGGAAATAATTTCTACTTCATGGCAAGTCAGCTGGTCCTTTTTTGCTGGTATTATCTTTTTTTTTTCCTTCATGGTTTTCTTATTTCATATACATGTCTTGGAATAACCTAGTCAAGGCCCAGATCTCAATCCAATTGAGAATAGGTGGGGCATGACTTGAAGGTTGCTATATACAAGGGATATGCAATTAGCGGACCTCCAGCTGTGGCAAAACTACAACATCATGCCTCTGCCTCTGGGTGTCATGCTTGTGGCTGTCAGAGTCTTGCTATGCCTCATGGGACTTGTAGTTCTGCAACAGCTGGAGGTCCGCTAATTGCGTATCCCTGCTATATACCCTCCCCAAACCATCTAACTTGAATGAGTTGTAGCAGGTTGGGGCAAGCTGTTGCTCTGGATTGCATTACTCTGAACAGGAAACACATGGCACACAGAGAGGTGGCTTCAGTGTGAGATGTATCTCCCCCACTGGAGTGCTCATAATTTTAGCTTCAGCCTGGGGTGGAGCTACAACCAGAAAAATCAGAAATAAGGATGTTATTTTATTGCACAAACACAAGCGTGTATCAGAAAGGGTCCAAGTACATAACATTTTGGGGGATTCAAAATTTATTTTAAGATGTAGTTTATTTTTTAGAGCAGACCTGTTAAAGTCTAAGGCTGGGTTCACACCATCCAATTCGCAGTAGCAGGAGATTTTGACTGGCTCTCTATGGAGCCGGTTCACATATCTCCGCAGCGGGTCTGGTGCAATTTGCACAAAAACTATGTGCGTCTTTTGGTCCGTTTCAGGCCCGAATTCAGCCCAAAATTTAGGCTGAATTTGGACCTGAAACAGTGAACCAGGACATATAGAATAATTCACTGTAAAAGTTAAATATTAAAGAATGTAATCCATAATCACACGTTGTACTAAACCTACCAGTTAACCTATCACTAAACCTACCATTAACTTTATCAGGTGCTGCAATGCCAACACTAAAAGGTTTCCATGAAAAATGTCTCTGGGCTTAATTATATTTCTCTGGCTTTAAGACCAGTATAGACATCAGGTTCTTCTGCAAAAAAATATTCCTTTGCACCCCTAAAAATGTGGTGCAGGAGGATGTATAAGTGTGTTAAAATAAATTGATTAACCGCTTACCTCTTTGTTAGAAGAAATGTATGTTATTGAACAACCTTCCAATCTAACAGTTTATTGAAAATAAATTAAAATATTTTAACAGTGTCTTTTTTTTAACTGTTCTGGGTCAGGCCCGATCTAGGGTTGAAATGTGAGAAGAATATTCCTGTAAAAAGCCCTTTTCACCAGTTAAGTCATTTACTTGCATATGGCCCCTTTGCAACATTTCTTTAAGAGGCAGCAGTAGCACAGAAGCTTGGTAATTTCATTTTTTTATTTTTTATTTTTTGTGGGCTGCTTCTTTGGCATCTGCCTAATAGTGCACCAGAGGGATTAAAATAATGTTTATTAATGCATCCAACACCTATGCAACACCAACAAACCATGGAGTTTGCATGTTCTCCCTGTGCTTGCATGTGTTTCCTCTGGGTACTCCAGTTTCCTCCCACACTCCAAAGATATGCTGGGAGGTTAATTTGCTCCTATCTAAATTGGCCCTAGTATGTGTATGTATGAATGTGAGTTAGGAACTTTAGATTGTAAGCTTCTTGAGGGCAGGGACTGATGTGAATGTGCAATATGTATGTAAAATGGTGCAAAAATGTATGTTGCTATATAAGTACCTGTAATAAAAAGCTGATATAAACAGGGCATGACCAGGACTGGGATTAGATACAAGGGGAGCAGAGATGTATTACAGGACACAAGGAACTAGATGCAAGGTAGAAGACAAGGCATGGATCAGGATGCAAGAAGAAAACAGGTATAGTATATGGCTAAAACTGAAGCACTGATAAAAAGTCAAAGGGAGAGTAACCTTCCCATCAGCCAGCATCATGTGGAGCCTAATCCCAGGGATCTGCTTGCTTCTGGGAGAAATCTGCTGGTGGCCACCGGAACTGCGCCCTTCAGCACTGGAAATCACAGTGCCACCAGCAGGTGATACAAGTTCTGACAGGAGGAGGCAATTCAATTCTGTTGATTTGCCTTTTCATGGACCCTGTAGTTATTTTGAAACTTTCCATTATTATGTAAACTTCATGGAAGTTTAGAGTATATGGAACAGAATATGATAAACAAAAAATTGGTTGTTTTTGCTCTGACCTTAATGGTATGTTGGCATGATATGATACTATGTCATTGATTGATGTGTTCATTGTACCATTGGTGGGGGTTATTCAGAGATATTATTGCCACTAAGCATGACAGGAAATAAAAAAAGAAGCTTGTTGCCATAAATATGAATGCTCATGATTCACTTGTGAAAGAAAGTATCATTATTAGTGTACCTCTACATACACAGCTGTTAGTGGATGGTCAGGTGTGTTAAATTAAACTACTATGTTGCTCGAAAGTCTGCCTTTTTATCCCCAAAAAAGTAACTGTGTACCAGGTGTGTACCAACTGAGCTCTCAGAAACTAGAAAGTACTCTGTATAATAGCCCTGTGTCCTTACTAAGACCAACTCGAAACTGGACATGATATCTCAGTACAGTGCCCTATAGGCACATCAGGTCACTAGAGATTTTAAATTTAAGCTAGGTGAAAAGAATGTGACAATTTTGCAAAGATCAGAGTGGTTCGTATTTATTCATTGTTGAATATGGTAACACTAACTAAAGAATCGTGGAGGTGTAGCAACCACTTTTCCGTATGGGCATTGCTCCCTCACTGGTCCAGAATGCTGTAGAATCTCACTTGCTAGTGAGAAAGCAGTGACAGAGTGACACTTTGCTGTTCTGGTCAACAGGAGGTCATGTCATAGAAGAATGTACATTGTCTACATGTGTAAATTGAGGGTGGTGTTTACCTACTTTTTTGACATGTATCTGAAACTCTGAAACACATGTCAAACATAGGTTGGCAGATATCTATTTACCACAGTAGTACCATATGGATAACTGCGCTGAGCTATGTTAGACCTGCTTTGCTACATTCTGAATGCAGCATGTCCTACTGGATATGTATTTACATTGCTGGCGAGCAGGTGAAGTGCAGAGTTTGCCTTCAAATGCATGTGTTTGAGCTGTGCAGCATACAAATGTCAAAAGACTCTTTGACTGCAGTGGCCTATGTACACAAGCGTTTGTTGTGTACAACAGCTTCAGAAATGTTCCTATTATATATTTTTTTTTATTTATTTAGCATCTCTTAAGTCTTAAATAAACTTTATTGGACTTACCAAGTAAGACAGTGCATATGAAAATGCAGTGGGTAAAGTACAGTAACACATAATGTAAGGTTAAAGGTATAAATTCAAACTAAATGCTATATTACTTTGCACAGTGCCAACATGTCTGCCTTAGGAATTGCCAGTATTGTCTAATAGGCACCAATCTGATTAAAATCTACAATGAAAAATGGCATCTGTAGAATAAAAGAATGAATCTATAATTTGTCATTTTTTCCTACACAACCCTCAAAAAGAGCATATATTTACTGTAGATGTAACTGAATCCCAAATTAGGTAATTAACAAAGTAATGTTTTACTCATTAAATACTGAATGTTAACCAATGCAGTTTTTTGCTTCTTGTATAGCCAGCCATGTAGGTTAAATAGTATTCTATACATGTAAAGTTCAAAATGGCTACTGCAATGTGTAAGATGACCCAGAATGCATTTAATGTTAAGTGCATTTGATGGCTTAACTGGAGCAGCTTTGCAATGCTCAGAAGCGCATTGGAGGGCAAAGGTGATAAATGTGTATTTCTATGTCTCATGTAGAATCAAGTGAACATGAAGACAAGAGTACAGATGCCTCAGGTGAGATTTCATCCCAGCCTTATACCACCCCATTGTACTGCCAGCCTGACACAGAGTCCAAAGACAGCACGGATCTCAAGAAACAACTGAAGCCTGATGACAATGATGAGCTGGGGACCTTGCCTGATAATTGGGAGATGGCGTACACCGAGAAAGGAGAAGTCTACTTTATTGAGTGAGTCTGTTTATTCTGATTTAAGTATGGTTATTTTGTTCGGCACATCACAGCACTTAGGAAAAACATAAAGACTAAATCGGTGAATGTCTGTGCCGTGTTTATGCTAAGAAAATCACTGAACATTTTCAGCATGTTTATCATTTTAATATGTTGAGTTATATGAGTTCTCGGGTGCAGTTTCTATATCATGGTTCTGTTATTTCTTTTTTCTTTGTCTATAACAAAATATAATGAGTGATTTTAAATGCCTAGTTCATTCCTTTCATAACAATTTATTGTGTCTTCCTTGAAGCTCTTTTTTAATATTACATTTCCAAGGTCAATTAGTATGCTCTTAAACTGTTGACATTTTTCTTGCTATTAAACAGACCATGGCAAAGGCTCAAATATCTTTTGCCTTGCTTTTGGGCAGGTCATGGTCAGGCTGATTCTTTTTTGATTAATTAAAAATTGACTGGCATTCTTAGAGACAAGCAAGGAAAATCTTAAGAGCTGTTTAGTAAGATGTGTGTTCATCTAGACTTCTAGAGTGTCAATTTTCCCATTGTGTTTACTCATAAACACACAGGTAAATGTGTCAGTGATACCATAATCAGATGCAAGTGCCCTCGTCCATTTGTTGAGGAACAACAAATCTCAGCAGGCCTGGTTCACACCTATGCAGGTTGCAATTTGTATATTCCAGGTGCATTTTGCATTTTCCAATTTTCGATCCATTGAAGTCTATGGAACCAAGAACCAGAAAAATGTCCCTCACCCTTTCCTCAAAATGCACAGATGTGAACTACATACATAGGAAACCATGTTAAATGGACTGTAGTGTGTTTCTGCAAAACTGAAAATCCACTACAAAATGCATAGGTGTGACCCAGGCCTTAGTCAGAAAATCATAGTTATTTTATAATGCAGCCTTTGGACTTTCTGGGTGGACTGTACCGTCTCCAAGTACCACCCGGCATCTTACAGCATAACCTTGTTTTAGGTGAAAATTACCTCACAATAAGTACAGTGATTTGAAAACCCAAGGGAATAAAACACAGCACTTTTTCTTGCACATGATTGGATGATGGAAGACAGCAGAGATTCACCACATTTACTAAGCCGGGGGGAAAATTCCCTTGTCCTGTCTATGTGCCTTTACTAAAATAAACCCTAACGTGTGTTGACCCTTAGTTATTCTCACACTTACAAAATACAAATATGCTGTTCAATTTCAAACGGAAGCTGCACTTTGTAAAGGAAATTTCTCCAAATCTTACTTAATGAGATGAAGCTCTGCTGACGCCCATCATCCAATCATATGTAAAAACAATGCTGTTTTCTTTTATTTGCCTTCCCCACGATTGGGTATTCTTTGCAAAGTGAAATTTCACCTCTTTCACTAAGCTTTGGGGAAACTTCCCTTGCACAATGAATAGCATATTTCACTTTAGTAAATCAACTCCTAATTCCTCAATATTGCAAGTGTGATTCTGACAGGTTGCAATGAGGTTGCACAGACTTTCATACTCGATGCTTTTGTCAACTTAACTTTTCTACTGTGTCCTCTACTTTAAAGGGATTATAAACTGCTGGACGTTTTTTTTTTTTTTTTTTGCTTACCTGCAAGGTAAAGCCATATTGTGCTAGTATTGGTTGCATGGACTCCAAAGGAAGAGACATCATTTTGCCCCTGTACAAATCATTAGTAAGACCTCATCTGGAATATGCAGTTCAGTTTTGGGCACCAGTTCTCAAAAAGGATATCGGGGAACTGGAGAAAGTGCAGAGAAGGCTACCAAACTAATAAGAGGCATGGAGGAGCTCAGGTATGAGGAAAGATTAGAGGAACTGAATTTATTCTCTCTTGAGAAGAAGAGATTAAGGGGGGATATGATAAACATGTACAAATACATTAGTGGTTCATATAGTGAACTTGGTGTTGAGTTATTTACTTTAAGGTCATCACAAAGGACAAGGGGGCACTATTTACGTCTAGAGATTTAAACTTCAAATACGGAAATATTTCTTCAGTTAGAGCTGTGAAAATGTGGAATAGACTCCCCCCAGAGGTAGTTTTGGCCAGCACGGTAGATTGCTTTAACCGCCCTGGCGGTATAATTATGTCCGATTTTTGTGTCTAAAAGTGGTACATTGTTTTGCATAGAAAGTTGGTGTTTTATATTGTAGGCCTGTAATTCTTAGGAATAACTCACTTAAATCTGTCCAAACCAGAGTCTAGTAGACATCCCCGGTATGATAAAGTTTGAAACATGAAATCATAAATTATAATATAATAAATAACTATAAATAATTATCAAAAATAATAACATAATAGTAATAAAATGTATTCAATAATGTAACCAAACCAAAAACACTGAAATGTACTCATTTGCAGAATTGTCGCTGTCATCACTTTCAGTGTCTGATGATAAATTTCCCCAAAAATCAGTATCACTCAATTCTGCAAATGATTCGTATTTACTATCGTTGTTTTCTAGCTGATCAAAAACCACTTTTGACGTAAAGGGACACTTTTTGGTTGCCATGGACATTCTCAAGTTTCCAGGCAGAAAGAATGACATATATAATATAAAAGTGAATATAATATAAAATCGCATGCAGGGCACTGGGTAAACCACTAGGGACAAAGGAGATGTGAAATGATTTCATACAGTAATGTAATCTTACAGATTACAGCGCACTGTATGTTTACTATGTGTTTCACTTTTTGAATTTGCCGCCGGTCTCCGCCCGTGCAACGCAACACTCGCAGGGAACGGAGCCAAGCACACAGAGGCATCGGGCAGAAGACACAGCCCACTGACACAGCAGGGGGACATCGCTGGATCCAGGGGACAAGGTGAGTAACGCTGCCTGGATCCAGCGATGCGATCCTGAGTGTGGCTTGAGGTTACCGCTCTTGGTACAGAACATTCACCCCGAGCCATACTCGGGAATACCACCAGGGGGGTTAAAAAAGGCCTGGATTCTTTCCTTGATGTAAATAATATAACTGGGTACTAACATTATAGATAAAGTTGATCCAGGGTGAAACCGATTTCCTCTCGGGGGATCAGGAAGGAATTATTTCCCCCGCTATAGCAAATTGGATCATGCTTTGCTGGGGTTTTTTGCCTTCCTCCGAATCAACTATGGGTGAAGGATTGTCGCTATTCATGGCACAGGGCAGCCATTCCTTCAGAGCACATGCGCAAGTGATGTCATTGGCTGCATGTACACTTAATATCTCCAAGACGGTGCATGTTTAAGAGATATTTACACTAACTATAGGTAAGCCTTATTATAGGCTTACCTATAGGTAAAAAATGAATGTTGGAAGTTTCCTTGCTTTTTAACTGTTTTTTCCTAATAGGCTACTATGTGTTAAAGCGGTAGTAAATCCAGGGGGAAAAAAATACTGTCCCCCCACACCGCATTCTAGCACATTATGAAAGACCTTAAAATGAAGCCCTCCATCACTGCTGACAGGGTTTCCAAATTCGCCTCGTCTTCCCTCCAGGTTTGTAGGCTCCGGCAATTTGAATGGCCGAGCCATGATGACGTCACTCCCATGCATGCGCAAAGTGTAGTACGCATGCGCTGGTGATGCCACTGGCTGTAAAACATGTGAATATCTCCTAAACGGTGCATGTTTAGGAGATATTCATTTTACTTACAGGCAAGCTTTATTATAAGTTTACCTATAGGTAAAAGTTGCAAAGCGGAGTTTAATTGTTACCAAAATGTTATTAATACTGCAAGTGATACATAATTACCATTATTGTGGGCAGTTACATTTAATTTGACCAATTCTATCCAAAATAAAAAAAAACGTTTTGACTACAGATACTCTTTAAGAACTCTTACTATGTTGTAGATTATTTACTAGTCTGTAGTCTATTTTAGCAACATGGATTTAGAAGTCTTGAAAATGAAAAGTATACATTATTCAGAAATTTCAGGAGAAACACATTATTCATTCATTTATTCGTAGATTATAAAGTGCTTCATGCAGGTGATCTGATTGAAGAAATAGCTCAAAGTACACATTTGTAAAAAAAAAAAAAAAAGGTTTAGAGATTTTTAGGTTGTGTATGTATGTACAGTAACTAGAAAAAAACAGCAAATATTACCACAACTGCAAAGTCCGTGGCAATATAAGCAAAATACATACAGTTCTTTATGTTTCTTCACAACAAATGCTAAGCAAACTTTGAATACTTTAACCACTTAAGGACCGGAAGGATTTCCCACTCTAGGGCCAGAGTACTTTTTACAATTTGGCACAGCGCCGCTTTAATTGACAATTGCGCGGTCGTGCGACGTTGTACCCAAATGAAATTGATGCCCTTTTTTCCCACAAATAGAGCTTTCTTTTGGTGGTATTTGATCCCCTCTGTGTCACTTATGATCACCGCTATTAGCAAAAAAAAGAACGACAATTTGGAAAAAAAAAACAATATTTTTTACTTTTTGCTATAATACATATCCAAAAAAAATATAAACAAACAAATGTATTCATCAGTTTTGGCCGATCTATATTCTTCCTCATATCTGTGGTAAAAAAAAACACGATCTGTGTTTATTGATTGGTTTGCGCGAAAGTAATTTATGGCTTTTTTACTATTTTTTTATTTCACTAGTAATGGCGGCGATCTGCGATTTTTATGGAGGCTGTGGTATTGCGGCGGACATGTCAGACATTTTTAACACTTTTTTGGGACCAATGACATTTATACAGCGATCAGAAATTTAAATATCTACTAATTACTGTGTAAATGTCATTGGCAGTGAAGGGGTTATCCTGCAGGGGGCGATCTAGGGGTTAACTGTGTTCCCTGTTCTAACTGTGTGGGGGCTGGGCTGCCAGAGGCACAAGAGATGTAACTGATCCCAGTGACAGGGCTCAGTAGATTTCTTACATGCCGTCTGACAGAGCAGGGAACCGCCGTGTTTACATCGGCGATTACCCCGTTTGCAGGTAGCCAGCGGACATCAAGGCTGCCCGACGAGAGCACACCGCCGCCGGCACGATCCTACCCGTAAGCCGCGCACGAGCCAGCCGCCATTTATAGGCGGTGATTCACGGGATCGTGCAACCCTGCAGCAGTAAATGTACGCAAACCGGTCCAGAACCGGTTAATACATGTGTTTTCAAGTTTAGCCTACATCCTTCTAGATAGAATTTACTTGTTACAATAATCAAAACAGTTGAGGTTTATTCAAACGGGCACTTAAAAAGACGTGTTGAGATTGGTACAGTGGGGTTGATTTGCTGCTGCAGCTCTGCATAGAAACGAATCAGCTTCCAGGTTTTATTGTCAAAGCCTAATTAAACAAGCTGAAGTTTAACAGCTGATTGGCTACCATGCACAGCTGCACCAGGTTTTGCACTCTCCAGTTTTAATAAATCAACCCCAGTGTATAGTTTTGTATGCATCTGAATGCAGCACTCTAGGAATCAGTGGGGTCATACACACAGTTCTGTCTTTAAAACGAAAATGTGCAGTGTTTAGCGGTGTACAAAAAAGTAGGACAGAACTGCCTCTGGGGCTGAGCATATCTGCAGATTTTACGTATGTATTGACATATAAGCATGCCAGTTAGTAATTGTATCCCTTACAGAAAATATGCACATGCCCACAGGAATGATCCTTCAAGCTTGAACTGTAGATTTTTTTTCCTCCGTCCTCCGAACTTTACTATAATTTTAAAGAAAACAGGAGATAAAAATGGGAACTGACATTGCTGACTTGTTTTGAAAGTTCATGCTCTGGACAGTCTTCCTCATACTTGCTTCACCATCCATGGGCCCACATCCACACATTCGATATGGATGAGGGAATCCTCCCTGCTGTGTCATTATATTCTGACAGTGGGGAGACCCCCTCCACCATCACAATACACAGATCAGCCCTGCAGCCTATGTCCTGTATCCCTGATTGAGCAAGAAAATACTGGCAGGGCAGTTGAGCCGGCCGAATTTTGGTTCATGTATGGCTAGTTTTACTGAGTCACTGACCTAAAACAGGCACGTACCTATCAGACATCAGGAGATCTTCCCTTAACTATGCTCCTGCATAAACAAGTCAGACATGGGGAATTTAATATTTCTGTTCTGATAGCTTCCTTTTAGTTGAGAATTAACCGGTTTCTAAAAAAAGCAACCATGCAGAATCTCTGATAAAGCATAAATACTGGTCCGCTCAAGGTCTCTGTACCATTTGCTCTATCTGAAGTCAGGTGCACAGGCCCATCTTCACTCATCTCAGCTCCTAACACATGTATAAAAAATATCTAGGGAGGCACGCCCTGGGTACACTGTTTCCAATTAACTTTTTTTACTGAGAGCCAATATACACGCCATATATGCTCCTCTCCCTGGTGCATTTCACTCCGTAATGGAACTTAGTTTTTGCTTACCCCACAACTAAATTCTATTACAAAGTGAAAGGCATCAGAAGGAGAAGCCTGAGCTGTGTGTGTAGTAACTCTTGGTCAATAAAGTTTATTTGGGATGATGTACCTGGAGTGATGCTCACTGGTTTACATCTTGAGGTTCTGCCACCTGGTTTTGCCTACATGTGCTTGGTAGTCATCCAGTTGATTTCTGTGTCCCCAAGGAGCTCACTTACAGTAGATTGTGCACTCCGGCTCTAAAAGCACCTTGCTTTCTGCACAAGTCACCCAACAGCACTCTCCTGTCATTAAAGTGTTATTAAACCCACAACAGTAAAATCTGCCTGTATATGCAGAATAGCACGCTTGCTATACTCACTGTGTAACTTAAGGGGTTAATCCTCTGTATTGTGTAAAAAGGTTGTTTGATCTTGTATGGGCAGATACTTCCTGTTTGCCCCGTCTACTATATTAGACTCTACTATACTATACTACATGTAGGCAGTGTGGAAACATTGCACATGCTTTGTTCGATCTTCCTGTTTCACATGGATACAGACTACTTTGCATTTCTAGAGGCAGTGATTGTTTATTTGTGAACCGAGCATGTCATTGGCAAAGCACCAATCAGCTCTGGCTGGATTGTGGGTGAAGGGTCACTGATGCAAAGGAAGTTTCATCATCAGAGAGTCAAATCTCCTCCCACATGAACACTGGGGAAGTCCTTGCTACTTGCAGTTTATCACCTGGCTGCAATATACAGATGAAAAAAAGGTATATAGCAGCAGTATTTTGATATAAAAAGAAGATTTAGAAGCTGTGTGCACTGTGGGGGGCGAATTAATTGTTTTTATATTGCTGGGTTTAGTAACACTTTAAGGCCAATTCCTTGTTATTTGACTGTAAATGCACAAACTTCTACGGCCTACCGAAGATCTATGAATTTACAATTTAATGACAGGTGTGAGATAAAGCATCAGGAGGGGCAGTGCTTTAAAGCGGTAGTAAACCCATGCATTTAACAGGTTAAAAACCAGTCACATTTCCGGCACGTGCCGGCAATGTAACACTCCCATTGGTTGTGCTCTAAACCAAACTGTCAAACCATCCAATGGCTGGGGTCATAGCTGATCACATGTGCAGCATCATGGCAGTTGTAGATTAAACAGAGGCAAAGATGGCAGCTTCCTTGGCTGAAAATGATAGGAGGGTTTACTACAACTTTAAGTACACCTGTCATGAGAGAAGCATAGTGATCGCCATTTCTGGCTTCCTACTGAAAACAAGCATGCTCTAATGTGGTGCTGAAACAGCACAGGAATTTCTTATGTCGCTTCTGTTATAAAGAATATTTTCCTAAGCACTAGAGGTGTGCTTTGGTTTTTCTTGTGATTAAAGTGCAGCTGCCATGAAAGAAATATGTGGATTGAGATTGCCGGATTCCCTCTGAAAACACTATTTACCCGGCTATGCTTGGCTTCAGTACCTTCAAGTCAAGGACCCAGAAAAAGCACATATTTAGTTACTGAAAAGTCAGAATTGCACGCGGCTATACTTGGGCAGTGACCCAGAAAGTATCAACTTGACCGTTATGAACAGAAGGCTTAAAGAGTAACTCCAACTTTGTTGAGAAAAAAAAATCCCCCTGGGTGATCTATGTACATTGCAGGGATTTAAAAAAAAAACTATGTTGCAGGTCCCTACTTGTTTCTGCTGTGAAAAAAAAATCTTTGTTGTGCTTGTGTAAATCTAAATGGGAGTGACTTTTTCATTAATAATTAGCTGACTTTCAGAATTCTGAGGAAAGTTGCAGTGTCTGCATCCGTTTAGAAGTAAGTAATTAATCCTTTGGGAGTATCTCACCAAAAATGACATTTTGTTGCAGAGGATCTGACTTGTATCTTAGTGCAGACTTCTGAAAATGACATTTCCGGGGAAGTTCTATACACCAACTGTTTACAAAAGGCCTTCTGGTAGCCATATTGCATTGAATTTGACTGAAAATTGCAGTGCTGCAGATTGTTAAGGAAAGGTGTTTTTTAATAACATTCATATACAATATGTTTTCTGTGTTGCTGTATATGCTATATTTTTCTCTTTTTTTGGTCTACAAGCACCACACATTGCCTGTAATCCAGCACTGTTGCTGATTTAGAATTGTTTTAGGTCAAGTGAAATAGCAGTAATTTACATCCACGGTTCTAGAACAGTGTTATTTAACATTTGTATAAATAGAGGAGGCACCGAAAGTATAGCAAACATCCTCTTTCCTTGCTTTGTGACAGCTCTTTTAAATCGTATGTAAACCTTATTTAACAGACCTTTTATTTGGTCTGTTATATTTAGCTGATCATTTCCTGTGCAATCTGCCTGTTCTGATTGTTATATATTAGATTGCTCTAAGATATCTCTGAGGACTACAGAACCCCTTGCTTCTATGACATGGAATAAATAGGAGAGAGACAATTGTAGGTCTGTCCTAGGCTGACAACGCTGCTTCTCCATAGATACAGTATGGTGAGTGAGTGTTGTCATCCTAGAACAGGAAGTATGTTACTAGTAGGATCACCAAGTAAAAAAAGAAAAAAAGCCTGAAAAAATAAAACCAATGCAGCCACACAATCTAAAGACTGCTAAGCTGCAATATATTACATTTATGTTCATGGGTTTAGACTTTTAAGGATAACTGCAAATTTAAATGTCGTAAAGCATATCTATGGTCAACATTTAAAATCGTATATTTATTTCCACATTCTGTTTTGGTTATTTCTAACCTGCCCCTATTAGGCACTTGCCAACCAGCTGCCGTCGTTATACGCCGGTAGGTTGGCTCTCCTGTGCGAATCGCCATAGCTGTACCACAGTCCGTGCAGGAGCCATCGTGGGCGCATCGCTGCATGCTACGGGAGCGTGCCCATGGACTCGATGTCTGCCGATGACCCGCGATCGCCTTGTACAGAGGCAGAATGGGGATCTGGCTATGTAAACAAGGTGGATCCCCGTTCTGACAGATGACTTGGCAGAGATCTGCTGCTCCCAGTCATCGGGAACAGTGATCTCTGTCATGTCCCTGGCAGCCCATCCCCCTTACAGTTAGAACACTGAGGGAACACACTTAACCCTTTGATCGCCCCCCTTCCCTGCCAGTGTCATTTTTACATTGATCACTGCATTTTTATAGCACTGATGAATGTAATGTCACTGGTCCCCAAAAAGTGTCATTTGGGGTCAGATTTATCCGCCGCCATGTCGCAGTCCCGCTAAAAATCGTAGATCGCTGCCATTACCAGTAAAAACAATTAAAAAAATAAATAAAAGTCCCTAAATATATTCACATAGTTTGTAGATGCGATAACTTTTGCGAAAACTAATCAATATATGCTATATGTTTTTTTTTACCAAAAATATGTAAAAGAATACATATTGGCCTAAATTGATTAATAAATTCATTTATTTATTTATACTTTTTTTTGGATATGTATTTTAGCAAAAAGTAAAAAAAAAGTTTTTTTTCAATTTTCGGTCTTTTTTTGTATGCAGCGCAAAAATAAAAACCGCAGAGGGGATCAAATAACACCAAAAGAAAGCTCTATTTGTGGGAAAAAAGGACGTCAATTTTGCTTGGGTACAACGTCGCACGACCGCGCAACTGTCAGTTAAAGCTACACAGTGCTGTATCGCAAAAAATGGCCTGGTCAGGTAGGGGGCAAATCCTTCCAGGGCTGAAGTGGTTAAGCTGAATGATCTTGAAGTTTATAAACCTACTTTGTGACGATCCCCACACATTTAATTGAATTCAGTGACACATATTTACTATGCCCTGTGAGTCGGCACTGCTGTGTCACATTTAACAGAACCTACCTTCTGAACAAAAGAGATGCTGAGAGGAAGAGTATGGCAGGGTCAGTACCTGAATCAATGTTTGCAGACAACAAAGTACCATGGGATATGTAGTCATTAAAAAATTGCAATGGGGATGCTGCAAAGCATGCAGGGAATCCAAGAATTTGTGGAAAAAGATGGCCAACAGACAGGAAGCACCCTCAACATGAAAGGACATTTTTCAAGTAATCTTATATTGGATTGCTGATGTGATAAAAATGAAAGTATATTTTAACTTTTGTGGCCAAATTAGGATAACACCTGCTTTATATTTGTTCTTATTCACATAGCATAACCCAAAAAATATATAAAAATGCAGCTTACCTTTTTTAGATGCTCTTTTCTGGAACCTCCAGCACAATAAAATCCTACTAGTTCTCTTTGCTTATGAGAGGACTATGCAGTGGTGTTTGCCATAATTAACCCTGTCTGTACTTTGCAGGCAGATCTTTATTATCAGTTGTAAACAGTCTGTCCTAACAAATAGTTAAAGGTTTGGAAGCTGGGCTGCTTGCATTGCATTTTAGGGGAAACTCAACTTGTCCTTAGGGGAAATTCACTCCAACTTTAATTAGAAATCCTTGCAGTCAGCTATGAGGGCTTCTTCTGACAAACATCTAAAAGGTGAGTATATATATATATATATATATATATATATATATATATATATATATATACTGTATATATGTGTATATATATATGTATATATATATATATATATATGAATGGGAACAAAGAATAAACATATAGTGGGGTTTTCTGAAAAGTTTAAATACTCTTTAATCTTAACTGCCCCCCCTGTATGCCATTCCATAAGCTAGTATTGCTCTG
>BLSH010241940.1:2337181-2362998 GCA_018402905.1 Glandirana rugosa
AATTTGTTCGAAAGTACATTAACAGGGAAAAAAGAAGTAAAATAGGGCACACAAAGAACACAATAGAAACATTTCGTGAAGTTCTTCGATATATTTTATTTCAAATAATAATATTTAGTATACGTTGTGTTTGACGCATCCATATTCATTAATACCGTTTTATCTTATTCTAAGAGTTTTCTGTAAAGACATCCTTGGAGTGACCGCAGGAAGGACATTTGACGTTATATAGGGAACATGAATGGAATCTAACCCGCGGTGTACTAGGTCCTCATTACCGTGAGGTTAGGATAAAAGTCAAACTTCCCGGAATCACAAGGCCCTTCAAACTGAAAATAGGATTGGAGTGCCATTACTCCTGGATCATGTGGCGCCCAATCTAAGGTAAGTACAAGGGATATATTGCAGTTTACAGGAAGGACGCCAGTGAGGTTCCTACAGAAATGTCTTTTGAGAATCTTATTCTATTTTGCCATAATTACTTATACCTACGCAGTTTGTGTTGCATATGATTTATAATAATAAACTTTATTTTATATAGCTTCTTGAAGTGCTTTACAAAGATAACACAAGAAACACACGGGATAAAATGAAGAAAAAAGGGACAATTACATGAAAGCTTGTTTAAAAAAACGTTTTTAGGTTTGATTTGAATGAGTTTAGAGAAGATGACTCTCTGATGTTCTTTGGAAGCGAATTCCAGAGTATTGGAACATAGCAGGAGAAGGCTCCCATCAAGTGTAGGTGAGTAGGGGACACATACAGAAGACCAGAATTTGAGGAGCAGTGGTTATAAGGGGGGGTGAGTTGATAAAAGTTCTGAGAGATAATGGAATACCAATCCATAAAGAGCCTTATAGGTGTGCAAGAGGATCTTAAAGTGGTTGTACACCCAAAGTAAAAAAAAAACAAAAAACTGTAAGGCAGAGGCATAATGAGCTAGTATGCACCGCATACTAGCTCATTATGAAATACTTACTTTAGAACGAAGATTTGACAGGGCCGCCCGGTCACCACTGAGGGAGCTGACATGTTCCCTTGGGGGTTTCTACCTGGTTCGCGGCTCCGGTGTTGAGTGGCCATGTGCGTGGGAGCCCTCCTTTCCTGCAAATTCCGGCAGGATAAGCCGGACCTTCGCTGGAACTTCACTGCGCATGCAAGGTGAATATCTCTTAAACCATGCAGGTTTAGGAGATATTCATTTTACCTACAGGTAAGCCTTATTTTAGGCTTACCTGTAGGTAAAAATCACCTGCAGGGGGGCTACAACTGTCTTAAAGTCTATGCAAAACCCGACGGGTAGCCAGTGCAAGGACTCCAGGATAGGGGTAATATGATCACCTGTACCATACCTAGTAGGACCTAGGATTCTAGCTGCAGAATTTTGTACATATTGAAGCTGATTAATAGTGGATTTAGGTACTCTAGCGAGTAGAGCATTGCAGTAGTCAAGTCAGGAGAACACAAATGTATGGATCAGCTCAGCCTTTCTCAACCTTTTCAACATCGAGGAACCCTTGAAATAATTCTCTGGTCTCAGGGAACCTTTCCTAAAAATTACAAAATCTATAACTCATGATACATTAGTGTGATGGTCAATGGGAAGAATGCTCCTTACACTGGTGGTCATTGGGAAGAATTACCCCTTACAGATAGTTAAAAAGATCAATGATGTCATTGGGAATTTATCTGAGAGGTAGAAAATGACCATTGCTCAAGGAACCCCTAGCAACCTCTGGAGGAACCCTAGGGTTTCACGGAACCCTGGCTGAGAAACCCTGGATCAGCTTTTCAGCTACAGTGTATGACAGCACAGAACGTAGCCAAGCAATGTTTCTCAACTGGAAAAAAAGATGTTCTGACAACATTTTATACATGTGGCTCAAAGGTTAAACTAGCATTTTTCAATTTAGACTGAAGCTCTAGTATAGTGCCATCTTGCTGGGGTGTGCCGATAAGAATGTCACCGTTTAATTGGAGGGAATTGTGGGCCATCCACGTTTTTATATCACAAATACAGTTAAATAGGATTTATGGTCAATTACTTGAAAATAAATATTATTTGCAGGAAAAACTCAAAAAGCAAATGTACCCCTTTTAATCATTAGATGTACCCAAATAAATTAACAGATCACACATTGAGAATGTGTGTTAAAGGAAGACAGTCAGAAGGCAATCAAACTCTCCTGTTATTTCAGTGCTGGTTCTGTGATGTTTGATTTATTGTTCGGTTGTCCTTTGTCTTTCCACATGCATGATAAATAGTCCATATTTCTGGCTGTCACAATTGCTGGAAATATATAATCAGGGATCCTGCAATGAGAAAGATAATTTTAATGTATGCAAATACATGATTTAAATGCATCAGGCAGATGGATACAGAAATGGCATGGATTTTTTTCTGAGAAATAACTTATTTAATGCCACAGTAATAACATTTTGAGATGCTGCTGTGGCCTGGTAGGATTGTTAAGGCCACTAAGTCAGCTAATGGATTTTGTGTTGATTGGAACCTTATATCAGTTGATTATTAGTTACGACTGGCTATAATCTGATATTCCTTAATGATATAAAATGAAGGATTGCTTCTTCACTTAACCCTGGCCTTTTATGCGTCTGTTTAATAGGTTGCATTATTCAAAAGATATAAATCATCTTCTTTCACTTAAGTGCATTAAGATGTTTGGCTCATGA
This sequence comes from Glandirana rugosa, assembly GCA_018402905.1. Lineage (NCBI taxonomy): Eukaryota > Metazoa > Chordata > Amphibia > Anura > Ranidae > Glandirana > Glandirana rugosa. The sequence goes on from BLSH010241940.1 coordinate 2,339,876, forward strand.
GGAGACTGCTGGGGGTACAAGGGTTTTATTAAAGCACAAAATCAAGCATGAGATTTGTAAAGTGTGGATACCTTATACAAAATCTGTCATGTTTATCTGACATTTTTTTGTTTTATTTTTGGTTGGAAGAGTGTATATTAAGAAGAGCAATGGTTACCTTTTTTAGATATCACTTTTATCCAAGGGATTTCACTGAAGGGTTATATGTACCCAAATGTAGAACTATATCAAAGCATGCTATTTTGTACAGTTGGGGCTTATAAGAAGACATGCTGTATGTTTAAAGGGAACTGCATTGGTGTTTTTTTTTTATATGTTTAAACTCATCTTAAAAAAAAATAGTAGGGTCACAGAGCATAGTTGGTTCTCCAAATAGAGAGCACAACAGAAGCTGTTACTTTAGTGAAAAGTGCAGGCAAGGAAGGGAAAGCAAAGGAATAAGTCATTCATTTTTGTGTATGTGACCTTGAGCTATTGAGCTTGGTAAACAGAGCAGTTAAGAACAGAGAGGTTTACTGTTTGTGGGAGAAGGAGTCCTAGAGCTTCACTTACTGGGGCAGGAACCAAATATGAAATATTCAAACGCAGTATTTCATATTTGTCTTTAAATAGTATTTTTATTTGCCTTTATAATGTGTCCTTAAATTTCAAAAGAAAAAATACATATACCTTGAGTTTGAAGCCATTTATTAGTTCATTATTGTGTAGAGATCGGGTATTGTTTCTGAGTATCTGTCTCTTATGTATGGAGTTAAAACAGAAACTGCTTATGTACCCTTAAAGTAATGGTTCGTTAAAAAGCACATTATTCAGCATGTATTAAATGCAAAATGTGCGGACTTGGTCAAGAGTCATGTTACATGCCTAATTGAACTAATACACTAGGGGTGTTAATAAATATTCCATTACTGGTGCAACATTTAAACTAAGGCCCCATACCATCGCCTCATTAATAATAATAAAAATACATTGCACAATATACTAATGTGGGCAAATTAGCTTTCAAATGCCCCACATTGATGCTTGCACCAGTGCAATGAGGGGAAAAGGTAAAGAAGCTTAAATATAGGGCAGTATATGATCTGCACTAGGGCCATGGGCCCAGTAGCAATTGTAAATACTTGCCTATGCCTATTTGTACACACTCTACCAATCAATATAGCATTCGTTGTTATTAAAATGTACTTTTCAGACAATTTGAACGCTATGAATGTGTTAAAGAATGCATCGGGTAATGCCTAGCACGTGGCAAAGGTTACATATTTTATACATTTGTTAAATCTTATAGTTGAAAATTGAACACAGCATGCTCTGTAAATCAAAATTTATGTAAACAAAAAAAATGCTTTGTTCACAATAGAATTAAAGATTGTAGATAATGGCTTGTTTTATCTGAAGATTTCCCATTGGACTTAAATATAGTAGGTAGTACATTTTACGCTTTGAATCCAGAAAGAAAGACAAATGTTTGCTACCTAAATAAATCAGAACTGGCTCTTCTGACGAAGGTGACGGAAGAGATAAAAGTATAAAATTAGCTGAAAGAAGCTGATTTATGAATATATTTGCACTTCTGTTCATGTGCAGAATTAGCTCTACAGGTTGTATGATGTGTTGAATACTGACTGCAGTACTAGACAAAGTAATGTGTAGTGTAGTTTCAGGGCTTTGGCACTTGAGGGCAGTACATATTGGATGTAAAAGATGCCCTGCTAAGAAAATGATCATGACTGGCTATCAGCTTCAGCTTTATTGCATTCTATCCTTTTATGCATTATTATTAAATACAATAAGTTACGAGGAATGCCATGATCATTTTTTTTCCACAATTGACTTACAGCAGTCTATGATGTTAAAATAAAATGAAGACGCGGGAAAACAAATGCCATTTACTTTTGTTATATGAATAGTTCAGTATGCTTACACTGTTTGCTCTAAAATATGGTATGTTGTTCTGAATACTTAAAAAATCCCCTTCACCAGAGGCTTATAATTCTCAATTATAGCACAAGGAATGTGTATTTCATTTAAAACATACAAAGCATATTTTCTGCCTAACCCCTTTGTTTTATCTCCTGGTTTCACTTACATACAATATCTTCTAAAAGAAATGCAACTTTAAAGTGTATGCAAATCCAAAATCTATTTTGCAGTATGTCTGGCATCATGCTTCGCTGATTACTGTTTTCTTAACCACTTCATCTCCGGAGGCTTTATCTCCCCCCCACCCCGACCATTTTTTGCAATTACGGCACTGCTTTACTTTAACCACTTCAGCCCCGGAAAGATTTCCAGCTTTAGGACCGGAGCCCTTTTTGCGATTCGGCGCTGCGTCGCTTTAACTGACAATTGCGCGGTCGTGCGATGTTGTACCCAAACAAAATTTGCGTCCTTTTTTTCCCACAAATAGAGCTTTCTTTTGGTGGTATTTGATCACCGCTGCGTCATTTCTGATTGCCGCTATAAACAAAAGAAGAGCGACAATTTTGCAAAAAAACCCAAATTTCTTACTTTTTCCTAAAATACAAATCCAAAAAAAATATATAAAAAAACATTTTTTTTCACCGTTTTTGGCCGATTTATATTCTTCCTCATATTTGCGATAAAAAAAATCGCAATCGGCGTTTATTGATTGGTTTGCGCAAAAGTGGTCGCATTTACGGATGATGAGAATTCATTTTTGGGGTTTTTAAATTTTTTTATTTTTTACTAAAAATGGCGGCGATCTGCGATTTTTTTGCGGTACTGCGATATTGGGGCGGACATGTCGGAACGTTTTGACACTTTTTTGGGACCATTGGCATTTATACAGCGAAGGAAGGGGGAAGGGAAGTGGTCACAGCCTTCACGTAAAGGAAGGCTGTGATCACAGCCCTTCCCCCTCACACAGAGTGGAGGTCCGTGTTTACTTACACGGACCTCCGCTCCTTCACTCCGGGGGGGGCATCGCGGGTGGCCGGCGGCAATCGAAGCCGCCGCACCCGCTCCCTGGCCCCCCCCGAACACAGTGAGCGCTCGCGCGCGCTCACAGTGGCTCTGTATCGCGGCCGCCGTCGTATGACGGCGATTCGCGTTACAGAGCCACTCTGTCGCCGTCAATTGCCGATCAGCCGTCGGCAAGCGGTTAACTGATGATTGTGCGGTCATGTGACACTGTATCCAAATAACATTTATCCCTTTCGTTTGGTGGTATTTGATCACCTCTGCGGTTTTTATTTTCTTTTTTTGCGAAATAAACAAAAAACAACCAACAATTTTGAAAGAAAAAACAATATTTTTTAACTTTCTGTTGTAAAACATATCCAATAAATAAAGTGTAAAAAAAATCTAATTTCTTCATCAATTTAGACCAATATGTATTCTGCTACATATTTTTGGTAAAAAAAAATCCCAATAAGCGTATATTGATTGGTTTGCGCAAAAGTTATTGTGTCTACAAACAATGGGATATATTTATGGAATTTTTATTTATTTACTTTTACTAGTAAAAGTGGTGATCAGCGACTTATAGTGGGACTGCGATTGCAGCGGACAAAACGGATACCTAACTAACACTTTTGACACTTTTTTGGAAACAATATCATTATTACAGTGATCAGTGCTAAAAATAAGTGCATATTTTTAGCACTGGTCACTGTAATAATGTTATTACACTGTACTAATGACACTGGCAGGGAAGAGGTTAACATCAGCAGTTAACATCAGCAGCGATCAAAGGGTTAAATGTGTGCCTAGCTGGTGATTCAGTGTAGTGTGGGAGGTGCTAGTGGAATGCGTGGATCGGTATTCCTGCTTTAGAGGAACACAGGATCAATGCCTTCTAAACTGACAGAACAGGAATCTGCCTTATTTACATAGGCAGGCTGCCGTTCTGCCTGTGTACCGAATAATCAACGGGTGCCGGCAGACATCGGGTCCGCGGGACTTGCTGATCAGCTCCCGCAGTTTGCCCTCATGCCCGATACTCGGAAGTGCAGGATCACATATACAGTATCTCACAAAAGTTAGTACACCCCTCACATTTTTGTAAATATTTTATTATACTTTTTCATGTGACAACACTGAAGAAATTACACTTTGCTACAATGAAAAGTAGTGAGTGTACAGCTTGTATAACAGTGTAAATTTGCTGTCCCCTCAAAATAACTCAACACACAGCCATTCATGTCTAAACCGCTGGCAACAAAAGTGAGTACAACCCTGAGGGAAAATGTTGGAATTGGGCCCAAAGTGTCAATATTTTGTGTGGCCACCATTATTTTCTAGCGCTGCCTTATGCCTCTTGGGCATGGAGTTCACCAGAGCTTCACAGATTGCCACTGGAGTCCTCTTCCACTACTCCATGATGACATCACGGAGGTGGTGGATATTAGAGACCTTGTGCTCCTGTGCCTTCCTTTTGAGGATGTCCCACAGATGCTCAATAGGGTTTATGTCTGGAGACATGCTTGGCTACTCCAACACCTTTACCCTCAGCTTCTTTAGCAAGGTAGTGGTCATCTTGGACATGTGTTTGGGATTGTTATCATGTTGGAATATTGCCCTGCGGCCCAGTCTCCAAAGGGAGGGGATCGTGCTCTGCTTCAGTATGTCACAGTACATGTTTGCATTCATGGTCCCCTCAATGAACTGTAGCTCCCAATACCAGCAGCACTCATGCAGCCCCAGACCATGACACTCCCACCACCATGCTTGACTATAGGAAAGACACACTTGTCTTTGTACTCCTCACCTGACTACGCCACACACGCTTTACACAATCTGAACCAAATACGCTTATCTTGGTCTCATCAGACCACAGGATATGGTTCCGGTAATCCATGTCCTTAGTCTGCTTGTCTTCAGCAAACTGTTTGCGAGCTTTCTTGTACATCATCTTTAGAAGAGGCTTCCTTCTTGGATGACAGCCATGCAGACCAATTTGATGCAGTGTGTGGCATATGGTCTGAGCACTGACAGGCTGACTCTCCACCCCTTCAACCTCTGCAGCAATGCTGGCAGCAGTCATACGTCTATTTCCCAAAGCCAACCTCTGCATATGATGCTGAGTACATGCACTCAACTTCTTTGGTCAACCATGGCGAGGACTGTTCTGAGTGGAACCTGTAATATTAAACCGCTGTATGGTCTTAGGCACCATGCTGCAGCATAGTTTCAGGGTCTTGGCAATCTTCTTATAGCCTAGGCCATCTTTATGCATTTATACCCAGGCCAAATGCTAAAAAAGCCCAGAAGATAGTATGGTGTTTCTTTGTCTTTCTCTAAATTCCAGTGATAAAAGATAAGCTTGATAAAAAACATACTCCCATACAAAATTGCTTCAAGGAGCTTCAGTCTTCCTAAAAATCTTGACCTGTGTGCTGCTGGCAGTTTAAAACAATAGTAATCCACTGAAAAAAAAAGAATTAAAAAAACCCTCGCATTGCATACTAGCACATTATGAAATACTTGCCTTAGAATGAAGCTCCACTGAGGGAGTGGACATGTTCCCTTGGCATTTCTTCCAGGCTCGCGGCTCCAGCACTGAGTGGCCAGGGCCGCGATGACTTCATTCCCGCACATACGTGTGGTAGTCCGGCATGATCAGCATACCAGGTGAATGTCTCCTATACCATGCAGGTTTAGGAGATATTCATTTTACCTACAGGTAAGCCTTATTGTAGACTTACCTGTAGGTAAAACTATCCAAGCAGGGTATACAATAAGTTTGCTTTCACTTGTAATTAAAAGAGTAATTGTAATTAAAAGAGAAGTATGTAATTCTTTTTTTTTTTTTCACTTAATCCTAATCCTTATGAGCTGCTAGTGCCTACAGATCTTTCCTGGCCTCTGAGAAGTGTACCCTTTCTGTTAAAAAAAAAGTTAATTACCTTTGGGAGGGCTTACAGACTTTCCTGGAATGTCATGCCAACTATGGGGTCTGGATCCGCTCCCCTTCCTTCTCCTCTCTGTGATTGATGTCGCTCTTTGCTCTTCTTGTGGCACTCCCCAGGCACCTAGTGCACTGATATTTTAGCCACAGAGCACTTTACAGGTACACTCCTTCTCCCTTTATTTTCATCTGAACATTTAAACTTTTCCTAAGAACTATCTGTGCAAACCCAAACATAACAGGGATAAATGTAGGTGTCCATCAGTAACTTGGACTTTGCCATTCCCACCCTTTTGGCTGGCCTTACCACTTATGGGGAATGGTCAATTTTCCACATTAACTGCCAAAATTCGGAAGCTTTAAATGTGACCTTGTCAGCAGCAGCCATGAATAGACAACACTTCAAATACGTGGATATTTTCCCACAGAATGATCTTGTGAATCTCTTACCCTTAATTCTTCTTGCTGCTTTCAGAAATGAACCTACTCTATGGGCAACCAAAATTTTCTTCTGGATGAGATGCAACATATGCAAACCAAACATTTTACCTAATTTCTATATCCCCTTCAGGCTATCCAACTCTACATACCCATATCATACTTATAATCTATTCAATCTATCATTAATAATTTCGTATGGGCTCCAAACCAGCCTATATTAACCACTTGCCGACTGCAATAAGTATATATACGTTGCGGTTTGCAATTGGTTTACTGGGGTTATGGATGAAGCTATCAGTCATAACCCTGGTATCTTTTTTTCCAGCCAGCAGCTGTCTTTCTCATGAAAGCGGTCCGAGGGGCTCATGAGCCACTGGATCGCTTTCAGAAGCTCGACGGTGTTTTTTGGGCTTACCGTTTTCACCGGCGCGCCCGAGAAACAATCCGACGGTGCGGCCAGCTGGTCACAGAGGCAAAGAGAGACTAGATCGTCTCTGATTGCCTTTTTGACCTTGGAGGACCAGAGTGACATCATGACACCACTCCCAGTCTAGGACAGAAGTAAGCAAATTATTATTTTTTTTTTATATTTTGCTTTTAAAGGTAAAGGAGAGATGTGAGGTCCTGTCATCCTTCTTTCTATTACAAAGGATGTTTACCTTGGAATAGGAATAAATCTGATAAAAAAAATAAATAAATAAAGGGAAAGTGTAAAAATGAAAAATAAATAGAAAAAAAAACACTAAAGCGCCCTCATCCCTGCATACACTTGCGCAGAAGCAAATGCATACGTAAGTCGCACACGCATATTTAAACTTATTTGCACCACCCATGTGAGGTATCACCACAAATGTTAGAGCGAGAGTAATAATTCTAGTGCTAGACCTCCTCTGTAACTCTAAACAGGTAACCTGTAAGAATGCTTAAAGCGTCGCCTATGGAGACTTTTAAGTACTGTAGTTTGTTGCCATTCCACAAGCGTGCACAAGTATAAAGCGCTAGGTATCTATTTACTTGATGTAACATCAACTTTCATATTTTACAAAAAAAATGAGGTATATATTGTGTTTTGTTTTTTTTTTTAATTCATTAAAGTGTATTTTTTCCCAAAAACGTGTGCGCTTAGACTTTCTGGGCTTAGGTTCACACAAATGAGTTTGTAATACACCTGATCAATGCAACATGTTCCTACATTTGGATATTTTGGAAGTTCCTTTCTCCAGCAATAACAATTGTTTTGATGGACCATCTGATTAGCTCCCTTAAGCCTCGTACACACGGGACGACGATCGTATACAACAGGTCGTACAAACGACCGTTGTATGCAAAATCGATCGTTCGTACGCGCGATTAGAACAGCCGACATATGACGGTCGTACAACGGGAGTTGTATGAGCAAGCTAGAAAACTTGGTCATACCAACAAGCGGTCATACGAACGTTGTATTGTGTGTACAGAGAAGTTGGTAGAACAAATTGTATGTGCAAAACACGCATGCTCAGAAGTCAGGAACGGCCGGATGCTAATTACATGCACCTGAACGTTCTTTCTTTGGTCATACGATCGTGTAGTGCAGTCAGTATGCTAGATACAACAGCCAACATACGATTTGAAGTTCCAGACCATGTGGTTTACTTGGTTTCATTTACGGAGATATACAAACAACTTCTCTTTGGGCAAACTCCAACTTGCATTTGCCAAATGTCCTCTTATGTCCAGTACTACCTGACTATCTCTCTATCTCTCTTTTGTACTAATTCTTTCTGCTATACAGTGTCTCCCTGGCCCCCCTATCCTTCACTCCTTTACCTTACCTCCCTACATTCTCCCCTTATGGTGTAGGTTAGGCTACCCCCACTAGTTTGCAATATTCTTCCTACAGCCTCTCCCCTTCCTGACCTGCTGCTTTATTCTATTTCATGTTATCCTCACTCTATACCTCTTTACCTCAGTCCATCAGTAATACATTTCCTCTCCCTCCTCCTCCCTATACTTACACCCCATCTGTCTGTTTTTTCATATTATTGTAAAGAATTAAACATCAGAAAATACTAGAGTGCACCACAAATTTGTTTTGGGGGCTTATAATCTATTTATTCTACTGTATGCTATGCATGTACTGTTCATACTTCAATAGGTCTTCCAATTTTCACTTTCCAGCACATGTATAGACTATTACTGCACCATTCCATTTTTATTCCATGTATAAGCTATGTCTTGGTTGCCCATAAACCTCTTCATTGACATATACAGGGTGGGCCATTTATATGGATACACCTTAATAAAATGGGAATGGTTGGTGATATAAACTTCCTGTTTGTGGCACATTAGTATATGTGAGGGGGGAAACTTTTCAAGATGGGTGGTGACCATGGCGGCCATTTTGAAGTCGGCCATTTTGAATCCAACTTTTGTTTTTTCAATAGGAAGAGGGTCATGTGACACATCAAACTTATTGGGAATTTCAGGGTTTCTTAAATTGTTATTGCTTTTTTCTCTGGTGATGACAGCAGTTGCAGTCAAACTGACTGCTCTCTGTGTAACTTTTACCAAATGGAATGGTGACCGAGGAGAGAGGGAGAGGAAACAGAGGACACCAATATCCATAGGTCGGATTATAGACCTAAAGCGCCCATGACTTCTCCACACCGTATGGTTGGAGAGTCAAAGGAATCTGGTAAGCAGGGCACAACACCCTGAGTTATTACTTTTCCCTACTCAGCACTTAAATACAGCACAAGCACTTTATGATTAAAAGAATCTGAAGAAAAAGGATTTGAAGTTAGCATTACCACGGGACTGCACTAGCACTTTTTCTATTTTTTATTTTTATTCTATTTTACTTTGAAATACGAACTGTACACCAGCAAAACTTTGCACAGAGCACAGCACATTTATATTGAAAAAAAAATGTTTTTGTTTGTTTGCATGTAACATTGTTGTATTTGTATTTATATGAGATTGCATGTAACAACTATATTTACATACAAAGGAAAAATAAGGGGAGCACTATTTATTGCAAGCGCTGCTTGAACAAAAAAAATAAAAATAACTCTGTTCACATATATCACGCAATTTTTACCCATTGAATAGCAACTGGGCTACAGCAGCAGCTGCACACACACCTAACAGTTCACCTCATCCTATACTAGAGGACAAGCGCTGCTAGATTAAGATTTTTATATCTTTCTTCATAACCATATTGGAAAATGGATCAATCCTGATGTACAGGCGTCGAATTTCATGAGGCCATAAAATGACAGGACTGTACAAATACTGCCCAAATGACCCCCTTTTGGAAAGTAGACAGTCCAAGGTATATAAGTGGCATGGCACGTTTTTTTAAGTTGTAATTTTTTGTCACAATTTTTGGAAAATTAAGAAAGGTAATAAAATGTGTTTTTCTCACTATTTTTTTTACATACTTTCACCAGTGCAGTACAGCGTCCTCATATAATTGGTGTGGCAGTGATCAGGGAAATTGACTGGTGACAGTATGTGAAGAAAAAATGTAATTTTCTATTCTATTCAATTCAACCAAGGAGAGGGGGAGAATTTGAAATAAGAAGTGACTGCTCTGGGCTTCAACAAAATGGCGGGCACCAGCATGAAGAAACAGGAGCAATGCTGGAGGCGATTTACAGCACACACTAATTTTTGTAGCATAATTATTAATGTGCAATGTATGTTCTTTTATTATAGAACATTAATCATTCTCGAACTGTTATGGGTAAAGTTCCACTTTAAAATAACAAACATGTTATACTTATTAAACATGGACAAAGTGGCCCCGAACCTCTTCTTCTGGGGTCCCCTGCTGACACTCCCCACTCTTCCTCTTCTGTGTCTGCCCCATAGCAAGCTGCCTGCTGTGGGGGTGGACCTGCAGTATGGCTCCTGAGCTGGGCTGTGTACATTCATAGACACAAGCATCATGCCTAATTCTGCCCCCCACTCCCACTTACTCCTTGATTGACAGCAGCAGAAACCAATGGCTCCTGCTGCTACCTCTGAGAACACAGCGTTGCTAGAGATGGGGATAGTGCTGGATCAAGATAGGTAAGAATATAGGGAGTGGGGGGGCAGGGGCAATACAGCTTCTGGGATATTTTTTTACCTTAAAGAGGAGCTCCAGCCCAACCAAAAAAAAAAAAATGAAAAGGGATCCGGCGATCTGCACCCGAGCTGATTCTTTAGTCGGCTTCGGATGCAGGCACCCGGTATCTTAGGTAAGGGAAACCATCAGTGAAGCCTTCCGGCTTCACAGCTAGTTTCCTACTGCACATGTGCAAATTGTGCTGTGGTTTCTGAATGGTCCAGCAGTCTTTTGGGACCTGTGTGTATCCCAGAAGCCAGCGAGGGAAAGGAGGAGGAGCGGACATTGTTGTAGATCGCCGCAGAGATCTGACTAGGAAGTGGGATGTATGCATCTGTCAAAACCAGGTACCCGCTCCCCCCTTCCTGCCAAAAAGTGCCAAATATGGCATTAGAGGGGGGGGGGGGGTGCAAACAAACAGAGCTTCCTCTTTTGGGTGGACCTCCACTTTAAGGCAGGAAATGCATTATGCATTAGGGTAAAAAATGTCCTAGCTTTAGAATCACTTTAATGTGTAACTAAAGGCAAAATGTTTTTAGTTTTGGATGGAGTGGAGGGGAATTAGAACCCCTGTAAGATTTTAATTGTTGTCTGTATCCCTGCTTCACCCTATCTATTAGTCCGGTTTACCCTTATCAGTGACAGTGGAAGAAAATCCCACATTTTAGGTTGTCCCCTGAACAGAAATAGCAGGGAAATCTTCCTAGGGGACGTTTTGGTTAACCTGGTCCCTTGAGAGGGATTTTCTCTTACTTCCTGTTTTGGCTATGGGACAGGAAGTGAACAAAAATCACCCCAATGGGACGCAGATGACAAAAATAAATACACCTTATTAGGGATTTGACCTTTCCAAAATGAAAGAAAAGGTTTTGACTACAATAAATACACATGCCAATCTTGCTGCACGTTTTAACTATTCTTAAACAGAGTGTTAACCTTTTTTAAAATATCAAGGGCACTAACATTCATCTTAATATAACATTTGCTAATCAAATATATCTCACTGTCCTCACAGATGGAAATTCATTTTGCTATTCTCAGGTACAAATTTGATGAAGTCTTCCTATAGGTTGGATTAAATCAAGAATAAATGTGATTTTAATTACCAGGGAAAAATAATTCCTATCTTGAATGACAAGATCACATTACAATGATAATTTATTATCTGGTTTTCACGATTCCTTTCAATTTGGTTAAATTGAGTCAAGTCCTATCATCAGGGCTGGTGCTTAAATATAATGCGCCCTAGGCAAGACTAACAACCCCCCCCCCACACCCGCCTGCCCCTCCGCCCGTGGGGAGGTGCCATTAGTCTTGCCTAGGGCCATGCAGGTGACAGGATCAGAGAGCAGACTCACTGGACTGCAGCTACATCTCTGCCTCCCCAGTTATGCCCACCACCTCCTCTACTGACCTCATGCCCGATGCCTCCTCAGCCACCACAGCTGTGCCCACCTCCTCCGCTGACCTCATGCCCAGCACCTCTGCTTCCCCTCCGCCTTGTGTTCCCATTGTTTCTTTTGTCAGCTGACTGTCTTCATACTTCTCATTGTCACCTAGGAAATAGCACTGCCCAAACAGGAAATAGAACTGTGACTTTGCTGACAAACAGATGTGTTTGTATACCCAGAATGGCTGTCCAAAATTACATTTCTTTAGCAAATAAAGCAGCAAACATATATGCATTGTACCTATGTTTTGCATGTTTATATCTTTGCTCTGTTTCATACTTTTGAACTTTCTCACACTATTAAAACCTATAATTTTACACTGTTAATCAGTAAAGCACAATGATGATGCAGTGCTCTAGATTACATAAAGACCTTTAATCTTCATACTTGAGAATTAATAAAAACGTATATGGTGCTGGAGATATAGAGAACTTTTATTTGGATAACAGTGGCACAGTGGTGATCACACTATTTATTGATTGTACTTTAAAGTTTGATTTTACACAATTTTGGAATGTAAATGTAATTTTTGTTGTACACTGTATAATTTGAGTTTATTGGAATCTTCATATTTTTTGTAATATAATTTTTTAGTATATGGTAGATTTTGGTTGCATTACACTGCTTTTTAAATAATTTATGTCATTATTAAGTGTTGAGAAAGGGTTCATAACATACAGGGGGAGATTTACTAAAACTGGAGCACTCAGAATCTGGTGCAGCTCTGCATGGTAGCCAATCAGCTTCTAACTTCAGCTTGTTCAATTAAGCTTTGACAATATAACCTGGAAGCTGATTGGTTTCTATGCAGAGCTGCACCAAATTTTGCACTCTCCAGTTTTAGTAAATAACCCCCACAGTATCTCACAAAAGTGAGTACAACCCTCACATTTTTGTAAATATTTTATTCTATCTTTTCATGTGACAACACTGAAGAAATTACACTTTGTTACATGTAGTAGTGAGTGTACAGCTTGTATAACAGTGTAGATTTGCTGTCTCCTCAAAATAACTCAACACACAGCCATTAATGTCCAAATCTCTGGCAACAAGTGAGTACACCCCTAAGTGAAAATGTCCAAATTGGGCCCAAAGTGTCAATATTTTGTGTGGCCACCATTATTTTCCAGCACTGTCTTAACCCTCTTGGGCATGGAGTTCCCCAGAGCTTCACAGGTTGCCACTGGAGTCCTCTTCCACTCCTCCATGACGACATCACGGAGCTGGTGGATGTTAAAGACCTTGTGCTCCTCCACCTTCCATTTGAAGATGCCCCACAGATGCTCAATAGGGTTTAGGTCTGGAGACATACTTGGCCAGTCCATCACCTTTGCCCTCAGCTTCTTAGGCAAGGCAGTGGTCTTCTTGGAGGTGTGTTTGGGGTCGTTATCATGTTGAGCACTGACAGGCTGCCCCCCACCCCTTCAACCTCTGCAGCAATGCTGGCAGCACTCATACGTCTATTTCCCAAAGACAACCTCTGGATATGATGCTGAGCACGTGCACTCAACTTCTTTGGTCGACCATGGCGAGGCCTGTTCTGAGTGGAACCTGTCCTGTTAAACCGATGTATGGTCTTGGCCACCGTGCTGCAGCTCAGTTTCAGGGTCTTGGCAATCTTATTATAGCCTAGGCCAACTTTATGTGGAGCAACAATTCTTTTTTTCAGATCCTCAGAGAGTTCTTTGCCATGAGTTGCCATGTTGAACATCCAGTGACCAGTATGAGAGAGTGAGAGCGATAACACCAAATTTAACACACCTGCTCCCCATTCACACCTGAGACCTTGTAACACCAATGAGTCACATGACACCAGGGAGAGAAAATGGCTAATTGGGCCCAATTTGGACATTTTCACATAGGGGTGTACTCACTTGCCAGCGGTTTAGACATTAATGGCTGTGTGTTGAGTTATTTTGAAGGGACAGCAAATTTACACTGTTATACAAGCTGTATACTCACTACTTTACATTGTAGCAAAGTGTCATTTCATCAGTGTTGTCACATGAAAAGATATAATAAAATATTTACAAAAAAGTGAGGGGTGGACTCACTTTTGTGAGATACTATATGTATATATATATATATATATTGCTTTTTATATTTTTATATATTTTTTTTTGTCAAAAAAGTGAACTTACCCTTCATGGAAGACATCTCTGGATTTCAAATCTGGTGATTTCGAGAACTGTCTTGATGTGAACTTGATACAAGAAATGTCTTCATCCAAAAAGTTTGCAAGGTTGTCTAATTAATTGTTTGATACATCAGGATATTTACTGACACCATTTGGCTTCAAAAACCTGCTAGGTATCTTTTTGAAGAATACAGCAATAGCAAGGGTGTACCTTGTGAAGAACAGTTTTTTCTTGCTGCAAAAAAAAAAAAAAAATATATTCAAATGCACAAAGAGCGGTAGTGTGACTTTTAAAAACAAGACAAAAAGAACACGTTAATTCTTTCACCCTTTTTAATTATAGATCTTTTCTGCAGGGTTGATTTATTAAAAGAAATAGACCACTCACTTTGCAAAGCAATTTTCCCCTGAGCTTAATGCATGAGGGAAGCTGTGACTTCCATCATCCAATCATGTAAAGAAATGTTATTTCCTTGCATGTGATTGGGTAATTTTCAGTTTTCTAAGTTGCAGAATTCACAAAAACGATTCAACTGTACTTTAATACTTTTAGAACAATAATTGAAAAATCTGGTTATAGTGTAGCCTGCATCCCCAATGTAGAGAGTCACATTTTTAATACTTAAGTGGATAATATGGCATAAGCAGACCTGGACATGGACATTTTGTTTTTGCTATGCAGCACCAGGGACTGTACTAAAGGTATTTTTTTCATCACAAGACCTTTAAGGGCTACTGAACAATAAATGTACAGTATTTTTCCCTTTTCTTGACTTTTTAAGAACTAAATATAGTGTAGTATAACCTTCTTTGTATGAGCATTCATATTTTCTTTTCTACTTACGCACTTCAGTTTTAGGCATGCCCCCTTGTTGTTGCTGTCTGACCTAAAAAAAATATATATTAATCATAAAAAAACAATATCTATCAATCAGAACCAGCTTTGTTGCTGGTAAACAATGTCACAAGTGCTGGAGGAAAAAAAAATGATTTTCATTTGTAAGGTGTCATCTCTATCCAGTTGCAGAGATGGAAAATATCTTGAGGTAGGTGTTTGTGGGCTTGGCAATAGACATAAAGATGATTTGTGATTGCTCTTAGTTCCAAGGATGGCATGTTTTATCTGGATAATTGCAAGAGAAACAAGAAAACCTCAGTGCAAATGGCAGATGAGTATGACCTTTAGGGATGGCACAAATAAGCTTGCAGGGGGTGCAGGTAACCTGGATAACTGTAGGAGTCTCTGTGGGTGGAACCAGAAAACTTTAGTGCAAAAAGAAAAATGAACAAGACCATTAGGGCGAGCACAAAGAAATACTCACCAAGTGGTGTTGGTGGCAGGTCAGAGTTTGGAGAGACTCTGGCAGGAGGCAGATGCAGGCTTAACTGTGGGTATAGGGTTCAGCAGTGGTCCCTTGGATGGCACAGGTATGCTTCCAGGAAGAGGCATAGGTAGTTTGGTTGACTGTAGGATTCAGTGAAACAAGAAAACCTCAGAGCAAAAATCCAATAAGCGTGACCATTAAGGATGAAGACAAAGAAATACTCAGCAAGTGATGTTCGTGACAGGTCTGAGCTTAGGCAGATTCTGGCAGGAGGCAAATGCAGACTAGACTGTGGGTACAGAGTGTAGCAATGGTTCATTGAATGGCACGGAT
Organism: Glandirana rugosa; assembly: GCA_018402905.1. Lineage (NCBI taxonomy): Eukaryota > Metazoa > Chordata > Amphibia > Anura > Ranidae > Glandirana > Glandirana rugosa. The sequence goes on from BLSH010241940.1 coordinate 2,355,531, forward strand.
GAGCTTCCAGGAGTAAGCATGGGTAACCTGGAATACTGTAGGAGTTGTTGTAGATGAAACTGGTAAACCTCAGCACACGGTAAAGCCAAGGAGCAGTCTGGCATCAGTCGGCATCAGCAAAGCAGCAGGCTTACTTCTCTTCCAGGCACTCACTCTGTCAATATCAATACAGCAGGTCTCCCCTTCTGCATTTCCCCACCTTATACAGTACACCTCACTCTCCTTTCACTGTCTGCAGAGGCTATTCCCTGTTCTTTCCTGCAAAGCAGAAACCTTCTTCCCAAATTAGGAAAGCCCTTCTGCTGTCATAAATGTTAAATTAAAAACGCACAGCCTCAGACACCATAAAAATATGCCATGTCCACGTGTGTCCCCTCCATTAATGTTGTCTTGTGTGAAAGAATAACAAAACCTTGGCCAAGTTGTCCTGCTGGTGTGTGAATATGTTTCCCTATGCTGTTCTGCCAGTAACAGTGTTTTGCTCCCCTGCATCTATGCTCATTCCCCTCCCTGCCCCCCATGACACCCAACAACAACTTTTTCTCAGCCTTGAGAACACTTCCAGGCAACAAGTGGGAACTAAAGAAACTAACCACCACCACTATCCATCCAACACTGTGCACTGCATCCCTATGCACACCCTCTGGCTCTTCAGCCAGCAAAGCCAGCACAGTAGCTGCACCCACTGCTGCCATCAGGCAAGGCAATTCACTTCCTTAAAGTGGACCCCTGGCCAACCCCCATTTTTTTTTTGGCCCCGCTTACCTGAAGGTGGTATCTGCACATTTCAGATACTCACCCATCCAGTGGAGCCAGTGTTGTCTGGATGAGATCCTCTCATGCCGGGCCACAGCTCTGTCCCGCACCACCATGTACTCTCTGACAACATCGAGAGGCCCGCCGGCTCTTTCAGGTTTAGCAGATGTGCATATCCCAGGAGGCACAGTGGGCAGTGTGTGCATCAATCGTCTTAGGTGAATGACAAGCATGGGGAGGCGGGCTGTACATTTTTTTGCAAAAAAAAAAAATTGTGATACTTCTGTAGAATGGGAGGAGTGAAATGGGAGGACCAAGTGGAAGAGGATATAGGTCCACTTTAAATTCTTTGTCACTGAGTCTGCCAGAGCAACACTTACACATTACTGCATTGCCAACGGCACTGAATCTGACACATGGAGGCTGTTTTACTAAAGGATTTGAGAATGTTCCATAGATTGTGTGAATATTCAATCATCCAATTTATTGTGTGTGCATTCTGAAATCCTTTAGTATGTTTGTAACTGTAACATTCACACAACTACAGTTCAGAACAGCTCCCACCATCCTTGACCCTCCTTTGCCTCTCTTCTCCTTCAGTCCATCCACACACTATACTCCCCCAGCCACCAGGACACATGTTCACCGCTTTGTTCACACATCTCGGTTTTATTCAGCTGCCACGTGTAGGCAGAGCTAAAAGTGCCTGCATACAGTACTCCTGCTTGTCCCCTCCCTCCTCTCCATATTGACAGACAGGCATCCTCACGCTGCATAGGATGATTCGAGTGAGTGACATCATGTAATGTTTAAAAACATGTGGCAGATCAATGATTTTTGGTTGAAAACCGGAGAGCCAGTAATGCAAATGAAAGGCCCGGCAAGATGAATTCTTATAAGTGGCAATGGGTAACAGAACTTGTGCATTGCCTGAATAAATGATAAAAAAATATAGAGCAAACAAAATTATAAAACAGAGTTTGAAGCTAAAGTTCATAGTTAAACAATATGTACTTCCTGAATACTGCCTTAGAAAAACCAGAGCTGTGAGAACAATCGATTCCCATTTGTGGAAAAAAATGGTTTGGCCTTTCAGCCTGGATATGCAATATTTTAATAATCTTCAATAAATGAGCTTTTGTATTACTAATTTCTTATAACTGTCGTTTATAATTGTTTAAAGGATTAAAATTTGCCCTTTGAGGAAAAACAAAACATTTAGTGGTAATACAGTATGTTAAGGCTCTTGTGCCCGGTACCAGCATGGAATCTCTACTGAAGGGTCCATATGATGACTTTTGTACAAGCATGTTACAAAAAAAGTAGACAATAGTTTAGACACCAGCGAATCGGGTGCATATCAGGTAATAGTCATTGATTTTTTTATGATTGCCTGAATCATCCTACTGTTGCATTTGATCGACTTATCCATTAATCATAGTGAACTGAGGATTGATAATAGCTGCCTTTGATTTTCAGCACAGTACACCTGCAACTGACCTGGATTTTGATTTTGTGTTTATTAACCTAGCTGGTTTCTAACCTCTATTCAGCTCACAATCTTTTCTGTTTTCTGTCAGACAAACATTTATGGCAACCACATCAAGCACTTGAAAAGGAAAATGAATGTGTGTTAGTAAGGCATTCCTTCCTGGCACTTTCTGTATTCGAGATTAACTCACCCTCACCCATGAGGGACAATTTCATGTTTACATTTTTCTTTGTTTTCCAACTATGGTTAAACCAACTCTGTATTGTCTGTTAAAAATGTTAACTATCTAACAATACAAGGTGACATTTTGGTGAGCTTTTATTCTCTGAAAGATATATATGGCTAAAAACCCAACCTCTTTTGGAATACCTATTTTAACAAGAAAATACTTTTGTGACATCAGTATGATCAAGCACTATAGATGGAATTGTGAATTTAAATGTTTGAAAACTATTTTTTTCCAAAAAAAGAACTCGGGGATGGTGATTAAATCTGTACAATAGCCCTGTAGAGCTTGTTATGCAAAATTATTTAATGTGATTTTGATTAAAATTGCACACTGTGTAAAAAATCATGGCTTTAACAATCTGTGACATCATCTCTTTACACAGAATCTTCCTCTATCCCTGAGCTTCAAGAAAAGGTATCTCAGAAACAGCGACATCACTTCCTGTTAGTGTTTGTCACCATTCAGTAAAACTGCAAAGTCAATATGGCCTGCAGTGCAGGCGGGACTGTAGGCATGTTTGGAATTAATTCTTACCTGTCCATCTAACTATGCTGTACAGTGGGTGGATCAGACTGATAGTCTGAGATTCTTGGGTCCACCCACTATAGCAAGCGATGATGTAATCACACTACTGCTCACTTTACTGGGAACAGTGGGGAATGTAAAAGACTGGTAGCTGGTGAGATAGAAGGCTGTCAGGACCCTGGTCTGAACCTGTGACCTCTGCTTTGTCTTGCAATATCTCTTCTTGCTGAGTCATCTGAGATGCTGGACAGCATCCTGCCTGATTTCTTAGAGAACCTTAGCATGTGTCTTGTTTCTCTTGAACTCTTTGCTCCTCCCATGAACTTCCCATTTAAGTCATGCCTTTGCATTTTCTGTTTGCCAGATTATTGTGCTCTCTCCAGCCAATATCTCGCTCTTGTCACACCTGCTTCCGACCATATATTCGCTAACACTCGTTACTGACCTTTGGCTTGTTTCTCAACTATGCATCTGTTTGATACAAACCTGTGACAACTTATTATTGGCTTTTGGCTTGTTTACTGACTATGCTTCTGCTTGATCCCTACCTGCTATATCTGCTACTAGACCCCGGCTTTCTCACCTCCTGGTGGGGTGATCCTGAGGACCATGACTTGGTGCTAACCTGCAGCAAAACCCATCTCTGCCAAAAGGAGCTCTAGGGAACACTGGTTAGTGCTTAGACTCTGCATCTTGGGGAGCCTGTGTTATCCATAAGAGTGAATTGGTGCTACGCTTATCCAGCTGGTTGGTGGGAGCCTCTCTACTGCTATAACTATTTGTCTCTGACCCTGTCCCCTGACCATGACAAAGGCACAGCAGCCACTGGTCTAATGAACCAGGGGAAACAGTGGATATATCATAGGGCAAAGAAGGCTGAGTTTCTGACCTCCAAGGGAACTGTGCACTGCAACACCAATTTAAAGGAATCACCTATATATATATATAGCATAACATTTCTGCCTGGAGTTCAGCTTTACCCAAACCTTTTAACAGCTATCTCAGAATGACAGGTATCTAGTTAAGTAGGAGAGAGGTAGTCAGAGTAAACCCACTGAGTCTTGTGGCAATGTGCTGTATGGTGAAAAAACACCCCTTCCTCAATTTATATAAACACACTGCTGCATAAATGTTCCCCTTATCTTGTTTTATTTTTATAATTTTACTTACTTTACTTGCTGTCTCTCAGCTGAAGGCTGTGCCTTCTTAGGTGTTCTCTTCTGATTCCATCACATTGTACGGTTCCGCCCTACCTTCGGTCTCCTTCCCTGTAATCTTGCACATGAACATTACGAATTTAGCCAAGCCTCATTTTCATTATCATTAATATGGGAACATAACCATTCTTAGCAATGTCGTTGCTGGTGAGGGCCGATGTTTACAACCCTGTGACATGTCAAGTCACATGGGGTGTTTTAGGATAAAACAATAATTGTGATTCAATAATGGATCAGCAATCTTGTGATATTGCAAAGCAGTGCCACAAGTGCTGATGATGAGGCACGGAAAAAGGATGTGTGGATTGATGACATACTGAGGGTGACGTCACTGCAGTACAGATCAGGCTGTTACTCATGAAGGCAATGAAAGATAACAAGATGTAAGTAACACTGTTTCACATGGGGAAAATGTTTAAATTACAGTCTACTACCTCTTCAAAGTATACAAAACATCTATACTTTTTGGATGTTGTAGGAGAGGGTATAAAACCCATGTCATTTTATGTCATCTGTAAGCCTTTGCAAAGATTTCTTTTCACTTCCTGTCCCATAGATAGAACAGGATTTTTGTCACAGGCACTCAAGATCTCCATTATTTTTTTTATTTTGTTTTTTTTTACTTGACGATATGTAGTGCGGAACTAGGTGAGAGTACATGGAATATCCTGTTTTTTTATTGCACTTGTTATATATGATTTTCTTTATATGCATACACTTAGAATTCTGCAATGTTTTATATGGTTGTGATATCTGTTGTGAGGTGTGCATTTTGATATGACAATCACAGCTTTTAAGTTGCATGACCTTTTCTCACTGTCTTCAAAAAACTTCTGAAAGAATCCCAAGTATTGAATTTTTTTTTGCTCGGAGCACAGGCTGTTCCTCTCTCACACATCAATGAACTGAGATGGAAGGAACTATCTACCTCATTTCTGCAGTAATTTCAGCTGCTTTTGCAAATATGGAAGTGGTGTATACATATATATATTCATTATTGAAAAGACAATCAGGCACATTAGGGTACATTTGAGCACTGAATGAGCGTTTGCAACTGTTCAAAAAAAGAAAACCTTGACATTTCTATAATGCATTGAATACAACATACTATAACCTGGTAGACTGCCGGGTGCAAAAGTGTAAAAGATTTAGTTTTGTCCTACTGCACAGCATCCAGGGTTTTCTAGAAGTATTCTGTATTTAAACAAATGCACAGATGTAAAGTGTTATTTTGTATTTATTAACATTCTGTGCTACTGCACAGTGAGTAAAACTCTGGCAGAAAATAACACAGATTATTGCCTGTGAAAGCTCTATGATTTATGAGCAAAGAAAAAATAGCTTTGGCTTATGCAGGAAAAAGTGTAAATCGGATGCTGACTGAGGTTATCTTGTACGCTTCAAAAATCTCTGATTTCCTTAGTATTTTTATCATGCAGACCTGGTTGTTTCATCAAAGGTACATACCCATTTTTCTCAGCTCCATAATATTATAATGTTTTAAAATACCTATTTGTTGTGGCTATTATTTCTAAGAAAAGGCAAAATGCCTAAAAATGTATTAAACTTGTATACAAGCCAGCAGGTGGATTAAGCCTGCCTCTAAGTTACACAAAGCCACAGGTTTTCATTATGCACCATTACTACTAGACACTGGCATCCTAACAACCAATCACATCATCAGTTGATAAGGAGGATGTCTGTTGCCTCCACAGCATCCTTGTTTGACCCTCCTTTGCTCCTCTTCCTCAGCATTGAGATGACATTAGCAGACTGATGGAGAGAAATTGAGAGAGAAGAGAAACATTGGAATACTAGTCAGTACCAGTGTGTAAAAGTGTATTTGCTTTGGAAGAATAAATCCCCTCATTGGGTGTCCTTCATGTGGATGTTGCTGCATTAAGTAAAACTATTAGAATAGTTTTTAATATTTTAGAATGGGGTGCCTTGAGACTGTCCATAATTTTAAAGGGTGCCTTGACTGAAAAAAGAGAAACACTGAGATAGACAGATTATATACTGACTTCTTTGTTCAGCATAAATTGCAAACATACTAACAGTCAAGTTTAATAAATATTTCAAACCAGAAATTGTGGATTCCAATATTCACAAAAGACTTTGTTTGGCTTAGTGACTATTTCTCCCGTGAAAAGATATGTTTGCAAATTGATGACATAACTACATCACTCCCTTAGGACTTACCCATATGACCTTAGATTGAACTGTTTCTATTGGGATCATGGTTGCAGCTGCAGCCATGATCCTGGTATCTAAATTTGTGGCTTTCCTGTAGAAGTGATCAGAGCAGCTATACAGCCGCTCAATCACTTATACAGGGCACGGAAGGGGGCCCCTCTCCTGCTGGTGCCATCCCCGGGCACTCTGGTGCAATTAGGGAGTGCAAAACCACAGTGCGGCATGTCACATGCTCTTGGGTTAGTGTAGGGAGAGGAAGCTGTCGGCGTTTTTGTCAGGGAGAGATTGCAGACATTTTAACATCTGATCCTGCATCCTGAGATTACTACTGTTGTTGCTCTGAGGGATAGATTGCAGAAATTTGAGATTTCACATACTGCTGCTTTGAGTTGCAGATTGCAGATCAAACTCTGCATAACACAACGATCGCTACGATCGTGCACAACGATCAGATTGTTGGAGTCATTTGAGATTTCACATACTGCTGCTTTGAGTGACACATTGCAGATCAAACCCTGCCTAACACAACGATCGTTACGATCGTACACAATGTTCAGATTGTGGAATCGTACACAACGATCAGATTGTGGGATCGTACACAACGATCAGATTGTGGGAGTAATTTGAGATTTCACATACTGCTGGTTTGAGCGACTGCGCTAGGTAGAGGCTTCTGCTTAGAGGGACAGATTATTGTTCAAGAATCATTGCCTACTCCTATAGGGCCAGCTGTTGCTGTAAGTGACACATTATTGTTCAAAAATCATCTCATAGTTCTAAAGGAAGAGTTTCCAGCTGTTGCTTAGAGGGACAGATTATTGTTCAAAAATCATTGCCTACTCCTATAGGACCAGGTTCCAGCTGTTGCTGTAAGTGACACATTATTGTTCAAAAATCATCTCCTAGTTCTAAAGGGAGAGTTTCCAGCTGTTGCTTAGAGGGACAGATTATTGTTCAAAAATCATTGCCTACTCCTATAGGACCAGGTTCCAGCTGTTGCTGTAAGTGACACATTATTGTTCAAAAATCATCTCCTAGTTCTAAAGGGAGAGT
>BLSH010241940.1:2374324-2395433 GCA_018402905.1 Glandirana rugosa
GACGACGGTGGGATGAACTAATGGAGAAAATGAAAATACAGTTGTTAACCCTCCTCTTCTCTGAAAAGGAGGGTTTTCAGGAATCCTCTAAAAGCTAATAGAGTAGGAGATAATCTGACAGATTGTGGTAAGGAGTTCCATAGGATTGGAGAGGCTCTGGAAAAGTCCTGGAGGCGAGCATGGGAGGAGGTGACGAGGGAGTTAGAGAGCAGGAGGTCTTGAGAGAAATGAAGAGAACGAATGGGTTGGTATTTAGAGACTAGGCTAGTGATGTAGCTTGGGGCTAAGTTGTGGATGGCTTTGTAAGTTGTTGTTTAGCATTTTGAATTTATTTAATTGGGTGAGCGGGAGCCAGTGGAGGGATTGACAGAGAGGAATAGCAGACACAGAGTGATAGGTAAGGTGGATGAGCCTGGCAGCAGCATTCATGATGGATTGAAGGGGAGATAGACTATGTAGAGGTAAGCCAATGAGAATGGAGTTACATTTTTTCTTCATTGTAAATGCCAGTTTGTCTTCAGTAGGTTGTATACATTTTTTAGATGCACCACTTCAGAGACTTACTAAGGGCATCTCCCAGGCATGTTATTTAAAGGAATTTTTTGCATGTTTCACATATTGACGTACGTTCCAAGTATTATTAAAATTTCTGCTCGGTACATGCCCCCCAGGGTAGTGCGCAGCCCCCCCCCTTATTAGAAATCACAGGAAACAATAACACTGATAAATTGGCAGGAAACATGAGAAAATGGGCAGTTCCATATTGTAAAATTACATCTTTATTAAAATAATAAAGGCAGGTTGATCATTGCAACTCACAGCTTGTAGTGCTCACTGTCCAAGATATATATATACCTGGATACACGGAGTAAGAAGAAATACAGGAATAACATCCATTGGTGTTTTTGGAAACGGCGGCCCGGCCGGAACCAACTACTAAGGGCTAAAGGTTGTTTTCCACTTATTTATTGTTGCACAGAGTGACTCACTTTTTGAATTGAAATTTATTATAAACACCGGTAATGCACGGTTTCACATGTTTATTATTTAAATACACCATCTGGTAGCGCCTTTACTAAGTCACGGTTTCATTTTATAAACACTGTCCAAGATATGGCTCCAAACAGAATTTAAATAAAGAACTTTATTGCTTTGGTACATGTCCCCCTGGGGGATGTGAAATGTATTCTTGCTAATCAGTGTTTCTATCCCTGTAAATAGTGGAATTGTGTGCTTCTTAAATAAACCTGTATGCTGAAAATAGCAACCTTTCTTATGTTACGGCCTAAAATAATGATCATGAATGGATCAGAAAATATAATCATGCAGTAACTAGGTCTTTTGACTACTGTCTGCCTTTTATAAGCTAGATCCAAGCATACCAATGTGTGGGGCAAAGCTAAAGTTATCTGTCTAATCACAATTATGTTGGAGGGAATCAGTAACAAGTAAGGGCATACATGGAATCTCTACCTAATTCCTCCCTGACCTGTGAGTGTGTGTGGAGGAGCTCATTGAGAACACTAGACTGAACTGAGACTGTGTATATCTAATAAATTCCTTTAGCTGATGATGAGCTCTGAATCTTCAATGAGGTTCTCTTGGCAGGCATGGTGGTTGATTTTAATAAAAATAGCCGCATTCAGCAAAGCAAGTTCAGGATGCCAAATTTACAGCTGCCTTGCACGATTACTCTTAAAACTCCTTCAGGGCTAATTAGAACCAGTGGGCAAAGTATATCGATTGCAATTCACTTGAAAAAAAAAAAAAAACCCTTGCTTCCCCTTTATTTTGTTTGTTTCTTAGAGAAATAAATGTAATTCTTTTCAGTGCGCCCTTCTCAAAGTGGTGTCTTTTCTTTTCAGCCACAACACAAAGACAACGTCATGGCTGGATCCTCGGCTAGCAAAGAAAGCAAAACCCCCAGAAGAGTGCAAGGAGAATGGTAAGTTGCCACGGTTCTTCTGGAAAGGGTCCTGTTAACCTATTCAGTGCCTGGCTTGCATGACATAAATGTTTAAACATGTTAATGAGCTGCACAAAAAGACATCATTTTGGATGAAGTCCATTTGTTGTATGGGGGAAGGCAAGTCATATGCCCATTCTGGCATCCTGGCTTTTTCTTTCCCATGCGCCTCCCCCTTGCTTGTATTCACAGTCAAGGTTTACAACAAACATAGTTTAATGTTGTCTGGAGCATTAGTCTGTCAGCCCTCCCAGATCCACCTCTCCCCTGGATTTGTGTGTGATAGCAGTAGGGGCTTGGTTCTCTCGAGGAAGATGCAATGCAAGGGGAAGTGTCAGGACCATTTCAAAGGATTATGATTATTATATCATGTAACCTTAAAGGTAAAGATTTTTTTTCATGTACTTTTTTAAGTCTGCTACAGCAAAGAATTGGCACTTTAAAAAAAATGATAAAAAAATGCATTGAATTTTGTTGTTTGATTGGAAATCGACTTAACCTATTTAGACTGCTAATGAGTATTAAATGTTTTATACAATCAATATACATGTTGTCAATATCCGCTTCCTGTGAATCTCTTAATTATTCCATGCACTATGCAGAGAAATACCCTTTTGCCTTGTAAAGGAATATGTATAAATGTGCTGTCGCTGTCTGCACACAACACCTGTGAGTCGTACACCTGTGTGCAATAACCTCAGGATTGCGACTATGGTAATAACACAGATTGCTTGTTTCCCAAGTTAAAAATGCCAACTTAGGAGCTATTTTCACAGTTGGTTACAGCTCAGCATATTCCGTTTAGGAATCATTAGGCTCATTACAGAGAGATACAGCAAAGCTCGCATGCAGAAAAGACCATCTGACATTCCCATTTATCAATTAACCTTCATATCTGCAGCACTAAGATCAACGTTGTCATGTTTTAACGACAAGGATGACTTGGTTTTAAATTGCCTCATGCAAGTACTGAGAAATGTCATAAATATGTGTAGCTCTAGCTCAGCTTTACATGCCTATGGATTTGATACGCAGCTTATATAATTATCTAGCTCCTAAAGCTCTGGTATACTGTTGCTTACAGTAGTTAAGTCATATTTACATATTTTTAATATCAGTCCATGAATGAAAAATGCTTTTTGGCTAGTTGGTATGGGTTGGACACTGTTCTTTGCTTTATAAAGCCAATATTAAAATAAACTTCATATAAAAGGTAATGCTAAACATGCATTGTAACTCAGTAATATTAGACTAGTGTCATTGTAGATGTATTTCCCGTGTTCTTTGTTAGTGTAAGAATTATACAGCAATTTAGGGATCTAGCAATGTTTTACAGTTTAAAAAATGCTATTTTAGGAAGGATATATTGAAAAAAACTGCAGAGAAGGTTAAACAAGACCTTGTAACCAAGGGCTGTATATGCATCACATGTTAATACGGCCATTTGTAAGTTAGGTGTGACAGGAAGACTGCGTACAAATAAAGCTGTGTCTAGTCATTAAACAAAGAAGAAATGGGTCCATTCATAACTTTAATGCAGGTATTTATTCAGAAATAATGACTGTGTCTGTTCCAAGGCATTTGCATTGATATTCCATTTGCACTTTGCTGCATCTGCTGGAGCAATAATTGTATTTAATTGCAAGCCAAATTGATTTATACCTGTAACCACTTTGTGCAGTTTCACAGAAATTACTTTTTTAATTTAATGGTTAGAAAAAGACTTGTGACATGCCAGAAGTCTTAAAACATTAGCCTGTGGCTGTAGTTATGTTTATTTTGTACCACCAGGTGAACACAAATGCCTAGTTAAAAGTTAATCATGTATTTTCTTTATTTCCTATAGTCTGAGAGGCAGAATAGTTTCAGAATGCTTTTTTGAACAAGTTCAGGGTCCTTAATGCACGTGCAGGCTTCTCAGCATCTAATAGCAGGTACAGGAACTTACTTGTATAGAGTATAGAAAGTATTATACATATAACAACTGTAGATGGGGACATCTACAGGTCAGAGGTATGAATACCACATACTCCCATCATAGAATAAAATATTTTTTTCCTCCTTATTAAATAATACGGAAAGCAATTATATCACAAAACAGTACTATGCATTTTAATTACATTACACAATCCTTGGTCCACACAAGAGGCCTTCTGATTCTTTAATTATGTTTAGGAAGCTTGGGTTCCTGGTTTCCAATATGGTTGTTATCAGTAGGAAGAGAAAAATCACTTTGTCATATGAAAAATACTGAAAAGTCCTGCCTATTAAGCGGAAGGTAACTCACATTTCATATGAGTCAATCAGACAGTTCATACTGTAGGTGTAAGGTACTTGTTAACTTGTCACTGTACGAGGATTGGTTTGGATTGTCCCTATGTCAATAAACTAGGGTTTTTAACTTTAACTAGAGATCCAGGCTGAAAGTGTTCTTCTCTCACACCACATATCTGATCAGTAAACACTTTCTATTCATCTTATTGATCACTCTTAGCGACTGATGATTTCATGTGTGCATTTGCTTGCCTTGTTTAGTAGTTTAGCTGGTGATGCTTTTGTAGTTGCACATGTAGTCACTCTGTAGACATGTAAGAACTCTGTAGTAAGAACTTTCCAAGACTTTCCTGTAAGGTTTGCAATCCAAATAACTAAAGCTTCTGTTAAATCTCTTGATATCTCAATTTGCTTAGCTGTTATAAATGGAGGATTTCCTATGCACAATATTTCTTTCTCTCTGGAAATATTCAAACTCAGATGAACAAATTGTGATTTATTGTCAGACACTGGCTCCTTTGGGTTACCTTCCCTGTTGGTAGAAGCAATTTCCTGCTGATTCATAGAAGCTGTACTATAGCTTCTATGAATAAAACACAAGCTATAAATGGAGGACATGCTAGGATGAGAGAAAGGTCTGCCCTCTCTATTCATAGATTGTGTTTCATTCATAAAAGCTATAGTACGGTATCTATTAATGGAGAAGCTGGGTGCAAAAGATGAGCGCAGTGAGGCACTCTTGATCAGTGCCTGTCACAGCTGCATTGGATCTATTAACCTGGTGTTTCTCAATTCCAGTCCTTAAGGCGCACCAACAGGTCATGTTTTCAGGATTTCCCGAAATTACTAACTGATCAAATCACCTGTGTAAAATAATGGAAAGCCTGAAAATATGACCTGTTGATGTGCCTTGAGAAATGGAATTGAGAAACACTGTATTAACCCCTACTCCACTGGAAGAATGCATTTTGTGAGGGGGTGGATAGATTGATAGAGGAGGATTTCAGATAGTAAAGGACACAGCAACAAAAGGGACACATCCTACTGATTGTAAGTAATGTCCCTTGTGCTGATTTTCATTTGTTGACTTCAAGTTCTAACTATACTTAGACTTTAATGCAATGAGAGCTGTATTAGAAGTGTCATCTGCTGCTTGTAGATTATAGCAAATATGTTGTCCTTCTGCTCCCAGGCAGTGAATAAGTAAAGCATGCTAGTAGGCAAGAGCTCCTGGTTAGCAGCAGGTAAGTGCTCTTGATTAGCAGCAAGTATGTAATTCTTAAGCATCTGAATCCAAGCAATGAAAAGCATTGCATGCCCTTGAGAGGATCTGTCTTCTTCCTCATTCACTTCCTAATATTGGTGTTTAACATACTTAGAGGGAAACTACCATGAGAAACATGCAGGCTGCCACTGCTGACACCCTTATGAAAATACTGGATGCCAAGCTGATTTCCAGGCTTCAGTCATTTCTGGGTATTGCTAGCCCATGTGTTAGGCAATTCATTAGCTCCGGAAGGATTTCCCCCTTAATGACCAGACCATTTTTGTGATACTGCACTGCATTACTTTAACTGACAATTGCACGATGTACCCAAATAAAAAAAAGTCCCCACAAATAGAGCTTTCTTTTGGTAGTATTTGATCAGCTCTGTGGTGAAGACCGACAATTTTGAAAAAAAAATAAAATTTTTTTTTACTTTCTGCTATAATACATATCCAAAAAAATATAAAAAAAACAAAGTTATTCATTAGTTTAGGCCAATATATGTTCCTCTAAATATATTTTTGTTTAAAAAAATTGCAATAAGCATATATTGATTGGTTTGTGCAAAAGTTATAGCGTCTACAAAATAGGGGTAGATTTATGGACTTTTCTTTTTTTTTTTACTAGTAATAGCGGCGATCTGTGATTTTTAGCAAGATTGCAACATTGTGGATGACAAATCTGACCCTAAGTGACACAATTTGGGGACCAGCGACACCAATACAGTGATCATTGCTAAAAAAAAGCACTCTCACTGTATAAAGGACACTGTCAGGGAAGGTGACACTGACAGGGGCGATCAAGGGGTTAAATGTGTTCCCTGGCAGTGTGTTCTAACTGTATGGGTAATGGGCTGACTGGGACAACACAGAGATCTCTGTTCCTGAGTACTAGGAACAGACAATCTCAGTGTCCTTTCCTGTCAGAACGGGAATCTGCCTTGTTTACACAGGCAGATCCCCGCTCTGCCTCTCTGTGTAACGTTCGCGGGTGGCCGAAGGACATCAGGTCCGCCGGACACGTGCATCGGCTCCTCCTCGGTGCAGCTGGCGCGCACACACTATCTATTGCATGAAACAACGTACAGGTGCACTGTTGCGCGCAATAGAGCTGCCCTGCTGCAGTATATATGTGGTGGGCGGTCTTTAAGTAGTTATGAGTCAGCTGCCTTAGCATAATTCTTGATGTAACATACAAGCATTACGGACCCGCAGATGTGTGAACACGGCCTAATTCCTCGTACACACGGTGTGACGGTCGTACGACCGGATGTCCAAAATCGTCTGTTGGCTGTTGTGTCTCACGTAATGACGTGCACTAATCGATTGTATGACCAAGCCTAACGTGGTGACATGCTACGAGCGTATAAAGAGGAAGTTCAGGTGCATGTGATTTGTTAATTAGGAACGTAGGTTTACACGAATGGATACTTCTGGGTGTTCCTGACTTCTGAGCATGTGTGTTTTGCACGTACAACTTTGTTGGCCCAACTTCTCTGTACACACGGTACAACCGCTTGTTGTACAACAAAAGTTTTCTAGTCTGCTCATCCAACTTCTTTTGCACGACCGTCGCACGTCAGCTGTTGTAATCACGCGTACTAACAGGTGGATGATCGTATAACAAGCTGTTGTACGACCGTTGTTGTACAACTGTTGTACCATGTGTACGGGCCTTAAGAGTCAGGTTGATCTAAAATGTCAGCTAGTCTTAATATGCTAAAGGAAATGGATACAGGTGTTTACACACAACATATAGCACTATTTACAAGTAAGCTAACATGTTCTTATTCATTAAACCGTTAAAAAGTAATAGGCAGAGATAAGCTGGGCTTGTACTGGAAAAAATACCTACACATTCACAAAGATTTTTTCCTTTTTAATACTTTTACCTGTATATCACTACATTGCTCCAGAATTGTCCTTCTATCATCTGACCTGAACTAGCAGTGAAAAACATCACTGCCTCTATCCCCAGCTCAGCACCACAGTGTTCCTAGAGATATGTTCTGAGCTCAGCATCACATTGCACATGGAAATCTGTGCCCACCATTGCTGATTTAATAACATCCCTGCAGATACCACTGCAGGCCCATCTCTAGTTTAACACTACTTG
Organism: Glandirana rugosa; assembly: GCA_018402905.1. NCBI lineage: Eukaryota > Metazoa > Chordata > Amphibia > Anura > Ranidae > Glandirana > Glandirana rugosa. The sequence goes on from BLSH010241940.1 coordinate 2,381,947, forward strand.
TCTCAGTCCCTTGCTCAGTTGCACTAATATTTCTTAATACATGTAATGCGTGTGGGAAATTAGTGTGGGGATCAACTTTCCTGAGGAAAATAGTCAGTGTGCAGGCAACTTTCTTTAAGATCTGGCGGCTTGCCAGGTTTATTGGTAAAAGATTTGCAGGTTTAAAAAAACAAACAGAACAGAAAATAAATTCTTTCCGTCTGGCGCTAAACTAAACAGTATAGTTTACTCACTATACGGTGTGGGGTTTGCCCCCAACACCCACAAAATATAAGCCAAAATGCAAACCTTGTCTTTTAAAGTCCTAATAGACCCTCAGATCCCTCTTTGAGTTCCAGGTCAGAGCTAGAGTGTGTTCTCTTCCTGGTTATTTAAGCCACCTGCTGGGGGATTCCAGTGGACCACAAACTCCAGACCGGAACCAGCCCTGCCATGGTGGCTGGTAAAATCCAGACCAGACTCGGTTTAATCCAGTCCATATCAACGCATACGAGGCGACGGGTATCAACCGTCTACCACTTTGCGTTGCATTTACCGTGGTAAAGCTTCACTTTGTAAAAAATACCCAATCAGGTGCAAGGAAAATCTTTTAAAAAAACATTTTTGCTTGCACATGATTGGATGATGGAAATCAACAGATTTATCACAAAAAATTACCACTTTTACTAAGCCCTGGGGAAAATTAATGCAACTGCACTTGCAAAGTGCACAGTCTATTTTCCTGTAGTACATCCACCCTTCTACGTGTGTGGATTTCCTAAAGATGCCCTATTGGGGAAAAAACATTGGGCGGGGTTGATCCTGTGACATCATCACAGAGGAGGGCTGGCAGCCTTAGGCCTGGGGGGCAAGTCCAGTCAAGTGGCTCATTGAACCACCGAATCAGCTCACCATCCATGCCCACCTGGTTTTAGAATTGATGTTATGAAGCAAGACAAATATGATACAATGTGGTAACATAATTTAATGTTAATAGCAACAAAGGAGGTTTAACAAAAAGAATGCATCAATGCAGCTCATCAGTGCCCACCAATGCAGCTTAGCCTCACCAGTGCCCATCAATGCAGCCACACCAGTGCCCATCAATGCAGCCGCACCAGTGCCCATCAATGCAGCCTCACCAGTGCCTATCAAATGCAACCTGATCAGTGCCCATCATGCAGGCTCGCCAGTGCCTATCAGCACAGCTGGCCCTGGGTGCCCCCCCTTTGCCTGCAGTTAGTTGGTGGATGCCCCCCGCCCCTGCTTCCTTCCCCCAAAAGAAGAAAAAAGTGTGAGCAGGCAGCGGCCGTCGGCCATTTTGAATGTAAGTTAGGGTGGCCTGGGGGGCAATTGCCACCCTGCCCCCTGGACCAGCCCTCCCCTGCATCATCAAGCTCACTAACAGCTGGATCCCGTGGTGGAGCTTGTATCTGGCTTTTCACTGCCTTGTATACACTACAGATTAGGAAGTGCATTCACTTTTTTAAATGGATTTCTTACTGGATTGTACTGCATGAGATTCTCCTGACTCGTGTCTTAATTGGGTCCTTGGATGTCGCTGTGGGAGAGAAGTCTCATGCTCTGTACCAGGGTGGAAGTGACAGTGCTTTGAGGTGGTTAATGGAGCCATTATATATGCCAATACTTGATTGATCTCTGGGTTGTAAGATCTCTATAGTCGGTAAGCTGCTTGGTGTGGCACTGGAGCACTTTCACTACTATTTTTCCTTGCACAAGGAGCACTTTGTGGTCATGGCAGAATTCAGCTGTGAATTTGCACTACACTTTTTTCTGTTTAAATATCTGGGCTTTCTTATATTATCAGCTCATAATTTAAATTATTATTGCTTATTATATATTGATTCACAATTCCATAGAGGTTTTAAGGGGTATACAAATTGATATATATGTTTGATCACTTGTACTCATTTTTTCTGATACGTAGTATTTGGCACTAGTGTTTATGTTTTTGTACATTGATTTTTAACTGCCCGTGGCTACACACCTGCACTTCCAAGACCCATAATCACAAATTCTGCCCGCTGTACAGACGTCTGCGTATTTATGAATGAGTGTGGTGTATCTGGAAAGGTCACTTCTTCCAGTTTTTGAGTTGGTAGCGCTCTCCAATGTATCACTGCTCCCCTTACCCAAGACATCAGTGGAAAAAAAAAACTAATAAGGACTTATGTACATGGCTACAAAAAAAAAATAATAATTTTTATCAGTTTACTGTTTTTTTTTTTACAGATCTGAACGAAGTTGTATTGCTGGTAGATCCTGTAGGTGTTATATTTTCACACAGCCCTGTGCATGTACCCTAACAGATTTGGAATATCTGTTTTATTCCATAAATCTACCAGCACTGTAGCAAACATGCTCATTTGATGTAAAACATTGGCGTGCAGATATTTTTGCTGCATTGTTTGTCATGAAGATGTGGAGCTAGAATTAGATGTTTGGAAAACAGAAGGCTAGATTTGTTATACCAAATAAAGCAAATACATTCATTATGCTGTATAGGTGTTGTTCATCTGCCATTTTAATCAAAATATTTCCTTTTTTATTTTGACAGGGCCAATTTACTTTGAATCAGGAGCAGGATGTTTCAGTGATACAATGTTCTTATTAGCACATTTTAATGTAGTGGGTGAGATAACAAATATTTCTATGCAGTAAGGGCTCATTCAAGCAATGAACTGCAGCTTGTCAAAGCAGCTCATTTGAATGGCTTCACTCTGCACTTTACTGGGCTTTCCTGCATGAATGACATGCTCAATTCACCTCTATTATTAGATGTAGCTATGAGATAGAGTGTGGATAAGCACAGGCTTGTGCATTATCAGTCAAAACGTGTTCCTGTTTATTTAGTAAGCATGTATTTTGTATATTTTATTTTTTATTTATATACTTTATATTTCTCTTTATACTGCAGTTGTTTATGTATTAACTTTTAATATGCATTATATTAACCACGTCAGCCCCGGAAGGATTTCACACTTTACGACCAGAGCACTTTTTGCGATTCAGCACTGCGTCGCTTTAACTGACAATTGCGCGGTCGTGCAGCGTTGTACCCAAACTAATTTGTGGTTTTCTACCTAACTTTATTGCTATTATGAGGGAGCTGAAAAAGAGGCCAACTTGCTACTGCGATTGTAAGCTTGTCCTAATCCTTTGCTCCAATGACTTGTAGGGCACATCCTTGTCAGTCAAAGCATTAAAGTCTGTCTCAAGCTATACAGCAGCCTGAAATGGTTCTAGCTCTTTCATGAAGTGGAAGTAAAGTTCCACACATTACTTTTACCTATGGGTAAGCCTATAATAAGGCTTACATATAGGTAGTGCAAATATCTCCTCAGCGGGCACCGTTGAGGAGATATTTACATTACATGCAGCCAGTAAACTCACTGACTCATGCACTCGGTACGGTCAGCCGGGAGGGACGTCATCGCGGCTCCGGCAAGTCACAGAGCCAGAGTCCGCAAACCCAGAAGCAGGACAGGTGAAGATGGGAGCCCATTGCCGCTCTGAGATCTCGGTCCGGGAGGGCTTTGTATGCGATGCATATTCGCACATTATGCCTTTACCTTGCAGGGTGTAAAAAAAAAAGTCCAGCGGTTTACAACCACTTTAATTTATCCTTTAGGAAAAAGAAATTGTCTAGAGATGTACTTTAACAATATATAAATTACATAGGAACTGTTGCTGAATAAATCTAGATAAAACACCATGTCCAATGTTTGCTACTGGTTACTGACTGTGTCATACTGGGCTTCTCTTAGAAACAATTGTCCACTTTTATCTAAAAAAAATGCTTTCTTGGATCCCAATCAATTGTGGAATAAGAAAAGATGGCTGTTGCATAGAATTTTAATTTACTGTATAAATAAATTCCTTTCTATAAATTATAATAAAATATAAGCAACTAGATGAGTAAAATAATCTGTCAAATTGACTTCATTTGTAAAATATAATAAAAGGTATACATTATAACATAGTTATTGTACACTGAAATAATGATATTGTACACAACCCATTTTTTGGTATCCTATAGTGTATTTTGGTCTAGTCCAACCAAAGATTCTTATTGGCATTTGATTAAATATTTATCTCATGCTGTGCATATATTTCTTTGGACTGCCTTCTAAATGATTTTTTAGAAATGTTAAAAAATCAGTTGCATATATCCAAACAATAACTGATTGCCTTTAAATCAAGAAACCCAACTGTTCAACTAGAACAAAGCTATAAATGAAAATTACAAGGAATCTGTTGGGATTAAAAATCGTTTTTAAAGGTGCAGGCTTTGGCGCTATCACCCTTATCCTTCCTATACTGCTGAAGATGATCATTGTGACAGCAATGTTTTGAACTATCATGAATGGCTTACATTCACAACAGCTGTGATTACTAGTGATCTGTGATTGGCAACAGATAACCAAATGATATAGGCTGCTGGGATTGGCCCAGGTACCATGTGATAGCTGTGGGCCAATTACAGCATTGCTCTATAGGAAACACTGCTGTTATGAATTAAATTCTTTCATAACATCTTTGTTGACATTGTGATCATGTGATTGCATAGCGATTACACCATCCCCGGCTGCTTTCAGGCACAGCAGTCATGGGAGCGGCATGCTGTGTGCTGCAGGGGGGCGTGCTACATGCCCCTATCCTGGAACAGGCTGGATACATGTACATGATCCAGCCAGCCACTTACAGTAAATGTACTGTGGGTGGTTGGCAAGTGGTTAAAGTGATATTAACCACTTCAGCCCCGGAGGTATTTCCCACTTTAGGACCAGAGCATTTTTTGAGATTCAGCACTGCGTCACTTTAACTGACAATTGCGCGGTCGTGCGACGTTGTACCCAAACAAAATCGATGTCCTTTTTTTCCCAAAAATAGAGCTTTCTTTTGGTGGTATTTGATCACCTCTACGTCACTTCTGATCACCACTATAAACAAAAAAAGAGTGACAATTTTGAAAAAAAAACAATATTTTTTACTTTTTGCTATAATACACATCCAAGCAAATATATAAGAAAACAAATGTATTCATCAGTTAAGGCCGAAATATATTCCTCTACATATTTGTGGTAAAAAAAAACGCAATCGGCGTATATTGATTAGTTTGCACAAAAGTTGCCGCGTTTACAAACCATGAGAATTGAGAATGAGAATTGATTTATGGCATTTTTACATTTTTTTTTTACTAGTAGTGGTGGCGATCTGTGATTTTTAGCAGGACTGCAATATTGTGGCAGACATGTCAGACATTTTTGACACTTTTTTGGGACCAATGACATTTATACAGCGATCACAGCTAAAAAAAAACGCTGATTACTGTATAAATGTCATTGGCAGGGAAGGGGTTAACCTTCAGGGGGCAATCTAGGAGTTAACTGTGTTCCCTGTGTGTGTTCTAACTGTATGGGGGCTGGGCTGACTGGGGCATGAGAGATCTGACTGATCCCAAGTACAGGGATCAGTGATTTCTGTCATGCCGCCTGACAGAATAGGAAACTGCCATGTTTACCTCCACGGTAACCCATTCTGCCTCTCTAACAGGCTCACGGAGAGCGCAGCGGGCGAGCTCACCCACAAACCGCACACGAGCGAATCGCCGTTGATAAATGGCTATTTGTGGGAACATGCCACACTGCAGCAGTAAAAATACGAAAGGTGGTCGGGAAGTGGTTAAGGTCACATTTTAAAAAATAACAAATATCTTATACTTGCCTGCTCTGTCCACAGATCAGCCCCGATCCTCCACTTTTTGGGTTCCCCGTCTGTGCTTCTTGCTCCACCTCTTCTCCAACTGCTATGGGGGCACTCATGCATGCTCACTCCCAAGCCTCGCTCTGTGTGTCCTTAGGACACACAGAACAGGACTCGGCCCTGCCCCTGCTCCCTCCTCACTGGCTGTGATTGACAGCAGCAGGAGCCAATTGGTGCACATCGGTCCATTGCGATCGGTCTCTGTTAAGTATTGGGGGGGCTGCAGGGGAGCTGTATACTGAAGATTTTTTTTAACTTCATGCATAAAATTAAAAAAACATTCAACCTTTAGAACCACTTTAATGAGCCAATGGCCTGAAAAATCATGCATGTTAAGTGTTATAAATGTACCTGTTCTAATTCACTATCTTTCCAAGTGGCAATGGAAGGATAAAGATAATAGTTCTTAACCATGCATATTTAAAAAAAATACTAAATCATGGTTTGATTGCACAATATATTCAAGAGATATTTCAAGAGATATGGGGCCTTTGTTTTATTTTATCTGCTGATTGCTATCTTGTTAAAAATTTTAGCTGCAAAACATGTTGAACTTTGGTTTATGCATAATTGCTTAAAATATTGAAGAATTGTATTGTTATCTGCAGCATAATTGTTCTTAGTTTATTAATAGTGTTTGTGCCCCCCCCCCCCAAGATAAATAAAAATACACACCGTTGCTTAATAAAGCTCCATTTACATTAAAACTTGACAAAGGTGCTAAATGGCACTAAAAATTGGTTATGTGTCTGTTCTACTACCTGTTTTTATCTGTTTGAAAATTGTTGTGGGTAATAAAGAGTGATTCCAGCTTTTGGATTGCTTATTTAGCCACATGTGTAAAGTATCAGCTCTTCAAGTCCTAAACCCTAATTTTGCAACTCTAGGTTGCTAGACACTGAAATTAATTATCCTATGAGATTTAATTCATGTGAGTATACACTTCCCAACACAAATCAAATGTCATCTGACATTTCATAAATGTGCAAAGGTCTACTTCCTCTGCTTCGGCGTGCAATACCAATATTATACTGTAAATATATTTTTTATATTGTCAACTTTACAGATTCTTTTACTCATCTAGTTGTGCATGAGAATATCATTTATGGTAAGGATTTTATTTAAATAGGAAATAAAAACTTTACACAAAAGCCATTTTTTCTTATTCCACATTTGTTAGAGGCGGGTGCAGATATTAACATTTGTAATACTTGAATATGTTGCGTTGTTTGCTTTTATAATGCTGCCTTTACTGGAACAGGAGACAATGAGATCAGGAGGTAATATGAAATCTCCATCACTTCAAACTGTACTGTGGTGCCACCTATAAATCTTTCACCTTAAAGAAGGACCAGCATTTTCCATTCTTTAACAAACAGATGAATAAGCTACATCATTGTAGCAATTTTATTCATTGATCCAAAGTACCTTCTGCTTATATTGAATCAATGTGTATTGACATTGTCATTTTCTCTACTGGTCTGTGCACAGAGGACAGTTTTAAAGCTCTTTCAGCCCAATCATTTTAATTTCTAGACACGGACATTTCCTGTTCTAAGTTCTAGATTTATGGAAAGGTCAATAACGCCGGGCTACAGGGCAGAATAGTTTGAAGGGAGGAAAGCTAGTCCATTTTCCATTAACAACTTCAGCTCTAGCACCTGTATACATCTTGCGGACCAGTTCAGCTACGGCTCTGTTTATTTGGCATAAGCTTTGTAATTACATAAGATAACAAAGTAATATATGTAGGTAGATTATTTTTTTCAAAACAAGCAAGGCATTCATTTTGATGATTATAGTCTTGCAAAAATTGTTGCATTTACTTTTCAATCCACAGACCGAATACATAACAAAACGAAAAAAAAAAAAAAAAGCACTTTGATCAATGTTCATTTAAAAAAAAAAAATAGTGTTTCTGTGGATTAAAAAAAACTAAATTTTTTACTTTGTTCTGTTTTTATAATAGCACTAAAATGAAGATTCTAGTACAAAGCAATGAAAAATGAATTCCAAATTAAATAAGGACTTTATGCAACACATATAAAACTAACATGTTTAACTATTAATGGTTAAATTATACATTTGAAAAAATCAGAAAAGGGAAGTGCAGGTAATTAGAGCTGATTTAGAGTTAACTAAGGGCTAATAAGGGGTTAAACGCATGTTATTTAATTTTTTTTTCAACTTCTATGGTTGCTTCAACTGATGTCATATACAGATCTGCATATTAATCAAAAAGATTTGAAGTTTAAGAAACATATAAAGCCTAAGGAAGGGATCCAAGTTATCCTGAAAGCTTGTATCCATATTAACTTAAGTTAGCCAATAAAGGCCTTCAAACTCCAAACTTTTTGTATTAATCAGTGGCTAACATGGTACAATTCTGTACTGCTGTTAGAATAAATATGTTGTTACGTTGTAATTCTCAATTAAACTTCTGAACAGTGGTCAAAGCACTGTTCAGAAGCTTCCATTTACATAGCAGAACAGCAGCAGCTGTCATTTTGACAGCTGGGTTTGCTGGCAAAAGCAGTGACGGGAGCAGCAACAGGTGAAGAGAATGCATGTCCTATGTACATTAAAGATGTTTTTTTAGGGCATACACTCAATGGCTAAAGCTGGTTTCATGTTTAATTATAGGTAATTGAATAATTATTTCCTGTCTGTTACATGGCTTCATACAAACTATCATGTAAATGACAATATATAGTCAAACTTGCCTGTCTTTTTTTTGGCGTGAACTATTCTTTGTATCCTCATTTTCTATTGGCATTTCCCGCGTCGTGCCAATGGCTGGAGTATGCAAATGAGAGTGACTAATAACATTCAGCAGCATTTAGAATGAAAAAGGGTGAGCGCCTTTGCCATTTCATTTTGAATGAAAGACAGAAGATATAATTAGCATCTTTCTAGCTTTGGTTAGAATATCCTATGTCATGTATAATTTTGTGGTCACATGTCAAGCTTGCATATAGTTTGCAATCAGTTTACTAGTGGGGAATCACTGTTTCTCTTTTTTTGTAAATTGCAAAGAATAGCATAGGTTTAAATGGCTTTATTTAAAATTTAGTTAGTGGAAGTTTATATCTTGCCTTTTCTGCAGGTCCTTCCCAGTCCCTCCTATTATCTGACAGAGTTAGACCTACTTTCAAACATTTATGAACAATCAGTTTTATCAGCAGATTTTATAGATAATTGCCTATAGTTCATCATGTAAATGATTTCAATTAATAATTTAACTTAACCACTTGCTTACTGGGCACTTAAACCCCCTTCCTGCCCAGGCCAATTTTCAGCTTTCAGCGCTGTCCTTCTTTGAATGACAATTGCGCGATCATGCAACACTGTACTCAAATGAAATTTGTATCATTTTTTCCCCCCACAAACAGAGCTTTATTTTGGTAGTATTTAATCACTGCTCGATTTTTTATTTTTTTGTAAAAAAAATGTAAAAAGGCCGAAAATTTTGAAAAAAAATCTGTTTTATGTTTTTTTTTTATAAAATTTGGCAAGCAGGTAATTTTTCTCCTTCATTGATGTGCACTGATGGGCACTAAAAAGGCAGCATTGTTTGGCACTGATAGGTGGCACTGGTGGGCACTGATGAGGCGGGACTGGTGGGCATTGATAGGTGGCACTGATGAGCACTGATGGGTGGCACTGATGGGTAACACTGAAGGGCATTGGTAGGTGGCACTGAAGAGCATTGATAGGTGGCACTGATGGGCACTGATGGGTGGCACCAATGGGCACTGGTAGGTGACACTGATAGGCAGCACTGATTGGTGGGACTGATGATGAAGCATTGATGGGCACTATTTGGCAGCACTGATGGGCATTGAGAGGTGTAACTGGTGGGCATTGTTAGATGGCACTGGTGGGCATGTGTAGGTGGCACTGGTGGGCACTGATTGGCAGCAATGATATGCACTTGCAAGTGGCACTAGTGGGCACAGATGAGGCGACGGTTGCTCTCCGTGTTCGGGCCTGATGTCCCTCTGACAGAAGCCAGAGATCGGCTATTTTTTTTCCTCACGCTGTCAGCGTGAGGGAAAAAAAGCTGATTGCCGATCTTCTGTTTACATCATGTGATCAGCTGTCATTGGCTGACAGCTGATCACGTGGTAAGGGGACGGGATTGGCCCCTTACTCTAATCTGTGATCAGCCGAGTCTCACTGACTCAGTGATCACAGAGTGCGCCCCGCAGGGGCCACCCAGACAGTGCATGCTCAGGAGGATGTACATGGATGCCCTCCAGGCAATTAAGGCCTGCGTTGTAGCTGTCTTTCAGCTATAGCTTGGGTGGGAGGGGGTTAAATAATTTCCTGGCAAAGTGGGATGGGGATGAGGAACTTGGCCCCTCCATCCCCTGGCCACCAAAGTCTGCATGCCTGAGTAAAGGTTTGCTAGGACTTTTAAAGGGGGCCCATGTTGGGTTTTTCTTTCTTTTTTTTTTTTTAAGGGACAGTACATATTTTAAAAAATGGAGTACATGGGTAGCCCTTATTTTTCATCTCCCCAAAAAATAAAAAGTAAATGAAGACACAAGTTAAGGCGACAAAGTTATTTATCCACCATTTTCAGCAACCTGGTATCTCTGGATTCTCTTTTGTGATAGTCATTATTTTTGCACATTGCTATCTTGAGAACACATGTATTGAGTACCTTATGGGCAACCGTGGATGTGCATTCTGCTTTTCCTGCCCTTTTGTACTTTATCCTGCACTCACTCCTTTTCCCTTTTTAACCTTGCCTTTCATCTTACTTATCTTTTCTCCCCTCTATTTTCCCCCCCTCACTTCTCATGGGTCAGGATCATGTTCACACCTTTAAATCTATCTCCTTGAGGCACCTGAAGACCTGTATTGACAGCTTCATATTATTAGTTAATTACTGTGGTCTAACTGTTTTTGTATGTGTATGCTTATACTAATATGTAAAATGTGAAAAAAGGTTGTGCTGTCTATTAATAGAAATTGAAAATAGAATCCCACAAAACCATACCTCAAATGGTAATTAAGTCAATGTTTAAACACAGTGTAAATCAAAACATGTGGATTCATTGTATGAAAAACGTTTTTCTATCAAAAAATAAGTGTCCTCAAAATAAAATAGTGAATATAGACAAGTGTCCTTTGGAAAAAAAAATTAGACAAGTGTCCATGTATAAATATTAGTCAAAATAAGTGCCCATTTCGTTCCCAGTGAAAAAAATTAACAAATTTGTGAATGTACTGTATCCGTGCTCCACCAGTGCTCAAGATAAATTTGCCTCTTACCAGATCCTCATGATCTCTAAGTCATAGGAGATCATGGAAAGCCTGAGATAAGAAGATATCCTTTATTCAAATAAGTCTCGTTGACACAACAGCACTCATCAGAGATGGATCGTAAGCCCGATGATTGGCGTCCCAGCCTCCATACATGTATACCAAGGCTTGCTGTATGCCTCAAATCAACTCTCCCTTACACTCGGACCGGTATATATGTATAGAAAAAAGGAAAGCTCATCATGCAATATGTACACTCAACGATTCATTGAAAACCAAGCCATTGCACTTTCAGATAAAACGCGTTGAAAGGAGACAGGAGCTGTGACGTCACTATGTTCTGGATCTGCCGGTGTATCCCACAGTTGGATTTCCCTCTCTCTACTGTTTGTTTACATCATTATAAGTGCAATTGCTTGGTTTTTAATAAATCTTTAAATGTACATATTGCACGATGAGCCTTCCTTTTTTCTACGCTTATATTATAGTCAGAATGTAAGGGAGATACAATTAATTCACATGTTTTGATTTACACAGGGTTTAAGTATTGACTTAGTTACCATTTGAGGTATGGTTTTGTGGGATTCTCTGTTAATAGACAGCGCAACCTTTTTTCAAGCTTTAAATATATCTTTTTCCTGTATTCTGTAACATTTAACCGATTCCCGACCGCCCGCCGTCAATTGACGGTGACAGTCTGACTCGATAACATGAAATGTCGTCACCTAAAGCGGCTGCAAGATCGAGCATCTTGGGCGGTCACTGTGTAGTGGAGGAGCCAGGGAGCGGGTAGGGTGGACTCGATGTCCGCCGGCTACCCGTCGTCGCTCCCCCCGCAGTGACAGAACGGGGACCGCTAATGTAAACAAACGGATCCCCGTTCTGTCAGGGGGGAAGGAGTGTGATCGTATGCTCCCTGAGTATGGGAGCTGTGATCACTCTCCTTCCCCAGTCAGCCCAGCTTGCATACAGTTAGTAACACATCCCAGGGAACACAGTTAACCCCTTGATCGCACCCTAGTGTTAACCCCTTCCCTGCCAGTGACATTTACACAGTAATCAGTGCATTTTTATAGCACTGATCGCTGTGTAAATGCCAATGGTCCCATAAAAGTGTCAAAATGGTCCGACATGTCCGCCACAATGTCGCAGTCCAACTAAAAATTACAGATCGCCACCATTAATAGAAAAAAATAAAAAAAATAACCCTGTAAATGAATTCTCATACTTCGTAAATGCGGCAACTTTTGCGCAAACCAATCAATATACGCAGATTGCAATTTTTTTTTTTTACCAAATATATGAGGAAGAATATATATCGGCCAAAACTGATGAATAAATTTGTTTTTTTATATTTTTTTTGGATATGTATCTCAGCAAAAAGTAAAAAATATTGGGTTTTTAACAAAATTGTCACTCTTTGTTTATAGTGCAAAAAATAAAAACCGCACAGGTGATCAAATACCACCAAAAGAAAGCTCTATTTGTGGGAAAAAAAGGATGTCAGTTTCGTTTGGGTAGAATGTTGCACGACCGTACAACTGTCAGTTAAAACGACGCAGTTCCGGATCGCAAAAAGTGCTCTGGTCATAAAGGGGGAAATCCTTCCGGGACTGAAGTGGTTAAAAAGTGCAGCAGTCTGTTTTTTAGTTTTAGTGCAAGGTTTACTATATTTACACTTATACTAACATATGGAAATACCTCTGTTCTGTGTCTGACCATCTCATCTTTCATTGTCTTTTAAATGTTCTATTGAAACATTCAATAGATACTATATTGCTTAAAAATATTAACAATGTCCCCCAATGTAAATCCAACATTAATCATGTCATCCATTGATGTAGATCCTCATCAGTTATGATGACCTGCTGTCCAGTGATGTTGTCCCACCACTGGGACAGCCCACCGCATGGTGATGTCATTGACCAAATATTAGTAAATGGTGTATACAGTCAGCGCAGTGATCTGAGAAACAAGCAGCTGAACACAATAGGCAATTTATAAAATCCTAAAAAAGTTCCATGTTAATATTAGAGTGCAGCGCTGAAATAATGTTCTTAATGAAAGCACCCAGTGTGACGTAGTGCAATGGTCTTCAAAAAGTGCTGTAGTGCCACTCCACCTCCACCGTAAACACTAGCCTCTCACCTCAACCGGTAGGCTCTTATTACAGGAGCCAATGACAGCCTTGTTTAATCATAAGAGGGGTAGCTCGAAATTCAGGTGGAAATCCCAGATGAACCTCATAGACAGGATACTCCGGTCAGCAATCCCCAGCATACCACCAATCATGGGATATGAAAGAAAGAGGACCACATCTAGTGCTCTCCGTCATATACAACACATTTATTGAATAAAAGCAAAGTTACTTACATACGTAGCACTGAAGCCCAGTGCATGGCTAATAGCATAACATGAAAAATCCTCCTACGTCCTCCTAGATCTCA